>JAPMOQ010046264.1:0-79775 GCA_026543055.1 Argiope trifasciata
AAAATGCATTAATAATTTTATTTATTTATTTTTAAAATGACAGCGTTATTTAAAAAAATGTTTTTAGTAATCCCGTTTTGCTGTTGGCAACTTGGGCAATTGTTTTTCTTTTTAATTTAGAATGAGAAAGGAAACGATGATTTATCCTTTGGCAGCTTGTATATTACTCAAGGTATATAGCTGCAGCACATATCTTGATCATTTGACCATTAAAAATTAATAAATGTATGTAAAAAAAAAACCGTTCAAAAGTATTCAGAAAATCTAATAATGAAAAAATGAATAATAAATAAAATTTAATAATAAATAAAATAAATTATCAAACGTCGCTGCATATTCTTTTACAAATAGCATTTTTATTTATCTTTAAGTGATAAAAAACTCTGATCTAAATTGAAAAACTATAGGAAAAGGAAAATGCAAAAGAGAAAATTTTGATTAAGTTGGAGCTTTTTAAATAGAAACACCATATATCCGATTTTACATTTAACTTATATCTTTAACATTAACAATATGCAAGAACTTATAAATAAATAAGAATTAGAGATATAATAACAAGCCAATTTTTAATTATTTATAGTAAAATGATTTTTCTGAGCAATATTTAACATATTACTACACTGATGGAAAAAAAAAATCCCAACACTAGGAAGGAGCTGTGCTAGATAAACGAAATTTGGTAGGCGTGTTTATACATCTGAAAGATGACGTCAATTCGAATTTCGAGCTACGAGCGTAAGTGTGGTGCTAGTAGCGACACTATGAACATGCAAATGAAGTTTGCTTTAAATAAGCGCTGTAAGGTTCGTGATCGTTATTTACAGTTGAGATTTGAAGTAGTGGGTTAATGTTAGTCAAGGATACCTCTGAGAAGACGAAGAAGCCATCATCAACAGCTCACTGAGTTTTAACGAGGTCGTGTTCTAGGGCTACGAGAAGCTGGGTTTTCTTTCCGCGATATTGCTGAAAGACTTGGCAGGAATGTATCCACTGTGCATGAGTATTGGTGGCAGTGGTCAAGGGAAGGTACTGCCTCAAGAAGACCAGGTTCCGGGCTGCCACGTGGTACTACTGAAAGGAAAGACCGTCGTATTCGGCGTATGGCTGTGGCTAATCGTACTGCGTCTGCAGCTGAAATTCGAGCTGGAGTTGGCACCACAGAGACACACCGAACTGTTACAAATCGGTTACTTCAAGGAAGCTCCGAGCCAGACGCCCCGTACAGTGCATTCCACTGACTCCAAACCACTGCCGTTTGCGACGTGAGTGGTGTCAAGCTGGAGCTCATTGGTGGACGGAGTGGAGATCTGTTGTGTTTTCTGATGAAAGCCGGTTCTGCCTTGGTCTCAGTGATAGCCGTTTGTTGGTTAGAAGGAGGCCAGGCGAACGCCTGCTAGTGACCTGTCTGCGGCCTAGACACACAGGGCCTACTCCTGGAGTTATGGTTTGGGGAGCAATTTCGTATGACAGCAGGAGTACTCTCGTGGTTATCCCACACACCCAACTGAAAATTTGTACGTCAGTCTAGTGATATAACCTGTTGTGCTGCCATTCATGAACAGCATTCAAGGGGGTATTTTTCAACAGGATAACGCTCGCCCTCATACCGCTGTTGTAATCCAACATGCTTTACAGAGTGTCGATATGTTGCCTTGGCCTGCTAGATCACCAGATCTTTCTCCAATCGAGCACGTATTGGACATCATTGGACGACAACTCCAGCGTCATCCACAACCAGCATAAACCGTCCCTGCATTGACCGCCCAAGTGCAACAGGCATGGAACTCCATCCCACAAACTGATATCCGACACCAGTACGACACAATGCATGCACGTTTGCATGCTTGCATTCAAAATTCTGGCGGTTACACTGGTTACTAATGTACCAACATTTCACATTTGAAATGGCTCTACCTGTGATCTTGAAACTTTAATCAATTAAATATGTTACCTAGACTAATGTATTCCTAAAATTTCATTACTGTACAATAATTTTTTCTTGGTGTTGGGATTTTTTTTTTCCATCAGTGTATATGAATATGGCAGGAAAATCTTTCTCACAACCATGCAAACCTTTTGAAAGAACAAAACTAAAAATTTTGATTACTAGTTTTACAATTAAGTTTAATATTTCTCATTCACTGAGCAACTAGGAAAATACTTTTGAATGAATATGTCAATTTGTGAAAACGACTTAAACTCTGTTTCCGACGGTTTGTGCTTCTTCAGCTGATTTATAGTAGAAGCCAACTAAAAACTATATAGTCTAAAGAAAATAGTAAATAGGAAACTATATTCTGAACTATATAGTCTGAAGTTTTAATCCTTTTCATTGTTCCCTCAACTATCTGATACCGAGGATTTTTTTCCTTTCTTGAAAATAAAAAAAAGGTATTTGTTCAATACCTATATAATTTACAAGTCAAGGAAAAAAAATGTTCAAATGGTGCAAAATTTACAAGACAGATGAAGCATACGTGTACATCTTTTAATTGTACCTAATGTCATGGGACTATTGTCAGCTAGAGAGTTTCATATAAGCAAGAAACAGTTTAATTTCAGAAAATATGGCGGAATCATGGACATCAAGTTATGTCCAAACGGTTTATCTTAAATCAAATGTAACCAAAAAACGACTTTATTGGTTATATTTAATACAGAATGAAATATAATATATAATTTGAGAACTAATCATTACTAATAATGAAGAATGAATGTATTGTGTTGATTCTCTATATGTGAGGTCGTTTGACCACCATCGACCAAACGTTTCATATATACTTTGGAGGGGGGGGGGTACATATCACTTTTGAGACAATTTTCAAATTTTAATTAGTAAAATTTATCGATTTAAATGCTGCAGCTCTGAAAAAGGTGGCTATGATAAATCCCAATCTGCCTTAAACCTCCTTCTGTAAAGAAGTAATTAGCGGGTAGCTTTAAAGGGTACTGCATGACTTTCGTGGTACATAGAATTAAAAACGTTTACAAAAAATTCGTCCGTATGTAACGAATTTTCTCCGCGGATTCGCATTTTTAAAAACACTAAAAGCGGAAGGATGACGGCTTGTTACCTGATAAATTATGTTTTTGTTTTTTTGTAATTTTTCATTTGTTTTATAATTTAACAATCACGTTAGCGGTTCTCCAAATCAACTCACGATTGCCAGCTTCAGATTAGAAAGCCGGTCAAGATACAATTGCCGTTTAAGTCGGTCTACACTCAGTTTTCCAAGCACATCAAACCTCACGCCAGCAATTAGCAAATTAGTATGCATTTATATTCTGTTAAAAATACATGTTTCTCTTTTAGTGGTAGGTTAATTAAATGTTTTTTTTTTTTAATGGCTCTTAATGGTTAAGTCCATCGATGCATCGAAAAGTCTTAAATGAGATATTCTATACTCATTTCGGAATATGTAGAAAGGCCATTTTTGCAAATTCATACTTTTGGTAGTCAAGAGTTGATAAAGAAATCAACTTCTCTTTTACTAAGAATTACATTCAATTTTCTAGTTTACAAATAATTGTTATGGTATTTCTGATGATTAATTGAAATGGGATTTTGGCAACAAACTCCGTTCTCCTCTAATTCCAAAGGAGTTCATCCAATAGATGTTTTAAGAATTTCAAAGATCGAAGATATTGCTTATTAGAAACAGCTTTTTGAATAAACATTTTGAATGGAGATCAATTGTAAGCTTTAGAAAAAAAAATTTGACCATTGATTTGCGTATTTAGAACATAACAAGATATGTTCAAAGTTATTTTCAAGATTACAAACTTGACAGTGAGGATAATTGGTTTTTCTGACAATGATTTATTGCAACTGTGTTGGTGCTTAAATGAAGAATTTCCAAACCTCGGTGCCTTTAGGTATTTTTTATTAACCATAACAGCAAAGTTCAAAGCTCAGGGTTAATTCCATTATCGCTGAGGTCCCTGCCTGCCACGCATATCCCCCGTTGGATGTTTATAAACTGGAAGTAAACAACAGGCGGGAGCGCCATCTATACATATTCGACAACAATGATAATTCATCAGCTTCTTGCAAACCTCTTAAAATAAAAATTGCACCTATATCATTAAAACAAGTCCATATTTTCTAAGTTCTATATTTAAAAATTTCCAGATTCTATGTGATAAGCAAAGGATGATTTTCATAACAAAAGTCCGTCATCTGACCGTGGTCCGTCCCAAAATAGTCCTAATGTTGCTTACAACAGGACTTTAATATAATTAAATTAAAACTCATAACAAAGGTTATAAATTGCAGAAATTTTTGATGCAGTACCTGAAAAGCTCCATTGTACTATGCATCTATCGGCCACAATTGTGTTTTCAAATCATGATACTCGTATATGCCTTGATCCAGTGCGTCCAACTGAATACGATCATATTTCAATAAAAACTCTCTAGTGTGTCAATTTGAAATCGGAAAAAAGTGACTACTTCTCAAATACTGATGTTTAGTGATTGTGCGAAAAAGGATGGAAGGACGGTTTAATTTTCAAATAGAAATTTGTAATAAAATCCATCGTACATATATATATTAAAATGAATAGAAGACATTCTTCTGAATTCCCCAAAATTCGAATCAAGTTTATTTACCATTCCTGAGATGCCACATATGTTTAAGAATGTAATTTTAAATCCAGAGATACCGTAAGTATTTCCCTTTGCTGACGGACCTATTGAACCAACTATGAGCATGCTTTCTAATCACACAGTGTGTGTGTCAATTGCTGTGACATTTCGATGAAGTTCTAAAATTAAAAAATATATATATACAAACATCAGACAGAGTGATAATGTAAATTTTGTAAATATTTGAGCATTTAATTAGTATTTTCTTAGAAAACAAGAGGCATTTTATATCAAAGTTTGATTTTATTTACTTTGGGCAAATCAAATATAAGATTAATTCTTAAATGTATTCATTCCACAGTAAATAAAATGCGATAAAATATATTTAGAAATTTGACTGGTTTTTTCTCTCCTCCCTTGAATTATCTAAATGATATAATGCGCGGAAAAGGTAATTTTTTGAATTTTAGGATGATATATAAATTATTTTTTGTTGCACTATTTCCAAAAATTACTGCTGAAACACAAAAGAATTTCGCTTCCATTTAATTAAATTTATAATTAAAGTTACAAAACAGTTGCAGATAAATAAAAGCTTGAGATGCACTTTCCCGTCCTTCAAGCCATATATGTAACATGTTTGGTGTTTTACAGGCTGATCAAACAATGCAGCGCCAAAACGTACACAGACTCACAAAAAATAATCATTATTAATAATTAAAGAAAATCCCGCCGAGTTGCTCATTCCCATCACACAAACTATGTTTGGGGTAAGTCGGTAACTGAAATTTAAATAGTCAAGCTTGTAAAACGCCAACACACACACATCTTTATTTTCAGTAAACATAAATAAGGTCTATAAATTGGAAAATTGTATTGTGTATAAGATTTTTTGTTTTACTAACTATGATCACACAACTTAGAAAATAATGAGAGTGCAAATGAACAAAAAAACTGAAAATTATTTTAAAAAACTGATTATGGGAAAATAAAATATATATTTCAAAACAATCGTCTTTATTTAAATCAAATAATTATTGTGCTAAATAATTATTAAGCATGATGAGATTATTTTTTAGTTTCATATAAACAGGTGTTAGATATTTATGATGGTTCAGAGGGTATTTCAGAGCCAAGGACTGACAATCAGCTCTCGGTTTCACCTATTCCTCATAAAGGTAGAGTTTTGATGACAGTAGAGTGAAACAAATAGAAAATATGAGCCACCAGTCAACAGAGTATGAATAGTTAATGAATTGCATCTATTTTAAATCTGAATACATAAAACTCCAAAATGCAAAAGGTTGAAAACTTCCTATCTGATATATATGATTATTTTTTTGTCGTTTTTAATGTTTTAAAAGAGTATTTTTAATGAAACAGCAAATTTGACAGAACTATTTCTATTGCCAGAGTCATGCCTGTAACCGGGCAAGTTGTATTGTTAAAAAGTATGGTCCACATTGAATTTTTGTAATTAAAAAAAGATCCTGCTAAAATGTCTGAAAAAAAGGTGTATTTAATAATAGAAAGTGCAAAATTAATCATTAAAGTGGAAAGTCAATCGAAATTTTAATACAAAATCTTTAATATTTCCACATAACTCACATATCTATTTATTGCATAATTCTTTATATTTCTAGAATTCTTTCCTCTGACATCAGTGCCCAAAATCCCTTTTTCCACTTAAAGTGACAAAAACTCTCGAATTTGATGAGTAACGAAGAGTTGATGAGAAAAATAAATGAGGGAGGGAGTAGGAACTGAGGAGGGCATATGCAATACTTATTTATAAAAAAATATATATTTTTTAACATTCTTATATTTACAAAAGCAATTTGTAAGAAATAATAAACAAAAATTTATAAAATTAGTAAGGTGAATGAAAAAATATTTTTCATACATAGTGTTTCAGAAATAACTTTCTAAAATTACTGTACATATGTAGAACATACATTGTCGTAGTAAATAAAGTAAAATGTTTGAAAATATTTTGCTCTGAAGTTTCAAATGAATTCTCAAACCCACAAATTATTATTTATTTATCACTAAGTTATATTATGAGAGAGAATTCTTAACTTTAATTTTAATGTGTTCAATATTTATTTAGCCCAATGATCGAATTTTTCAAATAAAAATGAATTATTTCAAATAGATAATTTCAAATGCAATGTCTTATTTGTTGGATTGGATGTCTTATTTGTCTTCTTTGTTGGATTCTTTGGAATTGCAATATTCAAATTCATGTTCCTATTTTGTATACTAAGTCAGATTATAAATGTTAGATGTGATATATTTATTTTTATTGCTATTTAATTTATGTATTTGGTTTGTGAAACATAATATTTTTGATTAGTTTTATTTTCAATCGTAAACTGGATGATTGAACTGTGTATATGACTGGTGATTCGTAAAATTACAAATTATTAATAGTATATAGAAGAACAAAATGCTTTTACCTATATTCAGAAAAATTATTTTAAAAATATTGATTAGATTAATGAATGATAACAAATACAAATACTATTTGATCAGGATAATTTTTTACTACCCATCTTTTGGAGTAGCTGACTCAATGTAAAGTTAGTTATATTAGTAGTATTTAATTGAATTGAATACTTATCCATATTTCTGTACTTACGTTTACTTCCATAAATTATTTAAGTACCAAATTGTTATAGACGTTGAAGCATTGTTTTTCAATATCCTTTATCTTTCTCTAGTACAGGAATCATTAAAATTGAGTCATATTTCACCATTAAAAACTTGAATATAATTGAAATTTATTTTTTTACTGAATATTGTAATTTTCATCATCTTTCATCTGAGGTAAAATATACAAATAATAAATAGAGCTGATTTCCCTCTTAATTTTAAACAAGACATCTTCTTGCCTTTTATGAACTTGAGATTGGGCTTTAATTGAAACACAGCTTGACTTGAAATTTTTTAAGACGTTGTTTTTAATGTAATATGGCTGATCAACATTAGTCCAAGTTAATTAATTAGTAATTAAATGTAAAACCCTGATATCACAAACAAAAAATATCTGAAGCCTATCGGTGTTTTTATTTTTGAATTTTTATTATGAGACAAATAATTAATTTAAAAAATGTAGGAAAATCTAATTTATTATATATATGTGTGTGTGTGTGTGAATGTAAACTGATTTTTCAAGCCAAAAGCATTCATGTTTTACTTTATGGTAATTTTAACCTCAAAAATATTACTTTTTTAATGATTTAGACATTTTTAAATTTAAGTAAATAGTGATCCATCTCTTAACAAATGTATGAATCAATATTTCATAAATAATGTTACTTCACATGCCACATCATAAATAAAATTCTTGAAAAATTGACCATCATTATTTAAAACTGACATTTTGTGTTAATTCTAAGAAAATATTAAATTATTATCTATTGTGAGATGAAACATATATTGTGAAAGTTATTTATTACATATTTTAATAGTCAATTTTTCAAGAATTTTATTTATTCTTTCTAAAAATAAAAAGACAGATTTTTATGAAGTTACTAAAACATAAATTTATACTAAAATTACTATTTTATATATACTTACAGTTATTATTACAGGAATCTTATACAGTGGACTTACTACCTAAGCTGAAAAATTATTAAATTCTCTTCTGCTACCAGTAACTGACCACTCAAATTTGATAGTCCACATTTAAAATATTATCATAATATGATGTTTCAGTTTAAAGGTTCAAATCACTTTAAAATTTATTCATTTAGCGATATTCAATGCCCGAGAATGTTAAGAAAATGTACTAGTAAATCTGACGTAATTGCTTTAAAACTGATTGTAAGGAATATAAAAGCATGATTTGGGAACAGAAAAGCTTAAATCTTTTTCCAGAACTCTGGTTAGTTACATTTGCATGATGAATCAAAAGAAATACCATCTAAATTTTTAAAGGTTTAAAAACATTACAATTAAAATATTGGCTAACCCATGACATATGTTTCCCATTTGTATAAGTTTTTTATTCGTATTGAACAATGCTTTTAATAATATAACATAGTCTCATGAGGGGAAAATCTAGTTAAAAATTTAATTGCATACATGAGGAATCAGAAAGCAGTTTTGCAATTTCAGTTTTTATTCATTTTACATGATATTAATTTGGAAACATAAACTTGTTGATTACATATGATGCTTATGAATTACTTCAATAGAAAAATGTAGTTACAATAACATTCATTAAAATTCCAACACCAAATTAAATGCAAAATTTTATTAAACTAAAAATATTCTGGATAAAATAAAAAGTTACAAACAAGATTTAAAATTTGTAATAACAATTTCTTCAATTTTCCAAATGTGAATTGCAAAGCAGTTTTACATTCATAATTTGGGTGACTGATATCTCCATTGGCAATTTATATTACTTATTTCATGACTGGCTAGCTCTTTTATGCTTTAGAATCAGTAGCATCTTGTTCTCTCCATAACTTGGTTATTGTCTTCAGCTGGATATAGAAGTTGACCCTCTAAAAAATTAAAGAGCATTTACATTATTTAATTCTGAATATTGTTTAGAAATGAATATAACGCATTTGCACATTAGTGTGATGGCTAAATATTATAATTCATTACTCCTCCCACCAGCAGTAATTGTAATTCAAAATAGTTTCAAAATCTTTTAAATAAAATACATTCATACTTTTATGCAAGGTGATTATATATAAACTGTCCATCCTAACAAGCTATATAGTCCATTTTTTACCTTCATATATAGTACTTGCAATATTTGTAATAATGATTTAAGTATGTACAGAATTATATTTTATGTTTCTATCAAATTTGCTGTTGAAAAAAAGAGTTTTTAATATCCAAAAAACGTTATTTTAATGAGTTGATTATCATACCACTTGTATTTGGGTGGTAACAAAAATTCAAATCTAATGTTTTTTTTTTAAATATTCATAAGAAAATTATTTGGTATTGGAAATACAATAAAGCTATTTAATTATTATAAAAATATGCTTTATTGAAAAATTATTTTGATAGAAAAATCTGAACAATCTCAGCTTTGATTTGTCCTGAAAACTGTATATACATCCTGAACTTACGAATTTCATCCTAAATATTCTGATAGTATGGAGCAAGATAAGAAACAATTACCATGCAAATTGATAAATGGATATTATGCTTGATATAGCAGCAGGTATATGTTTAGCACAGGTTTTTTTACATGCTCAAAAATTTAATTATTTTTTCTTTTATTATGGTCATAAGAGATTCTCCATTGCAAGGATCATTTAGCAATTGCTTTGCTGAATGGTTTGGAAGAGTGGGTTAACCAACAAGGCAGCTTGATCATTTCCTAAGAAATCTTTAATGCTTAGGCAGGACTTGCATATTTGTGTAGCAATCAATGTGTTAAATAAAAAATAATTTCTTCTGAAATTAAAACTGACTATATTAAGAAACTTTGAATACCACTAATTTAAATAATGCTAGATTATTTCAATCTGTGTTTGAAAAATTCATCTGTTAAAATGAGCAGACTTTATTCAAGGTAGCTGTTGACTGATTTAAAATTTTAAAAAATAAATTACATTTTAGCTTCAGAGGAGTGGAATATTTTATTGTCATTAAAACCACACTTTTCCCCAAAATATTGTATAACTAATTAAAGCAAGATGGCAGAAAATGTAGATTTCATATTTTCACTAATATATTAATTGGTTTAAATAACATGAAATATAATTCTTTACTTCATTTAAAACATTTTTCCAAATGAAAGTATATGTATAATCGTTAAATGTTTAGAAAATAAGCATTGAATAATACTTAGACTGAGCCTTGTATAATTTATTTAAATAATTAAAATAACTGTATACAATGTTTTTAAAAATGAGGCAGCATATATAAAAAAATTATATTACAATTCATAATTGCATGTTAAATATATATAATCCTAATAACTAAGGATGATATTCAGTAAATGTTACATAATGAGATCATAGTTAAAATTATCATTAGTTTCAAGTTATCAAAATCCCTTAGTTCCAGATTACTTATTCAAATAGTTTTATCCTTGTTTAATGTTATCAGATGTGAAGTAATAAATCAATTGATCCTTCATTTTGCCTAAAATTCATCGAAAACTATTAATTGAAATTCATTTTAAACACTTTAAAAAAATTATAACCATGAATTCTGTAATAGAAGATGGCTTCAAAACTCATTTTGTGGTGGATCCAACACATTTTCATTAAAATTCAACTAACTTTAGATGATTAAATTGCAGAAAATTGAATTTAATTTTTAATAGCTATTGGGCATAATCTTCGGTGATTTTGTTGTAAAAAGAAAAGTTTAATTCCAAAAGAAACCTAGAAAAGTTTATATTTTATCTTCGAAGATATATATTTAAAGCTAATAAATGGAGAAGTGAAGAGGCTGCAAATAGTGTTCATATTCATGGATGTAAGTGAAAGTTATGTTACAAATGGTAACGAATGAAAAATAAGGAATTAAAATGGGAAGGGGGAGAGGAGTAAAATTTAACTTATGAAAATTCTCATCAAAACCAAAATATACAATTCATTTAAAAAAACAGTTGCAACGTGAAATAAAACAATAATTGAATAAATAAAATCTTTCTTGATAACTATAAAAATGCAAGTATTATTTTGCATAAAATCTGTTCACTAAAAAATAATTTTCAAATATTTAAAGCATTTCTATAGAAATTGGCCTCACACAAGAAAGATAATCTGGAGCCAGTAAATGAGAACATAGGAAAAAAGAAGGGAATTAGCACATTTACACCAATCTGCAAAAAGTTGATATTTAGCCTAATCATGTATATATTTTAAATAATTAATAAGGAAAGAAAAAAATTCTGCTAAGATGATTTCAATTTTCTTTTCACATTTATTTAGATAATGCAATATTAGATAGATTCCCATAAATAATTAGGAAAATCTAAGGAGCATTCACACAACTCCAATCACTAGCCTAATTTTACCAGTTTGTATTTCTTATGAAAATTCATAAACCTTACATATATCATCAGTGGTCATTTTGCCCACTACCCTTCCTTTTTAAGAAATATTGTCGAACAGCAATTATGTCAGTCCTACTAAAGTGATTGCCACCACTTTGACCTATTGTAATTAGTATTATATGTGATAATATTTCTTTAAAAAAATATTTGCCTATTCATTTTTTCTCAAATTTTAAACAAAAAAAGTAATGGAGAAATGATAAATACCAGTCAGATTTAAACAAAATGAGATAATATTTGAATTAGTGAAATAATATATTTTACTGAAGTATAATTTTTCAACTTGGGGGAAAATACGAGAAAAATTTGATTACAATGTCAGGTTGATAATTTCACATTAAACAGCATTTTAAAAATTATTAAATAATGAAGTATAATATTGTAATTTGTTTCTAAATTTCAAAATTAATCTACCAAAATTAATAAATGCCTTAAAACATGCAGACTTTGTTTTTCATTATGTACATTGGTACTTAAAAACAAATTTAAAATCACTTCAAAACAACAACATAATGTGTGAAATACAGAAATCCTATTAATTTTGTAGATACACAAAAAAAAATTTAAGTTTTATAAAATCATACATATGTAAAATATATTTCATTTCTTAAAAACTTGATAAATATGGAAATCAAAACCAGAACTTTCCAATACCTTCACATCAGAAAGAATAGTTGCACCAACAAAGCTTCCTTTTTCAAAACCTGGGACTACAATGCTACTTACATCCAACAATAATTTGGCACTCTCCTTTACTCTTGACTCAACTAAATTGCAAATCCTCACTTCAGGTGATATAATAGTTCCAAGATCAGTATTTGGGATATGCCCTGAAATAATTTTTTTTCTGTTTCAATTCATATATATATACAAGGGATGCTACTCATTTTAGAAGATTAATAATTCAATTTTATTATAAATACAAAAAAGAGTAAGGAGATCGTAATATCATCAACATCATTATCACATTTCCCCCCTCGGAATACGATTTAGATTAACGAACTTAAATGAATGACAATTACTTGCGATTATTGACAATTTTATCTAAAATTTACGAGTAAAAATTTTTTAAATTCAGTTTGAATAAAAAAAATTTAAATAACTGAATTATCAAAAAATAAATCATTAACAAGAACTTTGGCTTTCTGCAAAACAATTTTAAATGTATACATGCAAGCATTAGGCAATTATTGGAAAAACATAATGATGAAGGTTAGTAAGTGAATATAGTACTTTGGAAATTAATAATTTTAAATAAATTAATCTTAAATTACTTAGAGATTCCATTTCTGAACATGAGGATTACTATGACTCTACTGACTCTAAACTTGCAAAAAAAACAAACAAACAAAAAAAAACAATGACATAGCTAGGTCTTAAGAGATGAATATAGAAATTCAATAGATCCTTAGATTCTGGCGCTAAGATTTTGCGATCAGACTACAATAGATATCTTACAGTGTGTATAACTCATATGAGATGATAGAATTACAAATAAAATATAAAAAGATTAGGTAACAAAATTAAATGCTATCTTTATATGGTTTTTATACTGGATATAATTCTATAAAATCACAAAAGGGTATTTGCAGTGTCACATATTGTAAAGAAAACATCTTCATAAACTATAGAGCAAAAACAATTAAAATTAATAACATAAATTTACATTAAATTTGAAATTTAAATATAGCTAAGCCAATAATGTAAAAATATGATGTGGCACATCTTTACACATTTTTGACATCCATTTTCCCCCCTCGTTTTTTGCAATTTTACTGGAATTGCATACTTTATTTTTTTTTAAAATTATAATTTTAAATAAGTGGAAAATTTAAATCCTCAAAATTATTGAGCAAATCCCAGAAGTGACAAATGATTTTATGAATTGTTTAAAGTGTTTGAATGATGACAAAAGAAATAAGCATTACAGTTAAAACGTTTGTTCTATTCTGTATATAAGTACTCTGCATATATACTCTCCAGTTTAGATATTCCAGACAGTGATCTAAATACTTTTTGTTGATAATAAATGTATGAAATCTGAAAAATAAAAGGCATTCAAACAGTTTTTGATGAATTGGAACCTTTCCATTTTATTCAATTTCAAAATGCTGTTGAGGAATGTTCGTTATGCTACAATAATGGAATCAAAACATTAGAGAATTATACTTCGCTAATAAAAATTCAATGTTCTTCCAATTAATATTGCAATATAATTAGATTTTAAAAGCTTTTAGGTAGATGCATTTATAAAGATTTTTAGATAAAATGAAGGAAAAAAAGTTTAGAAACATAAAACAATTTAAAAAGTGAGTTCTCAGATTTCAAATCCTACCAGCATTAACTTTCAAGTTTCTTTGTCCTTTACACAAGTTCTGGAATCTAATTTTGTAATTTCCCAACAAAAACAGCTGTCAATGAGGCTGTGCATTCCTGACTTTTGCTCCAAATGTTGCCCCTATAAGTTGAAAAAACATATTAAATGTTTCAGTAAACAATTAAATACTACTTAGATTTAATGAAACATATAGTTATTTATGATATCAGCACAAATTATGCACAGAAATGTTAAAAGTAGAAATGTAGACCAATTAAAAATTCATTTTTAATAAGCATTTTTAAATCAAGTAGATATTTTTTTAATAGGAATTCTGACAATAATAATGATTCTCAAGTCAAGACTCAGGGAAAAATTAAGCAAATCTTAATGGTTCTCAAAACACAAACCAAAAATCTATATAAAGCTTTGACATATTAACTTTTGACTAAAATAATTTAAGCTGTTTCCATCAGTTTCAAATGGGAAAAAAATATAATGTAAGGTGAATGGAAATCCTTAGCAGGCTCAAAGATGAATTATGTAACTCAAAGAGTATGGAAATGATGACAATTCAAGAATGAAATGCTGAATAATAAACTCATTTTCAGAATCCTCTTATGATATTGGATGGGGGAAAATGACAATTGTTATATTCCCATATAAATGAAATTTGCCCCGTTTTACTAGTTTGACAGCAGGAAATCTTGTCAATTGGAAGAGTATTAACAAGTTACACAGTAAATTATAAACTTTTGGAATATTATATTCTTAATAGAATCAAAATATAAAAAGAGCAAAAATAATCAATCTATTTATATTTCAAGATTTTGAAAAATGCAAATTACAAATTAGACTTAATTAGCAAAAATACTGACCAACAAAAACAGTTGCATTGTTTTACATCTTATACAAAACTATCATTTATATGATTATATAAATTGCATAACTTATTGAATAAATCAACACTATAGAGCCATAATGAATAACAACAATTTATTAAAAGGAATTGATAAAGTTACTAAAATTATGTTTTAAAACTGTAAAAGAATTATAAGAACAAGCTATATAATTTTGAACAATGATTCAATGATAAGAGTAATGCTAAATGAATAAGGTATCTTCCACAAATGTTACAAATTATTTGAAAAATATAAAGAATATAATAAACATGATAGTAAATTTTCAAAATATAAAAAAAGGAAAAAAGAAAATTGTACCTGATTTAGTATGTGCTCAGTATTAGCATTAAGCATTATAACTTCATGAATTTTAGCACCCTGCAAAGGCAACAATGAATAATTATGCAAGAATAAAATTACATCTTACAGTAAAAAAAAAAAGGAAATTTAAAAAATAATTACTACATGACACAGCACTCATTTATTATTCTTGAAGCCTTGTTTCTAGATACATTTAGCCTGAGAAAAATAATTTTGTTAGAATATAAATTTTTTAGAAATTAAAATTTGAATGTATGCCAAAAATCATCTGCACTAGTTGCAGATTTTAATTTTTTAAACTCTACTCTAAGAAATTATCACCGAAAGGTATTTGAAACATGGGCAACTGAACAAATAAATATGTTTAATAAAGCATATCTTTAAAAATGAATACAAAGAAAAAAAATTAGTTTTTTTATTCTTAAAATCAATTGCAAGTACTAAATTGGAAAAAAAAACTATTTTTTTTTAAATATATCATTTTAAGTTAACTATACAAAATGAGATAACACTGAAATATTATAATAATATATAATAAGGGTATAATATTTTTCTCTATAATTAATTTGTATAAAAATATTGTTCAACTTTAAGAAATCTGAACATTTGATAATTATCTTCATTTATAAAAATATAAGCTTACATAGCAGATAAAGAATTATTAATATTTCATACTTCCATTTTAAAGAAGGAATTTGAATAAGATGATAATATAATACAATATTAATACCAATTTTATTAAATTTATTCAACACAATAATGTTACAACTTAGACACACACAAGTTGAATTGGACTTTTAAGACAAATCCAATTCAAATGGTATTTTGTATAGCCAGAGAAGTAACATGTCTCTATAGTAAATCATTATGCTGAATTTATCCCCTACAATAAGGAACTTACATAAAAATAACACATAAATTAATGAAAACTGTACAAAAAGTTATTAGAAAAAATGTGCATTGCATAGCAGTTAAAACAGAAAAGAAATATGTGGAGTTTTTTTTTTTTATAAAATTGGTAAAGATATTTGCAATGAAAATTATGAACTTTCTGTGACTTGAAAAAGTATTTGTACAGAAAAATGCTTTCTCTGCTGTATTATCTTATATATTTTTTGAGCTAAGCAACAGAGAAGTGAAATTTTTGCATCAAAGAAATGAAAATAATAATAATAACGATAATTTAGAAAATGCACTTGGGTGAAAGAGACAACTGTGGATACATTTTTCAATTTTAGGATAAATCTTTGATTAAGTAATGTAAAATTCATGGGCAAACATCTTGACAAATTTCACAGATAACTACATGAACATTTTTTCTGTTTCTTTCATGGTATAGTGGGCATTTTTCTGACTGAACAATATATCTTTCTTTTTTGTATCTTACTTATTTTGCTTCCAGGGACACTGGTTTATTCCAAATTCAGTATATTCATTTTATTACATATTCACATTACTTTCCAGGTTATATGAGATGTTTTTAACCCAATGACTTTGTTCTTATTTTCGTCATAATCTACATATGTTCGCACAATTTTGCAGATTCATAATGAAAAGGGCCCTTTTCAAATGAACTTCTATTTATTTCACTACAGGAGCCATAATTTATACAAGGGAATGAAAGGTATAAGATTTTTGTTTGAACAAAAACATAATAGCCAAGTGACAATTCTTTTAGTGATTTGCATGACATTCTTATGGAGATTTCTTTGATACATGGTGATTTAGGAAATAAAATTTTGAGTGTCTCTGAAAAGAATACAAGGTATTAAGAAATTTTATACTTTCCCTCATGGTGTGAGAAACAAAAGAGTCAATTTTGTAGAGTATGTTGCTATTTGGTGATAGGTAGGATCAAACCTGGGACCTTACAGATGGTAGCCAGATGACATGACCACAAGACTAAAAGTGATCACTCAGTCTCGAGTATGTTATTTGGCTTATAAAGCTTCCACTACAATACTCCCCCTTCAGTGAGACGAACGATATTTTTGTTTCTGTTTAGTAGTGATCTTATTGGCTGTTGAATTTTTAATGCATCTTACCCACTTTTCTTTTTGGCTGATTATTTATCGCCAATTTTTTTTTGCTGATTATTTATCAGTCTTTTTTTTTCTTTATTTTTGCTGATTATTTATCAGCTTGATTCAATTTTATTTGGCTGATTATTTATCGAAATTATTTTTTTTTAATCGGCTGATTATTTATCGCCGTTTTATTTAATACTTTTCGGGTAGAGGGCGCCACACCAGCTGAACGAAGGTTGCGTTTTTTTTTTATTTGTTTGTTTATTTATTTTCATCGTCCTGGGTCACCAATGTTGCTATTTGGTGATAGGTAGGATCAAACCTGGGACCTTACGGATGGTAGCCAGATGACATGACCACAAGACTAAAAGTGATTACTCAGTCTCGAGTATGTTATCTGGCTTATAAAGCTTCCACTACAAGTACATGTAAGAAATAATTAAAAAATCAGGAAAATTAATCAGGAAATAGAAAAATTCAGAATAAAACAACAACGGGTAGTTAAAGGCAAAAAATTGAAAAGATTATTATTAGAATTTAAATTAAGATTATATGAAATCAACAAAATTTGACTCAATATTATGACTTCATAATAACCTAGAAAATTGTCAAATAATCAAATTACTTTTCAAAAATTAGAAATTTTTCTTCATGTTTTACAAAAATATTCCAGGACATATCACAAAAAAATAAAATTCACAGAATTAAAATTTAAAAATTTTTCAATAACTGTTATAAAACACTTACTTCTTAGTGAGATCTTAGAAAAGATCTATGTCTAATAGTTGGATTGTCACATAAACAAGGTAATAGCTGAAAGGGAGATTAAAAGTTAAAATGTATCCAATAACACAATAGAAAATAATCATATTTTTAAATATAAATGAATGCTGATTTCAAATGACATATCAGTAGAAAAATTAATCTAAAATAATTATTACTTTTATCTGATTATATAATTTAAAATCCTTCTTATTATATCATATTAAACAAATAACATTTTGAGGATAATTCACCAACTCATAAACAAAAAAATAGGGTAAAAGAAAATACCCGAGAAATATTCCACTTTTTACAAATATAAAATAGGTATTAACTCGAAATGTTTACATTCAATATAACATTTTTACATTCTTATGCATTTTATAAGAATTAAATAATCTGGTATTAAAGTTTTATTTAATAACTTAAGTTAATATCGCTGTATATTGGAAAAATTTATTTAAAAGTATGTTTATTTCTCTATCTGAACAATAGTTTATTTTTATAGGAATATTAGATTTGCAAAAAGAAAAAAATTAAATAACTCATAAAATCATTCAATTACATAAGTATTTAGCATATATGAAGCATTAAAATATTTTTAAAAAATGAATCATAAGCAAGCAGTTCAGAAGACAAGTAAAAGGGCAATAAAAAGAAAGGAGATTGCTCGAAGAATAAATTGATGAATGATTCTCATATTAGGAATACACTTCTGAAGCCCTTATAACTCCATACCTCTCACCCCCTCCCCATTCTTTTTTTATTACACTATTCCAAAACTGGAGCTGCAAAGAATAAATGCAAAGAATGAATTCATAATGAATTGATTAATATTGTAAGGAAGAATTTTTCATCAACAAATAGCAATCAAAAATTTTGATTATTATTTTCTTTTAAAATTTTTATAATCCTTAAAATCTCAGAAATGTAAGGTTGATAAATGCTGCAACTAAAAATGAACAACTGCAAGCAATATTATGATCCTAATGAGTGAGTCAGTATATACTAAATAAAAATGGGAAATTTTAGCTTTACAAATCATCTGTCAAAGTTCTGTAGGTTTAATAATAAATACAGGAAATTCAACAGATTATTTGTATAAAACAGATACCGTGAATAAATTATAGAAACATTTAACTTAATTCTATACCTTCATGTACACTTTGAATAACATTAACATCTCCATGAGGAATACCAGCTTCTTTTGCTAACTCCATGAAAATCATTGTGGTCTGTCTCTTTCAGAAGATTTGAGAATCACAGTATTACCATATATTAAGTACAAGAAAACATCTGGATTTTGCATAAAATTAATAAGGCTATTAATTTTGTTTTTTAATAAAAATTAAAATAATAGCAGTATTGTATACTACAAAAAAAGTTAGATAATTGTATTAGAATTCTTAAATGAAATAAAGGAGAAAATTTAATTCATATGCTGATTTGCCAATTAATTTTAATTTATTCATACACTTTAGAATTTTTCAATATTTATTTTAATAAAGCATATTATTAGGATGTGCTGTTTAAAACTCAAAAGGCATGAGAAAAGTCGATTTTACATTTTTCTTAAAAATACAAAAACTAAATACACAATAATTAAATACCATGTATTGCGAAATTCCAATATTAGAAGAAAATCTTTTTTGAATCAATCACTTCATATATGATAACTTAATTTTTATAAATGCAAAGAAGCCTTTATAATTTGATGAAATTTATTTCTGTTTACAGTAATTATTGTTAATTACATTTAATAGTATGACAGATTGTTTTCTAAAATTTAATAATTTAATGTTGATACATACATATTACAGATCAGTAAAATTAAAAAAAAAAAAATTCTTATCACAAGTTCAGAATAAATAGAAAAATACCATAAAGAACACAAATGATATTACCACATTTTCTTTTATTACATGCTGCAACCTGAACATAGCCTGCTCCCAAATAAATGTTGATGTATTCGATGAAGTTTTAAATGTTTCTCTCCCATTGGCAACTGCCAATTTCATTTCATCTTTGACAGATTTAGACATCCTTCTCATAATTTCATTTGTTGACTGAAAAGATTGAAAACTATTATTCAGGTACATGAAACATATTTAATTAATAGATTGCTTTAGTATACAAGAAGTATTTAAAAACATAAAAAGTCAATATTTTAAAAAATCAGATTAGGATACAGGCAGGTTTTTAATCAATAAAAACAAAAATGAATAAATTAATTTGTATGGTTATTCATTCAAGATTGATACTAAAAGAGCTGAACATCAAAATGCTCTAAACTCAAGTTTAAAATGAGTATCTCAATATTCAACGGAGGCTGCATACCTTACAACATTGATTAACTACTTATCACTAATAATAACTTCTTACCACTATATCCCATACACAAGTATAAAGCAAATATTTAGTTTCATTTTAAAACTACTAGCAAAAATCATAATTTCAAAAGAATTCAGTTATGTAAAATTATTTAATTGGCATTTATTATCATCAAATAGATAAGTGAAACAATTTTTCTTAAATCACACAATATTACTTTGTTCACCTAACAAATTAAAACTATTTCTTAAATATTTACAACTTTGCTTTATTGATTAGTTATCACTTTTGCTTTTTCAAAGCCATCACTGCTTACTTTCAATTCAACATCACTTAATTCATTTATCAAAATATAAACTTTGAGCAAATTTGTTTACGGTTTTTATACTCAGAAAATCCATCTCAAAGAAAATGCATATCTATACAATGATGTGCCTTAACCATTTGTTTTTCAGCATTTCATTTCTTAAATTTTAAAAAACAGAGGAAGAAATTAGTTAAGCTAAAGACTTAGACCTTTACAACGAGTTAATAAAAGATAAGTAAAATGACTTTTTAAAATACAAAACACACACACACAAAATGATTTAGTTTAAACATGGAAGTAATTTAATTTACAATAATTTCATATTGTATACATAACTAAAAATAAATATTTAATTTATGTAACAGCAGATTTATAAATTAACAGCTACAGATTTTTTCATGATATAAGTAAGCAAATCTACCAATTTACGAGATGCACAGATAACTAAATCATGAAAATAGAAAAAAACATGAATAACTAAACATCTGACTATTTCATTTATTTAAAGAATGCCTCATTCACCACATATGATTTCAAAATATAAATAATCATACGCTCTTTGACATGCGTAAAAAAATGTTTCAAAAATATATTTAAAAAGATTAAATTCTTAATGAAAAATAGAGATAAATTTCCCATTCAATGATAAAAAATTTTAATTTAAAATTTAACATAAAGAATTTTAAATGCTTTTATTTTAATTTTCCAAAAAAAAAAAAAAAAAAAAAAAAAAAAACAGATGCTTTTTAAAATTATTATTTGCATGTTTTTTCAAAAAAATTATCTTCAAGCTTTAACATAATGAAAAAAGCTTTGCTTCTTTAAGTTTCCAATTATATATTTATAAATAAGATCATATTTAGCTTTTCAGACTTTGTTTTTTTTCAAAATAACTTTTTTACTAAAATTTGTATTTACTATATATGAAATACTCAAACGAAATATGGCATATTTGATATATTAAAATTATCCGATTCCTTCAGTTAATTTTCCCTCCAGGTTGGCTAACCAAGTATTTTTTTTTAATAAGAAAGATTACTAATCTTTCTATATATAGCTTTCACTTCATATTTAAAATCTGAATGAAAATTCTCAGCTTCATCTATTCATGTTTGAAAGCAGCTAAGCATCTGCAAAAAAATTCAGAGTTGATATAACTTTCCATATAACATGATAGTAAATCCACCCATTACTCTCTTAATTTGTAATTTTTAAAGTATAAAAATCATTAATTTCCCTCTTTATGAAAAATAACATACTTGTCTAATCAAGTCATAATACTTGATTACTTGGTATTCATTATTATTGTACAGTTGTTAAAAAAAAAAAAAAAGAAAAAAAAAAAAAAAAAAAAAAAAGAAATTGTACAGTTTACTTCCATTTATTGAATGATTAATTCTGCTAATAAGTTTGCTCTTTGACATTAAAAGTAAATTATTAAAGTTTTAAAAAAATTCTGGAAGAAATTGAACAATAATTAAATCCATGGTAATTAGTCTCATAAAATTAAATTATACATATGATAAAGCTTCTCCATGAAAACATTTAATCTATTAATTTGAAAAAAAAAATTAATTTCTTAAAACATATATTGAATTTGTATTGTAAATTGTTTTTTTTAATATTATAAATTAAGCTTCAAAATTATATTCGATTTCTCTATTGACTGAAAAGTAAATCAAGAGAAAAGGAAAATTATTATATACATAATTAGACTTCAATTGTCAAAAATAGCTATACTTAAAAACATTTTAATTGAATCCCCAGGGAAGACTATTAAAACATGCAAAGTTATAATAAAAGCAAATACATAATTGCAATATTTTTATGATTTCAAATTTGGATATTACTGGTTAGTTTTGTTTTATAAAGATGAAGACGCTACTTTCTATGAGGAATGCATTATAAATGTACTATTCCCAGGAAGATCTATGAAAATGAGGTTTCATTTCACAGCAAATTTATTCATCATGGCTATGTTGGTGCTTTACAGATATCACTTATTATGTAATAACAGATTAAGAAGTGATTTCGATGATTTACATCATTTTTCATATTATTTTATCAATTTTAAAATTTAATTTTTTTCCTTGTATTTTATTCCAAACAAAGATGCATATATTTACAAATTTCTTTTTAAATCTTCAGCCCTTGGGAACTAATTTTAGAGGAGCTTTTGATCTCAGCATTAACATACAGTATCAAAAGCAAATGCATCTCAGGTCAAATATTTGGGGCAGTTTTAAAACTAATTGTTGTCTAAATTAAAATGTCTCAAACAGTAAATTGTCATTGCCATCCATTAATTATAATGTGAAATTCCTGGTGACCTGATTTTGATAATTGAATAGGATTTCTAAAAACTATACAAAGTTATATGAAATATTGATAACAGGCAATGTTTCATTTTTGTGTATATTTAAAGAGATCATGAGCTTTTCTCTCAGATTATATATTTTGTTCAAGTGTACGTATTTATCCACATAACTTGCTTTTTTTTAGATTATTCGGTAAAAGTGTAGAATAGTGTGCCCCTTGCTGCGCCAAGGATGCCAAGTCGCCAACCAAGATGGCGGACAAAATAAACTGCTCCGCGGAACAGTTATGGTTGCCATTTCCCGCCTTTTTATTTAGAATGTTTATAATTATTTTTTAATAATGCCCGGTGCCTTCTACAGATGCCTTCGGCATCTGTAGAAGGCACCGGGCAGTATATTTTAACTTTAAAAAAACATCCTAGGGCTTCGCTTTCATACGGAGCGGGAATGCAGTAGCTTGGCTAGCAAATTGAACAGATGGACGGTGTGGATTAAGGAATAGCGCATAATAATATTACCAGAAAGAATAAATAATATTATAGGAACAAATATTATACAGAATTTTTAATATTTAATGTACTTACTTGCTGTATTTAATCTTTTCATAAACATTTAACACTTCATAACACTCAAAGCATTCTTTCCAAGCCTCATCAACTCATTAAAAAAATATTCCAATCACCCTTCATCCATTCAGCAGGTTCGAAATAGTGCCTAACATCCCAACTACCAAATATCCACTCCTGTGCGATTGCAGACATAATATTTCGAGGGAACCAAACGTTGGAGCACCAAAAAAATTAGAGAACTGCGAATAATTCCATGGCAGACTTCTTTTAATACAAAAACGCAGACGATTTGCGAATTCGCATAGTGGTAATTAAAAGTGTGAAAACGAAATTATTTTTTGTAAATATTAACACAAAAAAAATAAAATAAATGTTATTTTAATTAATATTAATTTTATTCTAAACTTTCTTTGTATAATAAATTTTAAATTAAAAGAATAATCAAAATTTAAAACATCTGAAATCGATATTTTAAATATTAAATTTATTATAAAACAGTTGTAGTTCCTGAACAACTCAACTATTGTAAAAACTAGTAAACAAAACAGAATTAGGGTTACTGTAAGAAAGTTCCGTCGGGTTGCCATATTGGCGATAAACTCGGGGGCACACCGTGCTACACTTTAACCGATTGTTCTATTTCACCACTATCTTTTAAAACATAACCATTTAAGGCAGCTCAGGTTTGAAAAGCATTTTGTTTGCCAATTCGAATGTGTTGTGCTGATATGGAAAGTTTCATCTTTCGAACTGCATACAGTTCTAGAAACTTTACCGCATTGCCGATGCTGCCAGTGTCAAAACTGATTGCACCAATACAGAGAATTTTTGACTTATTCCCCAATCCACAATCTTTCAAAACATTTCATTTAGACATGTCTTCCTTACTTGAAGAATTCACTGCCATCTCTAATTTTTCTTTATACTGTTGCGTTCGTGAATCAACAAAACTGAGATGTAGACAAATACTATTAAACAAAATCTTGCTACATTTTAATGCCAAATTATCAACTTACTTTCATTTAAATTCTAGTACCATTCTAGGAAGGAAGGATGGGGGTTCGTTTCCGGCGTATGCTCCTGAACGAGTTCTTAGCTTGTGCCTGGTTAATAAGATCAAAACTCGATTTTCACAAAATATTCTAAAAACAACAAACTTTAAAATTCCATAACATATCACTGTTGCCAATCAGAATTAACGATAATCAATCTTAAACATTAAGCATGACAACTATTTACAACTCGGGTTATAGTTGTTAGCTTCAATATTAATCTTGAACAAACAACTATTTACAAAATATATATTAACTAATCTTGAGTTACTTTTAAATGAAATATTCAACATTTATGTCGCAACCAGGGCCGGCCATCTGGGGGATACGGTGAGTGCTATGCTCCAGGGTCCCTCATCAGAGCGGGTTCCACCATGTTTAAGAATTAAAATAATGTTCTGAACAGAAACGACTTTTCACCTACTGAAAGTATACAAGTTTGATCTCTCACTAAGCGTTGACGCCATTATAAGGCAATCATCGCAATGATATCTACTAAAAGGGGAAAAGAGGGATTGATTTATGAATGAAGAAATCCAGACAAGTTAAGACAGAGCGGCGCGACTTCTGGATGCCGAGATTGGGTTCAAAAAGATTCGTAAATCAGCAGCTACATAATTTTATTTGCTTTTAATGTAATATTTTTTGATGTTTGCCTTTATGCATGCGTGTTTATATTAAGTTGCTCAAACAAAAAGTAAAATAATAAATGATCAACTCCTAGCAATGTACGTTGCATTACTTCTTAATCGCCATGACCGTAATGAAAAGTATAAAGGGAAAAGTTTTGATTTATCAGTCGCTGGATTTGGATAGATACGTTCAGAATATACATTATAGTCTTACGCAAATATGCGAACTGTTGTTAATATAAAGCAAGTAGATTTACAATCACTTACCTATTAGTTAGCTTATAGTATAGCGTATAATTGATCATTCATTCTATAAATTGCTTAATACTGTCATATAACCATGTCCACTTCAAGGAAATACCCTTCTGTGTGTAAAAAAAAAAAAAAAAAATCAGAAGTGAAAAAGAAAAACTATAAATTTTAAAAAGTCACAAGCAGATCCGAATTCTCTGCTACAAAGTAATTCCGTCAAAGATATTGCTTCCACTTCAGGAATTGCAATTCAAACTATTGGTAAAAAAGTTCCACGCAAAGTACACAGTCCAGCAATAAAAATGTTGAAACAGTGAAATTTGTTAAAAAATGGTGTGCATTATTCACATTGAACTATTTAGATTCCTTTTCCCCCCGTTTGTCTTATCGATGAATGCAAACGTTGTTTCACCTCTAATTCCAGCCCAGCTCGTCCCTTTCGTGGAGGGCACTACACTTGGAATTTTTACGGCCATTTCATAAATTGTAATTCGCAAAAGCAATAAGAAAGTTTATTCTTGCAGTCAAAATAAACGAGCCTCTTATACGAGCACAAAAATAAAGATTTCTATAGTCAAAGTCATTTTTAGTATAATGATTCCAACCTTAAAGCAACGTTTCTAACTATCAATTTTATTTATATACAAAGGATATTAAATTCATTTACATAAAGAATTCTGCATAGTGAGAAGAATGTATATATTTACATTCGAAGATATACTCGCAGAATATTCAGATCTCATAAAATGCTTCATAACAAATCTTTCCCGAAAAATTGTAATCCAGATTTTACGGTCGAACGAAACGTCACATAACCTCTTCCAAGAAAATGGCTTTCGATCTTTCCTAGAACTTCGAAGCCATGTTGTTGATTCCAATATACACGAAATCAGCATGGACGTGGATGACCGAAAACGGCAACCGGTCGAAAGGAAGTGGGACCTAGAAAAGAGCAGCGTATTTAAACTCATAACCAGGTTTTTAAAAACATTTATATTAAAAAAATAATAAGGCATTTTAATTAAGTGTATCGTTGTTGCTCCTAATATTCCATCCTATGAACTTGTTAATGACCAGGGAAAGTAGATTTAGTTTTCATCTTGAACAGGTTTCTGCATAAAGCAAGTTTCTAATGAAAAATTTAAATTGATTAAAAAATTTATAATACAAAAAGTAATGATTCACATTAAAATATTTGCGAAGGTCAGAAGGCTTCATAATAGCAGAACAATTCCTGTGAAGCTTTTACAAACGTTTCTATCCCAGAGCTCTCATTATTCCCGACATTTTGCCAGATCATTCTAAAGTAAGAGGCCCCTAATCTGTAGAAGTCAAGAGCCAGATGAAGAGAAGTCGCCAAAAAAGATTTAAATTCACTAAATATTTTAATATCAATCCCTAATGTTAACATACTTTTAATTCGTTGCTGTTTCTAATGGCACTTTTCATCTTTTTTTGACAAGCTCGCTGCTTATCACACGGTGAGATCGTATGAAAGGTGATTTAATTTTTTTGTACTATTATAACCAGTTTAAGGTTAGAAAACTGGAATTAATCCTTATTACCATTAAATTTTTAAATTCTATAGGAGCTGTTAATGAACTATTTAAGACATTACTATTATCAAAAGATTCAATATGATCAAAGAAATTCCACAAAAAGACAATTCGCATCAGCATTTTTTAAAAATTTTATTTACGAAAATATCAGGTTGGATACCTGCAAATTCCAAGAGAAGTTCAAATATTCTTCGTGTAAATTGTTCCTCATACGGTGGTGCCAGTTTTTCTAAAAGTGGAGAAAAGTTGTCCCACAGCATTGGGAACAGATTCTGAAGCTTCACTTTAATTCTGCCGATACCATTTTCAGTATACCCTTCCCCAACATTAATCTGGCAGCGTCGTTTGGGAGGAGGACCTTGGTTAGAAGTTCCTGGTGTCGAGGACCTTTTAAGTTGAGAGCTTACCAAAGACTCTGAAATGAACTCCACATCCAAACACTCCGGTCAGAGGCTTTCATCCGTTTCTTCCACAGAAATCTAAAGAGAATATTCTCACTATACATTGAAATATTAATCAAAGAATACATTTAAATAAGGATAAAAATGCCCGTACTAAGAATAAAAGTACCACCCAACTCCTTCAAGAGATTAGATGCCGGACCCTTTTCTAATAACTGATCGGTATATGGTTAATGATATGATCACCAATGATATATTTAATAAAATTCAATTACATTAGGTGTCATTTAGTTACATTTTTTTCCGACTCACCTCTTCAACTTTTTTTTATTCAATTTTAAAAATTAAAGGTAAAAAGATTAAGCCTAACTATAAATGTACATATACAAGTTATTCATAACTATTAACAATGATACCTCTGAGGGTACTGAATCAGGGATGAGTCGGTCTCTGATTTGGATCTAAATTCCGACTTGCTGATGTATGAATGAATTCGACCACCCCCTGAAAAGGGTTGTGTCGTGTGTGTGAGCTAGAAGTCAGACTTCTGCCCTCTGGGTGCTCAGGGGTCTTTACCCTCAGAAGCTACTGCACCCCCTTTCCGTGAAAAACACGGACACGATAACAACAAATATAATAACATACAAGTTATTCACCAACTAAATAAAAGCTCGCTATAAGAATTAAAAACATTTTTGCAAAATATACCATTGGTTCAAAACATCCAATTTCATTTATGAAGGACTCGTGCAAATTGGATTAGGATGAGCCAGCATGGATGGTGTCTCGTAGGAGCAGCAGTCTTTGACAATGCCCCCCCCATTTCGGTGCAATATCTAGAGACGATTCGAAAAGGTGATGGTGCCCTATTTTATTAAAAGTTCTTTACAATTATTTCGTCTGGGTTCGATAATTCAAAAATGCATTCCTATCGACTATGAGATGGAATAAAAATAAGATGCGCTTAGTTCTGTATTTGAAATATCTGTCGTTTAAGATAACGTTATACGATGGTTAGTTATGGCCAATAGATTAAAATGAAACGCATGGAAGAGTTTTAGGCTTATAAATTAAGAAAATACAGGTATTTGTGTAATCCCCAGTTTAATAAAAGTATACTAATCCATTTGAATTGCTTTAAAAAGAATTAAAGATACTCAATATCAAAAGCAGTGAGACGATTTCACCACTGACGTAGCTTCATATTGATATTTTATATGCCACTTCTACCAATACTGCGAATAAAAATCGGTCCTTCAATTATAGGCCCGTAAACTAGGTAAAAGAATTCACAAATCTATTCTCAAACACAATAGCTGGAGAATTGATGCTCCAGTTTTTCGTTCCTAGTTGCATTCGGAATGCTATTCATCAATTCAAAAATCATAGTTGAGATTCCGCTTCTAGAAATTTCGTATATTATAACAATATATTAAGATGATATGCATCAATGTTAACCTGTGAGAATTCAACGCTTGAAAATAGAATTAAAATGAAATATCTTCTATAATTGACTTGTAATTGTTTTAAAAAGATTAATCTAAAAGGAAAAAAATTAAATTTTGTGATGTCCAATTTAAAATTAAGATAAGTCCTTAGCATTGAACATGCATCCAATTAAACATTCATCGCAAGCGTCAATATATTGCACGTTTTGACTGCATTTGTAGTAGCATCTTTTATGTCAAGAAAATGTCTTGGTTTATAAAATGCACTGTGACAGTTTGATAATTAAATTATCCAAGGAAAAATAAAACTCGTTTGATAGCAGAATCTAAGTGAGGGATTGGAATTGTAATTAATGAAGCACAAATTCTCTAAATTTGTTAGGTTAATAAGGCATTTGAACCTTATTGAATTTGACAGAAAGTTTCATAAGTGCATTTTCTATTGAAACAATAGCAGACTATACAATTGTTGCATTCAAAAAAAAATTGCTTGAAAATTTGTAGAAGGAATTTATAAATCATTTATTCTGATCATCACAAAAGAATTGCATACTTATTTTATGGAACTCGCTGAATATTTTTTAAGTTAAAGAACATGGATTTCTTACCTCCTACCGGATAAATTCCATGCTGAGCTGCGAATTCTGGATGTATTTTCCCGAGAAATTCCACCCACATTTCAGAGTTATTAATTTAGAATTCCGCTTAAAAGAACTGTAGGGTAAAAAAGTCAGTCATCATTTATACAAAATCAAAAATAATGTGAACAGAATAATCAATTATGACAAACTGTTATACCCAAGTAACCAAGCTTCACCCCCCCCCCAATACAGTCGAATCCGGTTAATTGGACCACCGGATAATCGGACCAGTCGCTTATTCGGACCGAATCTCAAAGAACCGAAACAAATCCTATGTACATAAGCCTAATATTATTCGCTTATTTGAAGCGAAATTCCGTTTAAACGGACCAAAGAACGTGGCAGGAAAGATGAAAAAGAAGCCACAAGTCGCCTGTGAACAGCGGGAAGTCCGAAAGGGAAAAGAACCAGTGGGAGGTGAGCAAGCCCTTTGTTTCTTAGAACGGGCAGCTCGGTAGTAAGTTCTTCAAACGTTGACTTGAATTTGATAAAAACTTTTTTTTTATTGTGCTTGGCATGCTGAGTATCATGTAGATCGTTTTGAAGAATTTGTTTGTAAATTTATTTTTCAATGAATAAAGTTTATAAGCAATAGTAGTTCTTGTTTGTAGTTTGCCATACGCGTGTACCACACAATAAAGGTCATAATGACATTTCAATATATTACGTATAGCACGTCTCGTCTTGTAACATAGGGCATGTACGTGTAATCGAACCAGCTGGTTATTAGGACCAAAATGATCGCGTCCCGATGTGGTCCGATTAACCGGAATCGACTGTACATATGATACAGATTTTCCCGTTTTACGCCTCAGTCATGTACAAAACTGGCACATTAAGTCCCAGTTTCTAAGGAAGTAAATGATCAAATAATCTTACTGCTAATATTTTATTTTCAACAAATTTGTTGCTTTGCGACACTTATGCCATAAAAGAACACTTAAAATTATACCTTTGTGTATTATTGCATCGTGATTTCCATTTGATGTTAAAATTAAGGCTATTCACTTATTTTCCTTCCGTAATTGTAAACTGTGTTATGCGTTTCATAATAGCATTATCTTATAGGGCGAATTTTTTTAAAACTTATTAGGATATACTATAAATGGATAAACCAAGTTAATTTATATTTTGATTATACTGAAAACAATTGTTAAATAATGGAAGTTTTTTTAAGAATGGTCATTTTCATTTGCTGTGTTTCATATTCAGCGGAAATAATGTAGGGCACTCACCTTTCTAATCTCGGAGACAGAATTGCCGGCGATGGTAAATCCTTTTTCTAGCGAACCGATGTTTTTCTTGTTCCGATACACCTACTTCGTTAGCTCGAAAGACAATTGAAAAATCTAGCAAATCTTCAGAGGAAATGCTTCTTAAAATTTTTACTGCGACTTCCCAGCTGCGACTGGAAAAGATTAGATTCAATATAAAATTTCAAATTAATGTAAAATCATAAACTGAGCAAATGAAAGATTTAATTAAATCTTAAATGTTGTGCATTCCGCAAATGCCCGATTCAATTTAAAATAAGAGGACATCTTTTTCCCCCTAATGTTTGTTCTCTGAATAAAATTTGTACCAATACGTGCACTACACAACTATCTGTAAAGCTGACGTGACACGAAAATTATTCGAAAAACTGACACATAGCCGAAATAAGATCTAAAAATAACTGTACGGCATTCCAGCATCTTGGCACCGTCTTTCAGCGAGATGCTGAGATCCAAGGACCAGTTAAAAAATTGTTTTGATCACTTTCCCATTGAATTAGTCTTACTAGTTTGATTTCCTATGCTATTTTGCATTGTAAAAAGTACAATATTTAGCCAAGTTTGTCACTATGCCGATTCCTTTCGAAGTTCATCGACAATAATAACTATACAAAGAAACTAAGATTTCATGAGCAAGACCTGCTTCACTTCTCCATTCTTAGTATTCTGAAATGCATATGCTGTTCCCACCGAATATTCACTTAGTTCAGATCTATAAACACATTTACTTGCCCCAGTTACGGAGTTACGAGAGAATCGATAGTTCAATTATTCAATTTCATTGATTTTAAAACTATCGATTCTACTTACGATCGCATTACCATATCTGGAAAACCAGATTCTGCCTTTTTTGACTCGGCATCAAGCACAGAATTTATTTTCTAGCAACGTTCACGAGGTAAGAGTTACTCTGACAGGAAGATCTGAATATGACCGGCTAAAAAGATGCATTGATGAGCTCATAGTCAACTCAATGAGATGAAGGCTCATTTTTATTTTCGAGAGATTCCGTCTTAACCCCTTCCCGTAAAAGGACGAGTATAGCTCTTCAATGATTTTTCACGTCATATAGCACAATGACGAGCTATACGGCAAGACGAGTTGCACTCGTCATGCAACTAAAGTTACTGTTCAATATAATAAATTTGATTTAAAATTTCTAGTGTTGAATTCGAAGGCACTTTATTACTTATGTTCATATCATAGATCACCATCATACATCGTTTGAATGTCTTGGTACGTTAGGCCAAACTATTAGTAGTCATTCTAATAAATTCGTTCATTTATTCTAATAAACATTTAGCCTGAACATCTGACTAACTAAATGCTAAACATGCTGTGAAATAAAAACTTTAATTATAAATTAGTTAGAATTATGAACTATTTTTTCTTAAATAAAAATTAAGTAGCTTTTTCGCCCCAATTTTTTTTTTAAAATTCTAAATCTTACTGGAAGGGGTTAATACTGTCCGATTCAATGCGAATGCAGATACGATTGATATAAAATTTTGAAAAACACGTATTGTTTAAAAACTGAAAACATTTGCACCGCTTAAATACGGTTCTGGCTAGGCATAGGAGATACTATTAAAAATCCAGCTTGTTTATAAAATGGGGAATCTCGAAACTTGTGATTATCAGAATTCTAAAATCCATTATTAGCAGTTTGTGTAAAATATATATATATATTTTAGACTATATGGAATTGAGTCAGGTAAATTACAAACAAACCAAATTGGTAACAAAAAAAAATCGACTTCCAAAAACCCGATTTTATGACTTAAAGAACGGAATGTTGTACTTACAATTGTGTGAAGTATCGGGCCATTTTGTTCTCCTCCCTGTACAGAAGGAAGTGCACCAGATTGTGATAATTGTTTCCTGGAATATTCCAGGAAACAACGTCCTCTTCTGTTACACCATACTTCTGTTCTGCTTCTTCCTCTAGAAGGGAGGGGTAATGGAAGGTGGCATAAGTAACGGGATCTATCCCCGCCGCAGAAGGGACAACCAAATATAGCCCGCTGAAATATGCGGGGGGATAGGAGCAGCTGGGAAGGATATTGGACATCTTCAAAAACTGTTGAAAAAGTGAGAAATCGTTAACTGGGTTTATAAGTCACATAGCAATAAATAAAAAGTGGAAATGATACTTAGTCATTGAATAATAGAAGCAAAACAATGTATTCCATATATATTTTGATGAATATATTTAATGAACGAAATTGGGTTAAAAGTAGGTTTAGTTATATTAACGTCCCGTTTAAAGCAACACGAGGGCTATTTTGGGACGGACCTCGTCATTTTGAACCAAGATCAGATGACGAGGACGACACTTGAACTATCACCCCCCTCTCCACACCACACCAACGGGAGAATGTTTGGCCTGACAGATTTATCGTGCAAGAGACCCCCCCCCGAACCTGAAGTCTCGAACCTGAAGCCCTCCGGTTCCGAAGCAGAGACCTCACCACAGGGCCACCGCGACCCCGGGTTAAAAGCAAGGAATACAGTTTCCACTTCGGACATAGCAGCTTTTGAAATGGCAGGATTTATTGTAGCAAACAATTAATCTAATGTGATAAGTTTTCCATTAACATTGAGCATTTAGATCTAGTAAACGAGCGAGAATAAATAATTTTTTAAAATTCTAAATTTGAAAAGCAAAATTATCGAAGAAATGCATTTTATTACTTGCAGTGTTTGAGGAATTTCTTTGAATTTTCCTTCATAAAATATATACATATAAGCAAATTCGTATATTTTACCGACTGAAATAACGATTTCTTTTGGAATATTTTACTGAAAATGAGGCATGTTCTAGCATTACCTATTGCTTTCAATATTTTAAGTTTAAAGAAAATTATTCCTACCACGGTAGGTAAAGGAATTCCCTACTTTAATGTCGAGGAATTCCATTTTGAAGGTAAATTGCTTGACTGTAACTTGAAGTTTCAAAATTTTCAGAACGCAACTAAATTAGATTGAGCTTCAAACGATGTGGCTGCTGGCAATAAGCAAGAAATGTGAGGATGTTTCTTATAAAAATTCACAAATCGGGATGCAAAATTTTAAAATTCCATTCAGTGCTTCCGAAGTGCAGTAAATCTACTGAGATTCGGTTAATTCCCAATAAACGGTACTCTCCTTATCCGCCATCTTGTTTTTGGCGACTATTGGCGAAACACGACTCCGCGAAGCACACGCCAAGTACCTAAGCCTAACACGCAGACCGTTAACGGCGGACACCGACCGTTTGCCATCGGAAAACGTGACGCCGACGATGTTCCGATGGCGAGCGGTCAATTTATCTTCGTGTTAGACCTAGAAACTGAGCGTGAATTCTATGGAGTCGTGCTCCGAAAATGGTCACCAAAAACAAGAAAATATCACAAAACAACAATTACAAAAATTTTAGAAAGACAAAAAGCACTTTCATTAAATCAACAAAAGCATAAACATTTACTTTTTAATTCTCTCCTTTTGCAGCCTTCTGCTCCAAAACCAGAAATTAAAACTTAAAGCCAAATAGAAATTACAAAAATTTAAATACTATAAAATTAAACAAATAAAATTTTTGAAATAAATACGATTGAAGATACGCAGAACTGTACCACACCACAGATTGAAACAGTTTGAAATGTAGATGAAAGTTTTGAAATTCAAACTTCCTACAACTTTGAATATAATTGGATGAAACAAGAATTACATCATCATGACATCACATCGCAAATTACGAGATTACCATATTTTAACGCGAGAGAAAGGTTGAAGTTGCCAAGGAGAAAATAAATATCGCCCGAGAAATGGCGCCAAAATAGAGCGTACCTTTAACTGGGATAGAGCCATCAACCCGTTACCATTGAATTATGCATCTAATTGCTTTCTCCAGTGAGAAGTTAAAATTTAGGAAATTCGAGCCTTAATAAGCGAGAATACATTAAACTTCGGTGATAGGCTTTAGGACATCGCGTTATCTTCACGTTTTTAATTTTAAATAGAAAAAAAACAACAACTGATAAACTGAAACAGTTATACATTTCTAGCAATAAAGAGACATTACGTGAAAAACGGTAAAAAATATGCACTTTTACCTTTCAAGGTATTAATTATATATACTTGCTTAAAAACTACACATTCTAAAGAAAGTATTATAAGCCAAGACTATTAATGTCAAGAGCATTGGCTGTTTCGAGCCTAAATTGAATTCTCCAAGCTTTTTTTGAGAATGGCAATATCTATGTAAATAATGTTGTAAATATCAAATTTCTACGAAATTAAAGTAAAATTAACGCGCTTATTATTTTGCTTTTGGGGAAGCCACATCATTGGAGCATTTTAGGTAGAAAGACGACCTAATGTAATGAGATTTGGATGAACTCGACAAAAAGCCCTGCAAAGAAAATAAGAAATTGCAAATATAACTGAAAACAAATCAGTTTCCTTTTCTGAAAGATCGCCATGCGATTATGTTCGATTCAATATTCTGTTTTGATTTTTGAAATTCAGTACTAACTACACAGAAATAAAGATCCATTTAATTCTTTTGTGTCAATTGAAAGTACTTATGTCAGTGATGACTAATCAATTTGCCAAGACTTATTGAAAAGCTCGTAAATTAAATCAGATCAGCATCACAAAAATAAAGGATGGATATACTAAGGAATAAATTCCAATTGCATTTCAGTATTCGATGAAACGCCATCATGGATTTTCGGCAATGAAATACTCTAGAATATGATTAGCTTCCAATTAAGAAGCTATGCCATTTTTTTAATTGTTTGTTAACCAAGTTGGATATACAACCGCTTGTTTTGGCGTGGAACATTCTTCCTTTTGAAACGTCTTATTAATTTTATTAATATTATATATGTCACTGTCACTAATATTATCCTATATTCATTAAAACATGAAGCCTATTCAATCAAGAGTTGATATAACAAAAATTAATTTGAAAACAGGAGTTCGCATTTTGAATCCCTAGGAACATAGAAGGATAATAATAAACAGAATTACTCTGCGTTTGTTACATTCTTAACGTTTGGTCAGTTTAACTTTGCAAACATCCCCCATTAGTACCGATACTACATAATAAAACTAGAAAAAAATTAATGTATAAAATAAAACTTACCAGAAGTGGGATCAATATTAATCGATTCTGAAAAATGGTTAATTACAAAAGAGATCAACATTTGTTCGAAATTGTAATATACTTCGAAGTAATATTTCGCGCATATCACTGAAAGAGTTATGGATTGCAACGGCCTATTTAAGCGAGATGTGCAAGAGGAGATATAATGAAGAATTGCCATAAATTTTTACTCCGGTTTGAAAAGTTCGCATGAAAATACTTTCTCTTTCGTATTAAAAAAATGTAGATGTGTGCTTTCAACTGCTTTGTCTTTAATTGGGAGGAAAAGTGGATTCAAACATTAAAAATTCACTCGAGGCTTAAGCAAGCTCTAATTAACACACGTATAAGAAATATTTCTTAAACATCTCAGGATTGTGATTGATTTCTTCTTTTACTGTCACGATTGATCGAAAATCCCTACATAAGACAGTGAGACAATTTCTTTTTCTCAGCTTTTAGTTGATTTCGCATTGATTCATATTTTGGAAAAATTAACATGTGCTACAATTTCCTTTCGAAACCACAATCGAATAACTGTTCTCTGGTGAGGAAGGTTAGGAGTCGAAAATGAAAAACCAACCTCCACTCATAGGCTCAAATCAAACAGATGAAATTTATCTGGAAGGAGGTTCAAATGAGGCTAGTGCCTCTCCTTCGTGGTTTTTATCCCAATCTATTATCAGATGCTTATTTAACATTTAAATCGATTAGATTTTAAAGTGACATCGAAGAAAAAATTAGAGAAATAAACTCTGAAAAAGACGAATAATTCCGATTCATGGACTGCATTACAGCCCAATCAACTAGTTATGACATCTCCGTTTTCCCATGGAGTAAATACATAATGCAGAAAGCACTTGATTCCATAATCAGCGCGTCTATTGATTGCACGTTTGGTGTACTGCGGTTGTTGCACATGGTTGCAAAATTGATTAGTAATTAGAAAATAAAATCTTAAAATAGACTATTTTTTGAATTTTTTTATTTGAAACTAGCTTTAGCACTGATTTTCATTTTAGATATTCTAATTCCTTCGGATGGTAATCTGCGACCACTGTCATCGGCAGCATCAATTACTGTTCCATTTAATTATTTGAACTATTTTACCCCCTTTATTCTTTTTCTTGAGCTGTGGGACTTTGCTTTTTGCCTCCTCACAAAGATTCTCTCAGGTAAATCTAAATTTTCTATATAATTTGTGTATTTTTCTGTATATACATTCGAATTTATTATTGTTACATTTTCCTTCGGAATATTTATAGTAGGAAAAATGGCGTGATTCCTCAGTTTGTTGATCGAACTGCAGAGTTCGCAGGATAAGTCTCCCCGAAACTTTCTAGCTAATGCTTTCTAATGTTGGTCTCATGCGTTTTCATATTCACAAAAATTGTGAATCTTGGATAAGATTGTAAATATCGTGCATGAGAATGCCGAAAGATAGTTTCTATCAATCTAGAATTATCACAGAATATATACAGAGAATATTTATTTTGAACACCTTTCTAGCAGCCAATTATCACCAAAATTTGATACAAAAATTACAGTCGTTAACGGAAGATATCAAATTTCATTGATTTAAGTCAATGGTTTACAAGTCATAGAATAAGCATATTGTCAACAGTTTGACGGAGTTTGTTCAGATCAGTATTTATATTTTAGATGTAAAGATGTTTACCAAATTTCATTTACCTAGCTCTTTGCGTTTCGAACTCTTGCGTTATTGAGCTCAAATTTATTTGAAAAACAAAATATTTCGTGAATGGATTTCTTTCAACCCTGATAGTAATTTATAAATTTGGCATTAATTCCATTTACCAAACTTTAATGGTATAGCTCAAAGTATTTTTGAATTACCGTATTCTTAGGCAGATATGTTTTTCCAATCACATAAAAAATCTGGTCAAAATTTCGGATTGTTTTGATGATTAAGTATTTCGTATAGGAGAAAGGAAAAAAAAAATCGTCCTTTGAATACTAAAAGAAATCTCATTTTTTTTGGCATTAATAGGGGGAAAACAAATACTAAAAGAATGAGATTTCTTTTAGATTTCATGTAACGTTTTTTATGTGTTTATTCTTGTACATTATAACATCATGAGAAAAATCTTAAAGAACTTTCTAAGTTATTCTGTTTCTAGATGTAAATACATTTCGGTAACATATGCGTGCAAATAAAAATTATAATATAAAGCTGTAAGTGTGGCTATAAGCATTGGGATCACTCTGTACTAAATATAACTTTGATTGCAATAATTACGAATTTTTATTCTGGCAATTCAAAAAATTGATTTTTCATTTTTTTAAAAATTTGACAATGTGTATAATATTTGAATATATTTCTTAATTTTGAGAACTTATGTTTTAATCAATAATCTAGATACGATGATTTAAAATTACATAAATTAAAGGGAAAATTTAAAGTTACACAAATGAGATTTAAAAAAAAATGTATATCCACAACACATTAAAAATGTAAGCGTAAATTGTTGTCGCAAAAATTTGCGTTTGTAATAATTTTTATTTATCAATTCAAGATTGATATATAAAAAATGTTTTCTCCTTTTTTACTTAAATTCCTATTATATTAGTTAAATTCATAATACCAGTATTTTGAAACTAGTGATGTCCATTAAGCGCACAATTAATGATAAAACTATTTTCTGAGTTTCGATTTTCTTAAAGACATTTCCCATTTCGATAGATAAATTAAAATATTTTTTCATATTAAAGCTAATATTAGTAAAGCTTTCTTTCAGAATGTAAGTGCATGATTTAATACTAAAAACAAATTGTTTAAAAAAAAGGGGAGGAGTTAAGCATGCCTTTTATGTGATTATTTATACCTTACTCTCTCTCTTGTATAATCGTAACTTTTAATTTGAAAATGGATGTGTCGGTTTCTTTCGGAAATGTAACCTTAGTTTTGATCCTGAACTGAAACTGAATGATACGACAGTATATTTTTTAAAAATGAAATTCAAATTTTAGGCATTACCTTCGATAAAAAGTGCACCATTCTTCCACATTTAAAACCCTTCCCAGAAAAATGGGAAACATCTTTAAATATTATAAAAGTCTTACCAATTAACTTTTAGCCAAACCGAAGAAAAACTGTGATTAAAATGTACAAAAGCTTCTTTAGTTTTTAAATTGGAATTGGTTGGTGAATTGACGGTTCAGTTAAAAACAGCTTTTTACTTAATTTGCCACATAGTTCGCTCTCAGATCAAGAGCTTAGAGGCCATATCCTGTTAAGATGGGTATGTTGAAACCTATCAATACACTGAATAAAGAAATCATTAAAAATAATAAAAGCTATTTGAATAAAATTTAGTAAATATAGTGAAAGCATAAATATATACTACAATATATGAATTTCAACTTAAAGAATTCCATTCGAAAACAATATTTTAAAATCATTCTGATATTTCCTTTGACAGCAGATAATTCTATACTCACACTAATCATAAAATCATTTCAATTATTTTCAAACTCCTGGTTTCTATAAAATTAGAATCAGGGCAACGGCTAATATTTTTGCCAATATCGCTGTACAGTCGGCAGAAGTTTTGTTTTGTTTCAGAGGGGCAAACACAAGGTTGTTGCCAGGATATTCATAAACGGAAAGGGGAACTCACTCTTTATTTCCATCTTTTAACGAATTATTTGCTATCCTCAAAACACATATTAAAAAATGTATGAAAACTTGTAATTCAAGTGGAATTTTATCCTTTGTGCTGAATGCAGATGCAGAATTATGTTTACACAGCATACAAATGGCGCTCAAAACTAACAGTCAATTCTATCATCTTATGTGAAGCTTCCAATTATTGTGTGAAAAAGAATTGCCTTAAAATAACCTTTATTAATAATAAATAAAATACTCTTTTGAATTCTATTCACTACTTTTTATTGATTCTACAACTCTGTTTCAATACCTTCTTATTTCGCTCAGGATGAAATATGTGCACTCATTCTTTCCTAACTTGTCAGTAAAAATGAGCTATTTTTCCATTGAATTTAAATAGGGTAGATCATAAATTTGCTAAGAATTTTATATTTAAAAAGACAAGCTTTATAAATAGAATTTATATATATTACGCGAATATGCAAATGAATAAAATAGTCATTTATCTGTGTATTAATGACAGTTGTTTTACAATTCATTTTGGTATCAGTATCAAACAGCAGAGTTTTGAATTCATTCTCTGGACACGAATTAAAACAAGTGTGAAATGTCCGCAAACCAATAATGTAGTTTAAATAATAAACTAGACGGATCATGTATCGATTTTAACACAACATTCATTTGACATACAAAAACTGCAAAAGCAAAAGGCTCGAAGGGCTGCCAACTGACCGATAATGTTAACATATTTTATTTATTTATTTTTTATTTTATTTTTTTGTTGTTATAAGGACCCCTTTTGCAAACATGTGCAGATAAGCCTAACTTAATTTATGTTAGATATAATTGCCAGCTTCCAACTGGTAGCCGGTCAAGAAAGATTGCCGCCAAGTACGGACAAGACTCAGTTGAGCAAGCACTTCAGACCTCCTGCTAAAATTTAGGAATTCAGGTAATTTTATAATGTTCGGATTGTAGTAGCATTAATTCTAGTGGTGCGCTAATCGAAAAATACAATTTTTTAATACCTTTGCAATGATTCGTTTGTTTCTTCATAATTATCCATTTGTTGACATCATTTCATGTATGACGTCATTGAGGGTTCCTCCTGCCATCCCACGAAATCCATTTTCTTGTACATGAAAAACCCTGTTAAATAATCTAAGTTAAAGAAAATATACCCTTTGAAACAGATTAAGCATCTTATTTATGAAATTTTTAGCCTCGTCTCGGAAAATTGTAACATTAATAAATAAAAATTAGAAAAAAAAAATAAGATAAGACCACCTTCTATTTACGTTAAATAAAAAAAAAGAATCAGAAATATATAATATTAAATATGACATTTGCGGAAAATTCAACATCATGAACAGATTTAAATGGATGAGTCATTTTCTCTGAAGTTCTTAATGTATTCTACGATAAGCTTTTCATATGTATTAATGATTGTGTCTAATAATATAAAGTACAATATGGTGCAGCGGCCAAACAGGCGATAAATAAGTGTTTGTTTCACCAGCTGAAGACAAGCATTACTCATACCTTTGAAGATGAACTTCGCTCCCCAAAGGAAATGAGTGACTCACTTCCTGGATTCGCCCACTTACTCCAAACTTCTGCTTCACGCTGGTCGATGGATATAAGTTCGATGCATCATGATTTATATTTGTTTATTTAATTTGTTATTAAATTTTGTTATTGTTATTCCATATGGCTGGCAGGCTTTTACTAATTAGTAATGTTTTTTTAATATTTTAAAGTAAATTTGGCAATGCGTGTTCAGTCACGCACCAAAATGGCTTGTACTTATTTAACGCAAGAATTACCTGGGTTATGTAAATGTGTGTGATTTCATTATATAATAGTTATTTGGAAAGTATTTCTTTGTTCTAAAAAAAAAAATTCAAACTTATTGTGGTGAAAAAGTCAATAAAAGTGCACCTATCATCCACAAATAATTTAAGTCATGAGTACCTATTATCCACAAATGCAAGAGTGTTACTGAAATTATTTAGTCATTAGGCATGGTAATCATAAAATTTTTCGGGATTGTCATTAGAAAAATCGAGAGATGGTGTTGAAAATGTATTAATATTTGTATTTATTTATTTTTAGAATGGCAAAGTTATTTAAAAAATGTTTTTATTTATCTCATTTTTCTGATGGCAACTTGTAATTAAGTTTTTAGATGGAAGAAATTAGGTTTAATCTTTTTCCGTTGGGGAATTGTTTTCTTTTTAATTTAGAATGTGCAAGAAAACCAGGATTTTCCTTCTGATTAGTAATGAAATATTTCTGACAATGAAATAATCATGCTAGCATTGTGAAATATTGTATCATTTTTAATTTATATTATTTCCATCTGTAAATTGCGAGATCGTATTGTGCTCAAGATATATAATTTCAGCATATATCTTGATCATATGACTTAGAAATAAATGAATGTATAGAGCAGAAAAACTAATAATGGAAAAGTCATTCCAAATTTCATCATTAAAGATGAATACAATTTTTTCTTATGAAGATGGTTTTTTTAGTGTATGGCGAAATTGTGTTCGATATCAATTCAATCTATTACTCCCCATTTTTTAGTTATCAAGTTTCCCACAAATTGTTGTAGCTATTAAAACAGTGTTTATTAATAGTACTGCTCAGATTTACTGAGTACATGAACATTCAGAATGGAATCATGTAAAGTGGTATCATACCATTTGAAACGTAAATATCAAGGTAATTTACCGCTTGACTTCTTATCGTTCTTTCATGCTACCTTAATTTCATATTTTTATTCATTTAAACTGCACATATCATTAACAGAACTTTTTTGCCAGTAACGGAAAAATTATGTGATTGAACATTTAATGGAATAATGAAAACAGTATCATTTTTACTACAAGTATGTCAAAATACAATCTGATTAAAAACGTCATTCAGTCTTTTTGAAATGACGAAAAAGCTACCTAAATATACAGGCCTTCTATTTACATGTGGTAGCTCTAAATTTTCCTTTTTATCAAATTTATTTCTAAATTTGTGTAGAGGAAATTCGTGCGCCCCGTGTGCATATGAACCATGTAAAAAATGCGAACTTTTAGGTATTCCATTTACTATTCACTTCAAATTAGTACATACATGTCAAATTTTTCGAATTACTTTAAAGGGGTTGTTGTTACGTGTCAGTCTATATATTCCAACATGAACAAAAACTATAATTAAAAAGCATATGAATGACATTTGCTTCAACCAAATCTGTCTATCTGTACCTAAATTTGAGTTCTTTTAATCGAAAATAAGGCATTCAAAGCATGTATTTGGTTTTCTTTATACTTCAATTACAGAATTCATTATACTGCATTCTTTATGTCACAGAAATTACAGCAGATTTCTTCCATCCTGAATCGTAGACCCTTAAGTTGATGGATGTATATTCGTCCCGAACTCGATAGAGTCAATGAAAAGAAGCCCTCATACCTGCAGACTTTGCTGTGGTCTTTGAAGCTTTGCTTTCTCTCCCAATTTATTCTACTTTATATATCCTGATTACTCTGACTTTTATAATGAGAACTGAAAACATGTAGCAATATGAGAAATTTTTGATGAGATAACATCATTTACTTGAGAGTATTACATGCATAAAGGTGGGGTCACACGAGGCTTACAATTGCCCGCAATCGTTGCCTCTCTGCTGCTATCCCGGCTTTGTCCTCGTGTAAACAGTCGAGACAATGTTTGTCCCGAAGGAACAATTATTTGCCATTGCCCCTTTGTGGTCACGTGACTTTCTGGAAGTAGGCGTAATCTTCTATTGCGCGAAATAGTTAGCCTCGTGTATAATATTAAGTATACTTTTAAGTATACCTTAAAAGTATACTTAATACTTCTTTTCTCTCTCTACTCTCTCCATTTCTCTTTGCACACTTTTGGTGCTGGAATAAACTTTATTTAGTTGAAATATTTTCTTTAATATTGATTTTTTTAAAAATATATTCAAGATCTGAAACTACTCAGGATATAACTTTAATATATGTGCTTAATCTAGATTTTACTTTTGTTTTCCTTTTCGAAAGATTTTAATTCATGGCGAAACAAAACAAAACAAAACAAAATTCATTTGCTTTCTTTGTTTCTAGCCATCTTTTGCGATCAGCTGCTTCACTATGAGTTATGCGTGATAAAATTTTCAATTAAATTAAATATTTATAATTGCACTAATTCATTTTCTCTCTTTATAATTTATCAGCTAAGTCTATTTAAACTTTAAACTTCGATAGTCACGTAACTATTACTATAGAAATCTTACGCTTATGTATCAATCGTACTATATACATCCCTGATTTGCAATCGGCTGCTGTGGAATTATGTGGAAAATGTCGCATCTTATATTTATTCCATAGCATTACGCTACCATTTCAACACGTGCTGAGCATCACATTTTCCTCGGTTTAATTTGCAATAATAGCTAATTTAATCATTTCATTTGAGTTTTGTCAAAGTAACTGCAAAGCACGGTACACCCTTAACATGGTCTTGCAGGTTAAATTCTACTTTCCTTTTGTGAGAAATTAATGGTTGAAAAGTATAGTTGCAGTATTTAAAAAAAAAAAAATCCTTAAAAATAGAAACCTAATTTACAGGATAAAACATTATTACTAATAAAAAAATCATTTTTAAGATAATTTAAAAAAAAGTTTTCTGTTGTAATACTTTCAGAAGTTATCGCTGAAAAGTTCCAAATATTAGCTTAATTTTTAACTAATTAAAGTTTCAAAAAAGCTTCATCTAAGTATACTTTTTCATCATTCAAAGTAAATATGTGCGTACCTAGTGCGGTAGCTCTGGATCATATGGTCTGGTGATTAATGCCCTAACACACATATGCATTCATTCATATATACAAACAAATTCATTTGGTTGTCAACCTTGGAGTTATTACGGGCATTAATTTGCCTGAAATTGATATTTTCTTTAAGTTGGCGTGCTCGAGCAGATTCAATTTTATTGTTTTGTCCGAAATGTATTGTTGAAAAATAAGGTTACATTATTTCTTTAAAATTTCGTTAAAAATAGATGCTTAAGTTATATGCTAAAACACTGATACCATTAGAAAGCCCATTTTTAAAAGTCTTTAATTTGATGTAAAAATCATATTTAGGCAATAATGTTTTGAAAAGTTATGGCGGAAAAACACTAAAATTTAGCTTATTTTTAATTTAAATTCTAATTAAAAATTAGAAATAATTGCACCGAGGTTCACATTCCCGTTGTCCAAGATATATATATGCCAAATTTGATAGTTCTAGGTGGAACGTTCAGGCCTGTTGTGCGCCAATACACACACAAACATACATTAGTTTTATTATAAATACAGATAGATGAATTAGTTTTGATTTCTATTCTCTGCTCTATGCTCCCATGAGAACGATATTTCTTCTAAATATGAAATTTTGTGTAGTTGTCAACAAAAATAAATAAATAAAAAGGAACACCTCTTTGTTATTATCACATCTTCATAAAATTAGTGTTGATGGAAATGGATTTAAGAGAATTTTTCTCAAATTAGCAAACTAACTGCCTTCTCGAAATTTTTCCCTCGGGGAATACGAGATTTTTTAATGATTGGATTCAGCAGGTCTTTCTACGTATCTGATGAAACTTCAGTTTAAAATTCGTAATATATATATATATATATATATATATATACGCAATCGCAAAATATATACCATGAGATTTTAGGTTTGTAAATATAAACAGGACATCAAATGAAGCTGCCCCATTTGTGTCGAGCATATTTATGAAATGAAAAACATGTGTGGTCGGTAAATGTCAAAATCTGTAAACAAATACTTTCTTTTCTGACATTTTATATCTGCTACAATTTTTATTTCTGTTAAAATATTATTAAAAGTAAAAGCAAACGAATTTTCTCTTTGATAAGTATATTGTATTAATATTATTTTGTATAATAACTGATGATCAATTGTAAACCTTTTGAAATCTGGCAATTGTTTGTAAATTATGATGTGAAGTGAAGAGAAAAAATGAAACCGATGGAATTCTAAAACGCTTGGAGTCTTGTATTGAATTTTTAAGCATTTAAGATACTCTGCAAGCTTCTGAAAACTATATTATTTGAAGCTTAAGAAAACGGTTAGTTTTCTAGAAATCATGCTAAAATGCGAATCATTTAATGCCGCATGAGTTGGATGCAAGTGGCATTTTCCCTTGTACATCCCGATAGGATTCAAATGGTTGGATGCAAGTGGCATTTTTCCTTGTACATCCCGATAGGATTCAAAGGGATATACGTGTATATGTGCATGCTCTTCTATTTTTTTTTTTCAAACCACTTTTCCAGGAATTTTATCGAAAGGAATTTTTATTGTAAGTGGAAAAATGTGTGACTACGAAGTGAAAGATTTTAAGATTGTGCATATATAAATTGGTAGATGGCCTATTATATGGCCTACTAAGGTTATCTACGTTTTTCATATTTATTAAAGGGGACATTTAAAAAAATTTAATTTCGATTGGCATATCTTCTCATATTACAATAGTAATAAATAGGTGCTGGCATATTTAATACTGTACAAGCGTTCATAGGAATTGCACCTGAGAACTCTCCCACATAAATATCAAAATTTCAGTTCAAATGCTATATTGAAGAGAGAAATTCTTGATAACTAAAATTTATCTGTGATATCAGAAACCAGGAGAAAATATATTATTTCCTTTAAAAAATATCTGTCAGTTACTGTCAACAGGTTTTTAATAAATTAAAATTCATTTTCTTTTCTATTTTTTTTTGTTGTTGTTGACGAACTACAATATAAAGTTTAGAAGTTTTAGAAACTATATGAGATATTATTAACCTAAAACGAATTACTTTCGCATACCCAAATTTTCTGTCTTTTTCCCTCCTGCAAATATATGTAAAGGATCTTGTTATAGAGCCGATCACCGCGCCACCATTGAATGAAGCAATATCCGCATTTGTTTAAAGGGATTTAATGATCCGTTTCTTTATATTTACCGGAAGAGAAATGTAGTGTCTGTCTAGCTTTCTCTTTTTCTCGAATTGCCCGGTATTTTAAACTTGATTTTGATGGAATACCAATATTGTCCTCGCTCACTTCGATTAATCGAACTGATAGATGAATCTAAAACTATATAAACAAAAATTTATCGCTCTTACATATATTTAATTTTTAATATATTATTAAAAAGCATTCGAAAATTTAGTTTATATATATATATTTCAATTGAAAGGTGGAAATCTCTTCTTTGGAATATCAAAATAAACAACTGATGAGCATTGTTAATGTCCCCAAACAAGAGGGAATAACATGTAAGAGAGATCTGTTGCACATTTTTACAATCTTCACGATAGATTGAGAATAGATATGTCATTTTTTAGCTGCAAAAATTTTATTTGCGCTCATTTAACACTCAATATATATATATATATATATATTTAAATTGGAGTTTGTTCTACAGCGCCATCTATCTTTTACGGGTTTGATGGAATTTTAGTGCAACAAAGCTGAAGAATTGAAATGATTTCGCTGTCGTTACACACACGTTCCCATTACACTTCTGCCACTACTATATCAAAAGCGAAAGGCAGAAGGCTCATAAACTGAAATATTTTATGTTTACTTTTTTTTTATAATTTTCTATTGTTATTTTCACGTCAACACTTATGTCAGCTATCGATTCCATTAACAGTTGCCAGTTCCGAAATTGAAACCGGACAAGTACAATTGCCGTTTAGAGCGGTCTACACTCAGCTTAGCAAGCACCTCTACCCTTACGCTGATGATTACGTTATCAAAACTTGTTTATAATTTCCCAAAAAGACGTGTATTTCTCCTAGTGGTATATTTGCAAAAACTTTTTTTTCTTCTGCATTTGCCATTCTTAACATATTGCGTTATTGCATAGCTAAAAATTTCATTTCTGATTTTTAAAAAATGATATAATTTTACAGAAATTTCAACAAAAATAAACTTAAAGCAAATTTTCAACCAATTTGTATTGGGCAATTTCTCGCGTTTCATATAGCTAAAACTTTATAGAATGGAAATATTGAAGTTTTTTAAGCACATTGTATTTTAATATTCTAATCGTATTTGATGAACAGTTTGTTACCCGATAATTGTTTGAATTAAATCTCGAATGCAAAATTTATAATTTACCCGAAAAGTATTTTTAAACATCCCTGTCATAAAATTTAAGCCATCTTAGTTTTAATGACAAATACCTGCTTTATTCGAACAATTCTAAAATAATTTCAATACCGTGGAGTGAAAACGTTTAAAATCATTATCGTCGCTTAAAATCAGAATAATTTTATATTTAATAATTCATCTATCTTCTAACTTCAGGAGCACTATAACTTCAATAGTTTGCCAATTAAATTACAGATATTTAAAATAATCGTCCTTCCCTAGTTTAAACAAATAGAATTTAATTGTGAATTGTTTGAGTTTCTGAGCAATGATTCAAACAAAAATTCAATAAAAAACATTTCAGAAAATTCCCGACTTGAATTTGAAATTCTTGGTGAATTCTTAAAATCATCGTGCATACTTATATTAATTATTCTCTCTCGTACTCTTGTTACATGAGACATGGAAGGTTTCAAAGATTTTTTTTTTTTAATTGTTGGATATCCGATTTTTTAGAATTTAGAGGAAACAAAAGGTAAAGTGTCCAGTTCCAGTTAGAACATTCTTCGATTTGTATATATAAAATGTATAATTCGTATGCAGTTTTATTTTCCGATTTTTTATTTCTTCTGACATAAAGAACAATTATTTAAGCCTTTGCCCTCTCTATTCTTTTTAAAATTACCGTGCAATTTTCACGAAGTTCTTTGTATAATGTTTACAATTCTACTTCATCGTCTCTTGCAGCCGTCCATAAAATTTAGTGCTATTTGGTGAACAAATATACCTCGCTTAGTGCTGCCATCTTTTGAGCAATTTATTGACTTAGTAGAATAGGTGTTAACGTGGTGATAATATTTATGAAATTAAAAAGGTGTTTATCTATTGAATGCAGCACATTATATTGTTAGAAATATTTATATAAAAAAAGTTCGTATTGTTAACAATTTTACAAGGCATTTGAAAATGAATTTAATTACTGCATCAAATAATTATTTTGAATACTACATTAGCGCCGCTGAATTACAATGAAGATAAAATCTTTCCATCAGGACTTTTTCACACCTCGTAAATAACAAAAACGGAAGGCTGAAGTCTCGAGAACTGACTATTTTTTTTCCCTTGATCCTTTTTAAAATTCTTTTTTCATTTACTTCAAGAACAACAGGGATAATAATACATAGTAGTCAGTCATGACTTTAAACATGGCCGTCAGGAGACGCTATGGTTTGAATCTGGTCTGATAAAATTGACTCTATTTCCAGTCTAAATTCAATTCCACTAGAGATGGGGATTTCTTATTGGAACAGCCGAACTGAATAAATTGCAATATCATACACCTAATCTTTAATTAACTAACATCTTGTAGGAAATAGAAAATTTTTTGCCATCTGTCAAACAAAAAGTCAATGCATTTAATAAATTGATTAGAACTATTGTTTGCTAACACATTTTAAAAGCTTCCCCGTTGTTGTTTGCATCTGTAAGAATGGGTTTATTTAATTAAAACGGGTGAGAGGAGAGATGAAAAGCGATTATTTTTAATTATAAAGTAAATTGAAATTAATTAAAATTCGGATTGAAAACAATACAATCAGATACGAAACGTTACTGACATATACTTGAAAACAAAACGAACAAAAAAACTGTGTAACAGGATACAAATTAAGGCGAATGAATACTGAAAAATTCCATAAATGCATGGGTCCTTCCACATCTTATTAAGGAGATATAAGGCTGGTTGCACACACAGCGCTTTTTTCTGATCGCTTATTTCACCGATGCCGACATAATACCAGTAGTGTATTGAATAATTATAAGAGAGCTTACGCACTTGGCGGACAAATAAATATTCGGTCAATCCGCCTTTTATCGGACTCTGTGCAGACGCCCGCTGTCACTAGCGCTTTCGGATAATCAGATGCAAGATCCCAATTTCTTTTATCCATACATTGAATAAATAGAAATAAGTCAATTCCCCCCCCCCCTTTTTGTCTTCATTCGACGACAAGATAATAATAAGGATAGAATTTGTATTCTATTCATTTCAAATTACCCTTAAGCAGTCCTTAGTTTAAATAACTCGGTTAAAGTAAATTTATTTGTTAATGAAATTATGCTGCTTTTTAGGACGGAGTCGGAATTTAAGCGCCGTGTTGTAAGCATTTGATTTCTGGGAGTGGTCTCGGCAAAATGTTAACAGAAGAAATAAACGCTGTGAGTGCAACGAGCCATATAGTTCAAAAATGCTCTTCATAAAACTGGCATGAATAGAATGAAATGAACTGAATTGATTGTACAAAAGCGAGGTGTTTGAAGCTTTATGAGCCGATATTGTTTTATTTTTTTAAATTTTCTATTGTTATCATTTTGAAGCGCAGACTATTTTGAATGAAGCAAATCTTGTTTAGTATGCAGATTGCCATTTCTATGTAACCGGTCAAATATCTATTGCCGAGTAAAACGGTCACACTCAGCTCAATAAGTATTTCAATCCCCCCGCTACAAATCAGTCGAGATAGCTATAATATAAACAGTAAATAATAGATTCCACAATTTATTGGTTGTAACATCGAAGGTTAATTTAATTCTTTCATACATTTTTAAAACTTACAAAATTTAGTTCACAATTTTTTATAAATTTGACAGTATAACGTTTATTAGACGTCACTAAAATATACTATATTTGATATTACGTTTATCGAGCAAATTTTAGTTCAAAACATTGTCCATTTTTGGCGATTTAAGCGTTCTGTGAGTTTCTTGATTTGGCATCATCTCCCTTATATATATATAACTATTCACTGAAATAGCAGTATGTAGTACCAAACAATATTTAAGAGCCCTAATATGTATCATATGAACCTGAATGCTGTTGATGCAGCAAAACAAATGCTTCGCGTCAGTTTGAGTTCGTAATCGATTACATAGTAAATGCAGAGCTGAGATGTTAGACAAAATCACAAATAAATAATGATATTATTTGTGTTTAAATAAATGAAGGAAAAAAAAAAACGTTTCTGTGATTTAATTGGGGTGTGTATTTAAATTAAATTCAAATTTTTCAGAAGTATTGGAGTTTTAATTTTTAAAAATATACAATGTTGTATTGTGTGTGTGTTGGTACTGTACTGCCCATGTCTTTGGAATCACAATTGTAGTTTGTCAGGTAAAATCCATAAAAAGAAATAACCATTGAAAATCATGAAAAATTTCGTTTATGGATAGCGTAATATAGACACCAAAATAACTAAAGTTATGACTTGCGTGTTTTCAAGGAGTATAGCAAGATGTAAATTTGCATAATTTGTGTATCTATTAGTTACACATTTGATATAACTCTTGATTGCCAGATCTGACTATAATTAGAAAAGAAAATGTTTGTTATCGGCTATTTTTTAAATTTTTTATTTGTAACCAGCTTTAACATTCTTTTTCCATTTTAGATATTCTGATTTCTACAGATGGTAATCTACAAAAATGGTTATCGGAAACATTCATAAAGAACTGTATTTTGTTCCATTTAATTACTTAAATTATTTTTTCCTATTATTCCTTCTCAGGTACTATGAAAGCTCTTGACTTTTTTTTCTCCCTTTTAAGGATTCCCTTCTGCAAGGCATTCTTTTTTTTTCTATAATCTGTGCAATTTTGTATACATTTTTAAAAAAAAATTAAGACTTTGTCTCCTATTAGCAGTATCACAGGAGAATTTCTTACTTTTTTAAAACCGTAATACATTTGTCTGTATATAGAATCGGCAACAATAATCTCAGAAATTTATAATGTATATTTCAACATTGGTCTTAGTCCGCCTTCATACATATACAGTTGTGACCCTGAGAAAGACTGCAAAAATCTTACATAACTGTGGAGACATAAGTAGCGAAATACAGATCTATGTCGTCAATCTAGAATTTTTAATGACACTGTTGTTAGGATATACGTTTTGGAGACCTATTAACAGGTAAATTTGACATGAAACTACAGTCGCATTCATAAGATAACATACCGAATTTCACTTCGTTTATGAGTTAATGCGTTTAAAAACAAGCGAAATTTCGGAAGGACAGGCGGTCATCTGTTTGACGGATTTAGTTCAAAATTTGTCAAACATTTATATATTAGATTCAATATATGTGTTCCAAATCTTATCTACCTAGTTCCCTAAGCTTTGGAGTTATCAAGCTCATTGGTGTTCAAAAAGCTAGACAGACAGATTTCTTTTTAGTGGATTTCATTCAATGTTGTTAGAAATTTATAAATTTGTAGTAATTCCATGCACCAAATTTCAACGATTTAGCTCAAAGCGCTTTTTGAATTATAAAGATAGATATAGTTGCGAAATGTACTCTTTTTCGGATTTAGGCAGCTCTGAATCTTCAAAATTTCTTTTGCCTTTAATTTATAGAATTTCTACTACACCGTAAAATTTGAGTTCATAAGTATTTTCACTCGGAATTCACCTTTCGTTTTGGAATCGGTTTATTTTTGCTCAACACAAGTGAAAAAGCAATGAAACTATTTACATAATGGTGATAGAAACTGATGAAGTAGACTGCAATTGATCAAATAGTTGGTTCATCAAAAGCATGAAAATAATGAAAGTAAAAGATCCATTTTAAAAGCAAACACAACGCATTCTTTTTAAATATAAACAGAATTACCAATTCCTAATTTGGAATAAGATGCAACCCAAACACTAAAATGGAAATAGGTGGGCAATATAAAACTTATTAGGAGTGATAAGTTACTCTACTTGTAGATGCAAACATCCAATATCAGTTTATTGGCATATATTTTAGTGCCCGGCGCCCAGTAATCGAGGCTGAATCTGGGTTCGAATGGATTTGCAAATCATCATCTATATACTTTTGTTTCTATCTAAAGTAATATTTTTTTCAATCCTTCACTTTGCCAATTACTAAATATAATAAATGCTAAACCCTTTTTCAGCAAATTAAAATTAAATAAATTATTATCTTTGGTTAAGCATATGGGTATAATGCTTAAATGCTTTGGCTGTACCATCAAAAAAGAAATCGGAAAAATTGTAATTTTCCTGGAGTAATTAATAGCAAAAATAAAATCATGCATCGTTAAACACATATGCGAACATTCGGCTTTTTAAAATATTTTTTTTACTTAGCTAAAAATTTAGGGCCCAAAATGATTCCTTGCACTCGGGCCCCATCATAGAGAAGGCCGGCTCTGCATGAAAGTGAGATCTTGTTTTTCCTTCTCTGTGTTTGTTTTTTTGTAGAACGAAACGAATTCAACAGAGCTTAAATACCTGATTGTACAATAAACCAAGCGAGCAAGCGAAAGCTTTAAATAAGAACTTTCAAAATTTTCTTTCACTCATTAACTTATTTTAATTCTTCTGGCAACAGTTTTGTAAACAAATTATTTTTATAAAAATAATTTGTTCATATAATAATCATATAAAAATTCATTTAAGTGGGAAAAAAAAAACATTGATGGCATGTTCTTTTAAATCCATTGCGAAACTTAAAAAATTGGTTAGAATTCTGAAAACATAGAAGAAATTGGTTAGAAAAGTCATAATAATGATGACTACTGTCACTTAAAAGTATTAAAAGCGAAAGGTTGAAGGCTTAGTAACTGAATTTTTTATATTTTTTATTTTATTTTCTATTGTTATCAATGCAAAGTTGGAGATAAAGAATATTACAGCTTTTCCTGTAACAATGCAATTGCCGGTTGCTTAGAGCCGGTCTATAAAATTGCCGTATAGGACGGTCAATACTCAGTTATCAATGCACTTCAAACCTTTCGCTCTACATTAAGAAATATAACTTATTTTATAAATTGGCGGCAAAAGTTATATCTATTATAGTGGTAGATTAATCAAAGAAGTAGATTTGTTTTTCGTCTTATAATGACATATATTTCATAATTCATTTCCTTTATCGGATACAATTGCTCATTCCTTTTCAAAAGCTTTATTACCCCCTTTCTTGAGATGATAAATGCTATTGAGCTAAATAAATAATGAACTAAAGAGAAAGAAATACAGTTGATTAGCGAATATTTATGAATATAAAACATCACAAATCTAATAATGCCATTAACGTTCTTTTTACCCTGGACAATTGGCGTGCAATAAAAACTGAAAAGAAGGATAATAAAATTTTCCTATTTGCTTTAAAAAAAATAATTTTCAACTAAATTATATATAAAAAACAAGATTATTTTGAATCTGGATTCAATTTAACACCGTTCTCTGGATTGCTGTTACACACGAAATGATGAGGCAAAAAAATGCATTGCTAGACAACTGAGCCTCTCCTTAAATTTGAATTAATAATAGACTTGTATTTCCACAAGTACTAGAAATCCAGTATTAGAAAGAATACCCTTTTTTTTTTTGAAATTTTAAATTCTAAGGTGCTTTAATTTTTTTATAATCATAATATTTTTTAAAATAATTTATAATTTTTTAATAATCATAATGACATATCCTTTAATAAATTAAAACGATTGATAGAAATCTAGCAAAGCAACCAGTTATAACAAAATGAGAATTTGAAACATATTACAAACTGCCAGGCGTATCTTGATTTTTGTCTGATTCACGCACCTTCAAATATCTAATATACTTTAAGAGTTAGCTTTGAAAGTGCTTAACAAAGATTTATTCAATAGAAATATGACGAGTGAGAAATAAAAACCTCATAACTCACCCAATTAACAAAGAAGTGATTAAAAAATATGACAATGCATTTAATAAAAAATGAAAATACGAAGGAAAGAGACAAGGGGAAAAGAAAGATCTAAGAAAACGAATAAGAAAGTTAGAGACAAAAAAAAAAAAAAAAATGTAGAAGAGGATTTTGTACAAATTTTTGAAAACCTAAATGGTTTGCTCCGATTTATTCAATATTTCTAATAATATATTATAGTATATAACAGTACCATTTTGTTTTGAGCAACTTTATGATTAAAATAATCACATAACGGAAACCTTAATTTAATGACATCCGTGGCGCCCCTCTCTGCCCTACACAGAAGGAAGGACGTAGATAGAGAAATTTACGGTACCTATATGATTAAATGACTATCTTTCAGTGAATTGGATTTTAATTAAAGAATACGTCATCTCCGAAACGAACATATTAAAAAAATGAATTGATCGTATGCTTAAATTCGAATGGAAAATATTGATATAAAAAAGCTTCCATAGGAGGCAAACTATGCTTACATTAATTAGAATTCTAACACAGGCAGATATGTGATTGATTAGTTAAATATTTTTTTTTTTGTTTCGCAGCAAACACTTAACGCCATTTATTATTATTATTCTCTGATCAGTTAAATAATCAGCTACCTGATCAGCTAAAAAATAAATGTTTCCTTTGTTACTGTATTTTTTATTAGTAGATTTAAGTTTCTTTTACTCATTTTCATTGTTAATAACAGTTTAAAATTGTTGCATTTGATATGTTTTTAAACAAAATGATGAAGGCGGAAATTAGTTAATTCATAGTTTGAAATGCAAAATTTATTTATAAGGAGTTTATTTTAATTAATAACTTTATCAATTGTATGAAATATGTCTAAAATAATTTTTTTCTTTTCAAAAAGCCTATCTAATCTGATTCTTTGGATTCCTCTCCAAAAATTCGTCTGACTGTTTGAAAATTAGAGATTGATTTAGAGTTTTGAATGTAAAACTAATAAAATATATTAAAAAGATTATTAAAATGGTGTTGTTACGTCTTAGAGACGCTGTCCGTAGATTCCAGTTGTAGTTGCCATGGAAACCGGCGCATGCGCGCTTCAGATTTTGTGATGTCGAGATATAACGCAGATCGATGCATTTTTAGGTTCGTGTTGGTTATTCGTGTTCGTCAATAACTTATTCTGTGTTTTGTGATATTCTTAATTCTTGAGAGCTATAAATAGATTTTGGGTGATAGATTATTAAATTTACATAATAGAATTTTAATGGAGCAATTGCATTTAGGTTTATTTGACGAAAGCTCTGGCGACATCAGCCAAATATCATAGGCATTTTTTCAGTCAATCAAAATTTGATGCATTAATAAATTTTCTTGAATTAATCGCATTCTGCATGGAGAGATTGGAAATGAAGACAATCGGTCACTAAACTGGCTAGAATTTAATAAAAAGAGAAATGAATGTTACTTTTTAATTTTTTAAATATAAAATGTATATAAGCGTTAATCAATTCTTGAATTTTTTTAATCTTTGGGTTTCGCATATGGTTTTTGACTTAATATTTCCTGGTATAACTAAACGAATAGAAAACTATTTATGGTGCAATTTAAAATGGTGTTCCCATTTCGCAAGATACTATATGGTTCCTCCAAGTTCTTTACTAAATTAACACAGTTCATATGATAGGTGGGTAGCAGGTTGATGAAAGCTAATTACTTTTAAAAATGGAATGAAATGAGAAATTATTGACATCTTTGAAATGTTAAATCGAGCTGTTAGATTCCTAACCCCTTAAAATATAACTCTTCATTGTAACTCGCGCATCGAATTATAAGATTCCTAATATTAAGCTAAAATAGAAATTATTTTCAATACTATGATTTGGCTCAAAAATGATGTAAAAACGTATAAATATTTTAAGTATTTTACGAAATTTTAATAAACTGATAAGATAATACTTTCCGGAAAAAAAAAAACGAAAGGTACAATTGAGTTAATTACACGATTAAAGAATTAACGTTTTTCACTCGGAAAAGCAATTCGATGATTCGTATTGGGTGAATAATTATTATCGGAAAAGCAATTCGATGCTCAATTATTCGACTTGTTTATTAAATGCTCAATTATTCGACTTTGACTACGAAGACTTGTTTATAACACCGAAATATCTATATATAATATATATTTTAAGTTGAAATTTTCTGTTTAATTAATTTGCATCTCCTTATTACTCTGCAGGTATTTTTAACAATAAAAATTAAATAAACACATTAAACGTCAAAAGGATGCACTGTCTTGAATAGTGAATGGGAGGATCCATCCGAGTGCAAAGGGTTAATAATAAGTGTATTTAATAAGTAAGCATGAATTTAGATTTATGGGGAAAAATAAAGGTTGAAATGCATGGACCCTAACTTGGTGGGGTATTTTAATTAATGCATATACATATATTTAGAGGGGCCGCTGTAGCCTAGTTGATAGAGCGTCAGTCTCGTAACCGGAAGGTAGCGAGTTCTGTCCTCGTCTCGGCCGAAGACCTCCGTGTTGGCTAATGGCAGTTGGGGCACGTTAAATATGTCCCATAACAAATTTTATCTCTGGGGGTACTAAATCAGGGATGTGTCGGTCTCTAATTTGGATCTCAATTCTGACTTGCAGATGGATGAATGAGTTCGACCACCCCCTAAAAAGGGTTGCGTCGTGTGTGTTCGAGCAAAGTCGTACCTTCACCTTAACGGTACTCGTTAACAACGAAAGGAGCACACTTCTGCCTTCATTCGAAATAGCTACTTCTCATTCGCCTTGGTATGACCAAGTGGCATTAGACAGAACAGAGCATATATTTAGAGGAACCTACATCGTGAAATTATTTTTTTTCTGGCTCCAGGAATAATAAAATTATACAATTTATCAAAGTTCTTTTTTTAAAAAAAGGTTGCAACCATTTTTGGATTTTGGAGATGAGTAAGTGAAATATTATTACATTATTTCTTATGAGTTCATTTGTTCATATTTCTGTTTTAAAACAAAAATTAATTCATAGATCTATGAATTTAATTACCATCTATTTAGATAATTAGTCCTATTTGGAACATAGCTCTATTTCAACCTGAAATATTATTGAAACGTTTCTAAAATTAGTTTCTCTTTCAATGATTCAGTATTTTCACCGAACTTCAGATTAAAATACTAAAAATCAGTAATATGATGCATCTATTGAACATATTATTGCATACAAAAGAATTAAACACTCTGTATGTTTTTATCAAATGTTAATATAAAGCAGATGAAATTTTTCTCTGTAGATTTTGATTTTCCAAACATCTACAAATTTTGAACCCCGTAAGGAATAATTGTAAGCACTCTTTCTCTTGTGTATTTTTTTTATGCAAATAAAAATTCTTCCTCCACTGGTAAACAAAAACTTAAAATATTAATAAATGAATTTATGTAGATGGAAATTATTTAGGAAGACAAGAAACAAATGGCATTTACGTCACTTAACAAACTTGGAAAATTGAGACTTTAATTAAAATTTTCTTGTCAGAGATCAAATGTTATTGGTTGCAATTTGAATGATGTCATCAAATATGGTTCAGTAACAGCCAATCACAGCTAAAGAACTAACTCATCTGCGGAGTATTATGCTAATTAATCAAAACATGACGCAATGATGTTTTTCTTCTCATCTGCGCATGCAGAAAGGTAAACAGCATCAGTTAGAATTTGTATTCGTGTTGGTGTTGGATGGATCGTCGTATTCTCTTTGTTTTAAACGTCCGTTTTCGAGTAAGTTGATTTTCTGTAATCGAATATGATGTATTTTCTCTAAAATGCGTATTTCAGTGTTTTTTTTAGAATTAAAATTTATCATTCTGCAGATAATTTTTTATATGAAATATTTCTATAGTATTTTTAATGTCATAAATTTATTTCATTGTTTTAATCTAATTTATCTTATCTGTCGGTACTTACCTTTTTGTAAAATAATGAATGAAGTGTGCCAAAGTTTAGCTTTTTTGATTCCAAGCGTGGGCCATGTTTATATGTTTTCTAAATTTCGATAAAATTGCAATTGTGTTTCGGAATAGTGTTAACTGCAGTGTAGTGAGAAAAAACTGTTGCAATTTTTGCTGTTTTGGCTAGGGATTGCACTGAACCCTGTGTGTTTTTGTAGCTCGTAATTGAATTATCACTTTTATGACGGAGAACTTCATTGGTGTTTCCGTCATTTGAAATCGGCAGTCGAGGAAATTATTTTATCTTCAAACACAGGCAGCTTTTATTTCCACAGAAACACGGATTTCAGCGTTTTCGGAATCCAAATTTTTTTATAGTTGTAAGCAATTAATTTTGTTTGATATAAAGAAAAATATACCATATTTCTAAGCTCTAAACACTTTCTTTGTGTAAATTTATTCATTTTATAGTTCATTAAGTTATTATTGAGTTATTAAGTTTTATTATTTTATTGCTCCATTTTTTCATCACTTTTATGTTCGACACAATTGATCATTAAATAAAATTTTACCTTTAAAATTTTTTCAAAGCTTGAGTCACGCTTACATTTTTTTGCCGAAAGGGAAATTTCAAGTCCCGAATTTTTGTTAGTTATTGCGTTGCTTCCAGTTTTCGAACCGACTTATTTAGCACGTGATTGCACTTTCTCCGATAGATTTTTACAGCATCTATGTCATTAAAAATTGGAAATTTATGACTTTTTTAAATGACCGTATAAAAAACACCAAGGTTTCGCTCTCACACGGACATTAAATATTCATATAAAATTAATGACATTGAATGAAAAGGCTGACACTAATATCTTTTGAAGTCTGACTAATGTCATTAGGTTAGTAATGAGATTTTTCGGCAATTCTTTAAAAGATATATTTCAATTTTTATCTATCGTTCGTAAAATGAGTAAAATTTTGCTATGCGGATAAAGACTGAACTTGAAATGGAAAATTTTAAAAATTATTTACAAAAGAGTTTAAGGGGAAATATTGAAGGAAATTATTTACGACTAGCAGTGAAATAAAATCAGTTAATACAAATTCTCTTTAAAAATTGTTTTTCCATGCATTTAATATTTTGTACTCAGAAAAGTAATTCGATGCAAAATTATTTACCTAAAACAAGGGTTTGTTTATTCCAAAAAACAAACATAATCGTTTCAAGCTGACTTTCCCCAAGAAGTTAATTTACACCTTTTTACGATTCTGAAAGTATTTTTAACAATCAAATGTGAAACATAAATAAAATGTCAGTGATGCACCGTTTTGAATAGTGGCCATTAATCACTTCTCGAGTGCAAAGGATTAAATTGTATCGATATGATTGTGTTGTGACCAATGTTATTGCCAATAAATCAGACAACTAATTACCATGTCCTTTTTGTTTTGTAATATACTCAAATGTCTCAAATCAAATGCCATCGGATTTAGAATTTGAAAAAACACATTTCTACGTTAAATAGTTAATTGAATTAACACAATTTTATTTTGCATCTTGATGCTTGCATTACTTAATTTATAATCAGATTTTATGTTTAAATAATTTCAACTTATGCAAAGATGTTAATCCATTTTTTTTTAAATGATAATTTTAAACGCTAGTGGGAGCTATCTGATTTATCTTTTTTTTTAAATGTCAAGGGGGGGAGAAAAGCTAGATTTTAAAAAAATGAGCTTCACTAATTTTTTTAGAATTCTTTTGGAACTTTCTTTTGGAGAATTTTGATATTTCTTAATCATTTGTCGGATGTCTTCACTCAGGAACAATTCAGAACGGTGTATTTCGATATTTTATTTACTTAAAAGTTTGGCTGCTTAAAATACCTACTGAGTAAAAGGATGAATTTATTTTTGGGAGAACTCAACTTGAAAAATTATTCATTTTTTTCGGAATAATGCATCGAATTACATTTCGGAGTGCAAAGATTTAACTTCAAAAATATTAAATTTATGCTTAATCTAAATTTGTCATCTTTTCGTTCAATCTTTTAGTTTTTTATAGTTATTTTGAATTATAAATGCATATTTTTTCATGAACTTAATTGGAAAGAATTTAAATTGTCAAATATTTAAATAGCGAGTTTCATTGTTATCAATATTTTAGTCTTCCATACAAACTATTTAATTGCTTATCTGTCAGCACGATGACTCGAAAACTCAATAACCCTATCAAAACAAATATACTTAAATGTGTAGCAACTTATTTACATACTGTTACATATTTAACAAAAACTGTGGATTTAGACGAAGTCTGTCTCCGAGGAATCTTGATTCGTCCGTGTGAATTTAAATCTAGGATAAAACCATGGCTAGATACGTGGAATTTGACGTGCAGTTTCTTTTACTAATATTCTGGATTCGTTTTTGGATTCCCACTAAATACGTCAAAGAATGGCTCTATTCGTGTGTAAACTGGAAAACAAATACAAGAAGCTACATAATATTTTTTTCAGTACTATGTTAATATTTGAGCTCAGATTGTGGTAGAGAAAAAGTCCGCTACTCTTTATATACTGCGAAAATAATTACTATTTAATAATTATTATATCGTTGAAGTATACAAAAACTGTTGACCGAAAAGCATTTCCAATGACTGTTTTTTTTTTTTTAATCACAAGCCTGCCATCTCCTAAATCCTAGTTAGTCTTGAGATTTCCACATAAAAACTAACATCCTACTACAGGGTGATTAAACTGATGGTATTCAAAAATTCGTAGCTTTGTTATTGGGACCGTTGCGAATGTTTAATATTCTCATAATTTCTGCTCATCTATTGCAAATTGGCTTAGTACTCTAATACCTAAACAGGGAGCTGATTTGTAGCTCAGTATTAATCCAAATATTCCTATACATCTTCTTGACGTTAACAGTAAATACCCTCTTAGATTTTCGAAATCTTAAGATTGAAATTATCTTGAACAACTCCCTATTTAGTAAGCCTTTGTTCACGAATATACTGACAGTATATGCAGCGAAAGGCAACAAAAGTTGCATATATTTGTTTTGTACCACGTTGTTTTGAAAAAAGCTTAAATTACGTTTATATTTTGCATTTACAACTATCTAATTTTTCATATGATCAAAATTAAGACTTTCATGAAATTACTAACTTAAAAAAATTCGGATTATTTGATGATTTCCATAAACTTTTAAACCTTTGTTTTGCAGTTAGAATGCAGCCACCAAATCTTCTTTAATATGTTCACTGAAACTATCCACACCTGATGTCAGGACCATCTAATTATATCCCTTCTTTGCTATCTTTTAACTGTAGAGGTGTCATCTAATAGCATCGATGGTTTGGTACAATTACATTTTTGTAACCCACAGGCGCGTCAGTGGCAGCGAATGTGTTAAAGGAAGGTTAACAATATCTATTTATCCTGTTCTCCCTACGATTAATTTGCACGTAATGATTTTCGTATTCTTTAATTTTTAATATAGATAATGCTTTAATATAGGTAAGCTATAATGCTTTCGACTTGCTAAAATTTCTGTAATCCCTTATCTTGGTAATCCTATTTAACTTCCTAATTAGATGATAAATCCTTATTTTAAATATTTATTTCTATTTTTATTCTTACAATTATATATTAAGCATTTTTAAGGCGTTGGGAGTGTTTTAAAGTGATTATTGCAATTTTAAATGATTCATTCGGCCGTTTTAAAACTAAACATTCAATAATTCGATGCACGTTTCATTGTATGGGAAGCGGTTAAATAAACAATTTTCAACTTCAGAAATTAAATCAATATTGTGCATCATGTTTACCTCGAACTGTTCTGCTTAGTATACGTTTCTTGCAAAATTTAACGAAATAAGTTTCTTGAAAAGCCCAAATAATTTCTCTTTTCTTTCTAAAATACTTAAGAATATTTTTGACACTATTGATAATCAAATTTATTGGATGGAAAGAAAGTTATATCTGATAATTTGAATTATGTGAATTTTATTTCTTCTAATGCAAGAAATATGGTTGGCATTTGATCTATGTTTTTTGAAATAATTTTAAAAAAATCCAGTGTTACAGTGAAAGTATCAAAGTAGTGGAAGAACTTTTTACATTAAGAGAAATACAAGAAATTCCTTAGTGGACTTTTAATTTCTTTAACTCTTCCACCACATTAGAACAAAGAAAAATAAGAACTCAAACAAGTAGACATTTACAGAGAGTTTTAAGCTTTTAAAAGTTTTAAAACGTAGAACGCTTGAAGCGCTTTACTGCCGCCTTGCGGAAGTTTCACTATATCGCCCTGAATGCGATTAAGAGGTTAAATCAAATACATTGGCGATATCAGAAATTAAATTACTCATGTTTCCCTTGGGGCCTTGCTCCTTCTGAGAACTCCGAACTGATCAGAAATATAGACAAGTGCAGTAGCTATTTGGTTGTTTAGTAGAATTGCATAACGAAACTGATGTCTAGGGTATGAGGGATGGACAAAGAGGAATTAGAATCAATCTGGGATTTATGGAAATTGAGTCTCCGTTTTCTATAGACAGAAGCATCCAGAAGAACTCTTCAGCTTTGGGAGTGAAACAAAATTATTTTATTTTGAGAAAATATGTGCTAGTCTAAGCATTTTAAACGCACCTGTTTTTGTCGCTTCTTATTAGTTGGGAGTTGAAAAACTAATCATATTTAGGCAGAGGGTTGTTTTTGCAACTTACAAAGGTTAGAATTAGATGACTTAAAGCTTTCTTTTAAGTTTACTTTTTGTTAGATGATTTAAATTTCTTTAAAATCTGTTCTGTAGTGCCAACATATTTAGATTTGAAATTTTGTTTCCAATGGTATGCAAGATCGTATATCCTTTCTTTAAATATTCAAAATCAGAAAGGGTAAACTTGTAAGATCATAACTTCAGAATTTTTCTTAAAATCATGAGCACGTTTGCCGAAGGAGAATGTCTAGAGCTTGAGCAGTCGAGCGGCCATATTTAACAATTAAAAATGGCCGTTTAAGAAGGCCTTTTAAGAGCTTGTAAATTCTTTTTCGTTATTACTTTAAAGCCTTTAAGACGTTAATTTAAGCGGAGGTTCATATATCTTCATATTAACTTCCTATCAGAAATACTTCAGAAATTTATTTACGCGGTTCATTTGCCGTTTTATAACAGATATTCCAGAAAATTAGTTTTGTTCCCGATGGAAGAGAAATGGCAGTTAAAGGAATGGGACGATTTCCGATCTTCAGGTAAAACTTGTTTATTTCATCTTCAAGAAATAGTATTGTTGGGAAACAGTTTTAAAGTCGCCTCTAAATTTTTAAAATGGGTTGTAATTTCTTATTTATGCCCTAATTTATTGAGGAATTAACAATGCAAATTCCTGAAGAAATTCGTTTATCCCAGTTTTAAAGAAACTCCTGTTGGCAATTAATGTACTTAATTTAAGGTGATTACCCGTTAAGATTTATTTTATTCATTTTCTTTAGAGTATTTTCTATGTACTGAGATTCTGCAGATTTTTTTTCATATCAAAATATGCAATGCTATTTTCAAGTTAACTTGAAACATAATTATCATACTGATACAAATGCTATATAAGACAATGATAAATATGAAATATTTATTTATATAAATAATTTCCATTAACATTGGGCAATTCTTTCAGTGAGAATACGTTATGCTTGCCAATTGATATCATCTTGCATGGGCAGCCGCCAGTAATCCTATGAACCCAGAAGACCGCATGGCTCTAACAACATCAGAGATCTTTTCCATTCCTTAGCAACTTACTTCTAAAACCTGGGAATCACCCTTGGTACTTTCAAAGGCACCCTGGAGCCACCAGAACATTTAAGGGCTCCAGAGTACATCAGACGACAATGTCTCGACTTTCTACTGGCCACTTGAAGTGATTTTGAATACGGTGAAAGAAAACATCCATGTCCCGAATGTGACAATGCTTCGTTTTGGCCGGAGCACATTTTGAAATGCCTGGAGTTTTCACGTGAAGATGCTGTTAAAAGTCCACATCTGCTTTTGGACTTTTTGGAAATTTTTAACCTCGTGGATCTGGTCTAGTTCCACTCGATCAGATGGGGATTAGTCCCATCACCACCCGATATGACAAGCCCGTTATTTAAATAAAGACTATTACCATAGATGTATTGAAGCAGACGTATTTTGGGTAAGTGATTTAAGACACCCTTATTGGAAATTACTGTTAATATATACAAATGTTAATCAGTTTTTCTAATTTGATTCGGTTCTAAATAAATTAAAATAGATCTATCATCATTTGGAGAGATGGTAACCTTACATCAAATTTGTTGTATGTGCTTTGGATGGTAAAATTTGAATGAATATTTTAGCTTCTAGCTAATTTCAATTAAAATTTAGTCTTTGATAAAATTTCTCTTTGCATTTGATGTTTTAGCTTTTTTTAAATCTCCTTAAGATTTCCTGGCAAAAAAAAAAGTACGCAAGCAAATCCGCTAAAATTATTTCAAAGGTTTCGATTCAAAACTACGCCAGTTTATATGGCTAAAAGTTTATCAGGATTATGACATTTAGAGAGAAATCGCTAAAAAATGCAGTTGATTTTCTAAATTCGGGAAATTTTTCAGGAATGCGATTACAGCTTCATTCATTATTTAAGTATTCAAGAATTTTCATATCTAACAGTTTCCCGATCAGCTTTTCTTTCCAAATTGTCGGATTCATGATCGGTCTTTCTTTGCATTTTTTCTTCACCTGGTAATTCTAGATATCCCATTACTGTTTTTACTGTTATCAGACGATTGCTAGGTCAGAGAAAAAGAATTTTTGTTCCACGAAAAACGTAAACAAACTGGGACTCTGTTGCCACAAACACCGTCTAAAAGTAGAATTAACAAATAATATTCATTTGTTTTTAATTTGATGTTAATTAAAGCTTTTCTTTTCTTTTTTTTTTTTGTTATCGTTTTCCATTAAGTGAAATGTAAACACTTTCAAGGACTTAATAATTTTCATTAAATATTTCAAATAAAAATCAACCTCAAATTACACTGTGCATATTCCTACTATCTATTAATGACAAAGTGAATAAAACAATGTTTAAAGAATTTTTTTTCCTATAATATATTGGTGCAGTTAATTTTCTTTTCTTTGAAATGGTCACTGAAAGATTAGCATAAGCCTGCGTTAAATAAAAACTTGCCGTTATCCAGTTTTGTTTGGCAGTCAAACAAAATGAATAGTACTGGAGCTAAAAAATTGAATATTTTGTAATTATATGGCTTTAAAACAAGCGAGGTTTAAATTGTCCTTTGGAAATCCATAACAACTGAGAGACTGTAGTGGAAGCTTTATAAGCCAGATAACATGCTCAAGACTGAGTGATCACTTTTAGTCTTGTGGTCATGTCATCTGGTTACCATCCGTAAGGTCCCAGGATCGATCCTACCTATCGCCAAATAGCAACATTGGTGACCTAGGACGATGAAAATAAACAAAAAAAAACGCAACCTTCATTCAGCTGTTGTAGCGCCCTCTACCCGAAAAAATTAAAAATAAAAACGGCGATAAATAATCAGCCGATTAAAAAAAAATGGCGATAAATAATCAGCCAAATAAAAATGAATTAAGCTGATAAATAATCAGCCAAATAAAAATGAATTAAGCTGATAAATAATCAGCCAAAAACAACTTAATAGTCAGTGAAGAGAGCCTCGACAAATTAGCAGTGATGGCTGACAAGATCGTGGAAATGGCGCCAAGATCAACTGATATTGCGGCGGTACAGAAGGAGACTGTTGGAATGGATCAACTCCTGTCTAAAATAGCTTCATTGGAAGGTCAACTGGCATCTTTAAATTTTCAACGGAACTCTCGGAGCTCTAGCCCTCATCACCGTCAACTGTTACCAATACAACCGCTACAACAGCTGAATGAATGAAGGTTGCGTTTTTGTTTATTTTCATCGTCCTAGGTCACCAATGTTGCTATTGGCGATAGGTAGGATCGAACCTGGGACCTTACGGATGGTAGCCAGATGACATGACCACAAGACTAAAAGTGATCACTCAGTATTGAGTATGTTATCTGGCTTATAAAGCTTTCACTACAATACAACCGTCAGTATGTATCAGAAGGTTGCGTGTTCAAATCACGTCCGGGTCACCAGTTATTAGGTACTATTTAGAGTACTCTAATTAATAATTGTTTATATTAATTAATCTATTTTAAAATTCTATTTATATAATTTATATTGAGGTTTAAGATTTGAAATTGCGTCGACAAGTAAAAATAACATTCGTGGACTTCAGCATCTACAGGAATTTTTATTTACTATATCATCACGGTACAGCAAGCAAGTCAAAAGTAGTTCTAAAAAATAACTACGTTTTTTGAATAACACTGTTTGGTTCACAGTTAACACTGAGACAGTTAAAAGAAATAAAAAGTAAAAATATAACAACTGAATTATAAACTATGGTAAACATTTTAAAAATTAACAATAATCAATTGCTATGAAATAAAATAAGTGCAACATTTTTAATTCATTCAATTAAAGTTAGACACTAGTTAGTTCAAATTAAGTTAGACACTACTGAGAAAATCTGATCTCTTGCAATCAGTATTTCAGTACAGCCATCTGGTGGCCAAAATAGTAAATGTAGTGTCCAAGACCATTTTTAATTTATATTTTTAAATTCCTCCTCTTTGCTGCCCTTGAATTCCAAACTTCCTCAGTACTTGCTTATTAATCACATGCCTTAAATAATTTGCTCCAAAAAGCCGCTAAAGATGCTGATAATGACTATCTCCGCTTGTCAGCGATGAAGTCCCAAGTTGCCAAAGATCGCTTGTTAATTTTAAATTTAGCTCATTACATTTGTATTTTATAGTCCATCACGCTGTAGTGTAAAAATGCACTGCATTTTTGAAGGCTTGTTATTTTGGACAAGCAAAACATTTCAAGGGGAGTATTTTTGAAAATGGTAAGCAAAAAGTTGGTATCGTATGGAAATAATGGGATTTACAAATTCATAACAAATTCAAAGATTAATATATTTTTTACTAAGTAAGAATTCAAAGCAGTATCTTCTTTAAAAATATTCTACCAAATGATTAATTAATAATTAATAAAATGACGAGGGTGAAAGTATACACGCATTTTGAAATTTAGAAAGTCAACTTTGTAACTGAATAAAAACGGAAAATTTTTGCTGCTAAAATTTCCAACTTTTCATATTTACTGAAAATGTTAAATCAAAACAAGAACCATTTCATTTCGCACAGATTTTATAGAAAAAAAAAACAAAGTTTGTTTTCGAAAGCAATTTGAAATTTAACTCAGTAAACTACCAATTGAAGCCAGTTGGAAGGGTCTGCCCTAAATTTTCTCACATATTGGAGAAGTGTAGTGAATGCTACGAGTTTATTTTTGGAATTCTGCATATGAAAATTTTGTGCTTATCTCATTGAAAATAATACAAAGTATGAATCTGATTCCTTTCTGTCAAACATTTTGGACTAAAAGTGGACATGTATACCATTTTAGTCACAAAATCGGATTCCAAATTCAGCCACTTCATTGCTTTTCAAATATTACATTTATATATGCATTTGAATTTATTGATAGGTGGACAACACTAAAAGATTTGGCTCAAAATTTATATAATTCTATACATTAAGTTTTAAAACTTATGTACTAAATTTCTCATAGCTTTTGATGTATTCCAGCTTGTGTGTTGACATTTTCTCAGGGGAAAAAGTATGTTTTAGACTACATTCAAAATTCGATAGAAATCTACAAATTTGATTGAAGATCACATACTAGATTTCATCTAACTAGTTCATATTGTTTTTGAATTGAATCTCGATTTCCATTTTTTATTTCAATATTTTCTCTTTAAAATTTAATAAATCTCTTTTGGGAAAATATTGTAATCATAAATATATAGCAATGTTTCTTAAGCATAACAGTACTTATTTAGCTGCCTACTAATAACTCACTACTTAGTGAATTAGAAATAGCATTTGAACTAATTCAAGTTGCTGAGATTCTAGATGAATTCCATGATTTTTTTAAATTCCTACCCATCTTATCGTCTAGGGAAATGAGGCTGCCTCTTTTGCTGCAAAATCTTCAATTGAACTTCATATGAAACCTCTTCATGTTGATGAAATTGCATATATTCGGAAAAGGAGTTTTGAAAATTTGCGAATTCATTTATTTTTAAGCACAAAAAATTGCAGGATTTTGAACTTTTGATAGCACCATGCGATTATTTCCTAAACTGTAGATATGTCATTCTAAATCCTAATGCCCGAGTGCTAACTGCTTATTAAATGTCGGTATCTCCTGGTAAAGGATAAGAAGTCTTCCTTACAAGTATTTACTTTTCTTCAAACCTCAAACAGCAGGCATTCGTTGTTGGGGCACTTTAAGTATAAGATATTTTAATACATTATTCAGCTCCAACATTTACAATTTACCTTGCTTAACCCTCCAGTTCCTCGAATAACTATTTCACATACGTTTTTATTTCCATTCATAAACTTTATGCGATACTTGCAAAAAGTAACAATAAGTGTTTGGTAATCTTTTTATATTTTTTTCATAAAAATCTGAAGTAGATTCCTATATATAGTAATCATGGTACTAGAATTAGATTCAAACTGGAAACTTGGAAAAATATCACGATGGTAATTATATAAATAGTTCTACCATTAAAAATGCAATAAAATATTTTTGCATTGTAAAAAGACATAATGGCAAAGAGAAGGGAGGGGCTTGTTATAAATATTTTTAAAAATTGCATTTTATCACCCTGATTGTTTAGTTTATAATTTGGTATACTTTAATTTTTTGAGATTTCATGAAAAAATAATTAAATATTTTGAATAATTTACCTAACTTATATACAGTTATCAAAATACATTTTATTTTTTGTAAAAAAAATAGTCATGTATTCTAGTGTTGAATAAGCAAAAAACCCACTCACCAAACTTTTTATATTTTTAAAAGACGTGGTTACTTTATATGGTATTTAATTCCAATCACTTCTACTTTTTAAACTTTTATTGTTTCTACTTTCACACCTTGTACGTGGCTTTCAATTTCCGTTCTGAACAGAATTGTAACTATGCACAACTTCCATGTAGTTTGTTCCAAAACAGCACTAATGTTGCTCTAATGGGACGTTAATATAACTAAACCTCCGTGCTATTTATTCAATAAGATATCCATAAAAAATTCGCCAGATTTGAAATCCATGTTATCAAAAATGCTTGTTAATTAAATAATCTCAAAAGCATTTTTAAATTCCAGTGTCGTGTATGAAAATTGAGTTTTTTTTTAACGGTTGATCATCTTGCTTGAATTATAAATAAATCATTTATACTGTTATTGAATTTTTTATGATCATTAAATTTTAATGTATCATTTAGATATTCGAAGCAAATAAATGAGCAATCAGCATTGTGAGAGATTAATGTTACCTTTTGATTATAGCTGATCTCGGTCCCCCGCTCTCCCCTCTTCCCCCCAAAAGGAACATTGAAGTTTATTGGGCTTTTATTCCAATATTAAAACATTCTTTCTTGTAGGAAAAGGTTTTCATTTCTAAACCATGGATGACAATCTTCCCTTTTTCATAATTTATAATCACAGAGAAGGGCATGTGAATTAGTTTTGTTCATTCATCAATGGTGTAGTTTTTAAATTTTTTTCTTTGAATGGACAGTTTTTGGGATAAAACGTATTTTATTGCTTATATTTGAACTTGAAAATAGCATAATTTGTGGAGTATATTTTCCTTTACAGAATTATAATTTGAAACTAAATGAGAAATTGAGATTTTAATAAATGTACAATAATTAGCCTTTCCTTTAAAAACCTGTTTATTCCTTATTATTCTGTTTCATTTTCATTGATTTGTATAAAACTTAGAAGCTATCTTATTCTCAAGGTCATGTGTTTCTGGCAGTATTGTTTAAATTTGCGTTCTACTATTAGTGAAAGAATAATTGGTTATTTTATACTTTGTATTGTATTAGGGATGAGAAAAATCATTCAGTTCCAGTTTTCACCAATTCTATGAGTAGTTACTCTATTTCAAAGCCTTAACAATCATTCCTTACCAGAGAGAAATATTACTCTAGATCCCATTTTTATTCAGAATTATTTACCACTAGCCCCCTTTGGCGACCAGCTGGTTCGCCATGAGTAATTTGAAGTAATTACGGGCATTGATTGGCCTGAAATTAATATTTCCTTTAAGATGATGGACAAAAAGCTCTAAAAGATTAAATTTAATTCTAATTCTAATTTAAAAATTCGAAAAAAGGGCTCTGAGGTGCACGTTCCCGACCCCCAAAGTATACATGTAACAAATTTGGTAACTGTAGATCCCACGGTCTGGCCTGTAGAGCGCCAACACACTCACTCACTCACTCGCTCGCTCGCTCGTCAATTATTAATCATAATTTCTTAGCTTGATTTGCAAACATCGAAAACATCTGTAGTAGACGTAAGAGCTTGTATTACAAAAATATGCTTAATTATTTATATAAGTACCGACATGCACCTTTTAAATATATTTCAAATAGTTTCGTCTAATTACCTTTTTGTGTTTGAACGCAAATTATTCTCCTGGCGAATTACTTCATCATTTAAAGTTTTCAAATTAAGTGAACCAACCACATTACTAAAAGAAAATCGTATCAATTCTTCTTTCACTGTAACCGTAGAAGTAGAACAAATCTGAAGAGCACTTATGTATTGCGTGGCTGAGAAAAGGATTCTGGCATGCGTTCTTGTTGAGCAAATGAAATTTCTATGACTATTAAAAGCGAGTCTTCAGCTTGCATTTCCATAACTTCAAGTGCTATTTTTAAATCAATTTCTTGCGATAAATTTGATGCGCGTTGACCCTGCACTATAGTTAGATTTCAGAGAAGATGAAACAAATTCGGAATAGAATTGAAAATTCTTAATCAAATTCTAATTGGAATTCATTCTAACTTTAAAATTCAAATAAATTCTAATTGGAATTCATTCTAACTTTAAAATTCAAATAAATTCTAATTGGAATTCATTCTAACTTTAAAATTCAAATAAATTCTAATCGGAATTCATTCTAACTTGAGACTTGTGACATTCCAACTTAGAATTCATAAAACCTCAGTTCCTAAACCCTTCAGTTTTTTTAAAAAAATATTTGCAATATTTGAAGCTGTAATCCGTCACTATTTCGATTATTTGCGGAAAGTAATGTGTGTAATTTTTCATGTCTTTATAAATATATTGAAATGAGAAACTTGAATAATACAACTAGGTACATATATAAATATTTACGAAAATAGATATTTTATGATATCTGCAAAACATGAACATACCACATTGCTGTTCCTTTTTGAATTTTTACAAATCTTATCTCAAACTCGAACGAAAAGTCTGAATTCATTTACTTGATGTTCCATAAATAGAATAGTGAGCTAATTAAGATGGATCCAATTTCTTTCTGTTTCTAATGATGCAAGAAATTCTAACACAGAAATGACAGTAAATTTCGAATTTTAATAATCCGCGCTATTAAAACGAGAAATAATTCGCTATGTTTTGAAAATTTAACATTTTAAATTTTTTCACCAATTTAATTTTTTCGAAAACCAGTTTAAAACTTAGACTCAATTTGGGCTTTCTGTCATTAAATTTATAATCTATTTATAGCCTTTCATTCAATGATTAGTTATTGTGTTATAGTTTAAAATACGCCAGTAGCCATGATACGTTGTAGTAGCCGAAAATAGCAAATATGAGTAGTAGCTAATAATTCGATGAGAAAATTCGCTTTTTCTGGAATATTCCGAAATCTGTTGCCAATGACTATAATGCAGCTTGATTTCAAAATTATCTAATATTTACATCATATACAGATTTTTGAGAAAAAAATTCGTAACAGTCCGATTTATATCGTAAATGTGTAGCAATAAAAATATGAAAACTCTATAAAGAATAATTCTAATTTGTGTATTACAGTAGGGCAATAACTTGCATATGTGTTCAAAAACGCCAAACGATGATTATTTGTGGCTCAAGATTAATTAAAAGTACTATACCAAACGATAAATTAATAGCGCTATCAGACGACGACGTCACTTCAAGAAATGACGAACAATTAGAATAGTGAAAATAAAATGAAGCTATTTTAGCTGCAGTAATATTAAGAAATTGAAATTTGAGTTACAACTGCGAAAGCCAAACATTAATATTGTCGTCATAAATTCGCGCTCAAAAGATTAATTGCAGCGTAATAAAATATTAATTCCAAATGATTGTACGTTTCTTCAAGTTGTATTTTAAAAATAGTAATGAAGGAGAACAAAAGAAATGGAAGTACCTTCCAGAATTGATGTAGTTTTGAAGCAGCTGAAATTGAATGCTATAATACTTATTGCCTATCTAAAAAAAGGTTAATAAATAATTACCTTGTTAAGTGATATTTTAAAGCTTTAAGTGGATTTCGTAAAACACCATAATTCATTTAATATGGAATTCATAAGCTCTAAAAGCAGAATTCTGACTTTTTCGCTTAGTCAAAATTTTTTGGTGTACCCAGTTTCAAATTGTATTAAAATGTATTCAATTCAGTATTTTTTAATTGCTCCCGTTTTGAAATAGGCTGCTTTTGTGAGCATTTAATTTTAAATCGTTGTATATAAAGATTGATTTTCTTTTAAAATTTTAAAAACTCTGAATCGAAAGTTTTTCAGAACTTAAATGAAGTAGAAACGTGTGCTCCAAATTTTTTTGAAATGTTGGTGGCAATAGTATTAAAATAAAATTGAAATTGTTGACTGAATATTTTTGGCCAGAATATTTTATTTAATCGAAATAACGATCTGGAAAAATCGGCCTCCGAATACAAGCAGTGTTTCTGTTCTACATATATTCATTTCTATTTTCATCTTTGAAATATTAATTAAATGTAAATAATCGAAATAACTTTTTATTACTTATTTTCATAATATATACATGAGGTTTTAATAACCATTTTTAACTCAAAGCGTTTAAGCATTAATATTCTAATATATTAAAAGGTTCTTATGAATTTTATGAATTAAAATTTTTAGGAGATTGTGTGATTAATTTCTGTCCCCTCAGTAGTAGATATGTATGCAGTTGATTGTTAATCTCTTAATAACTTTAACATAAATTTATTAAGCTATATGCAAAAAAAATATTAAACGATGAGGGAAATAGCATTTAAATGATTATAAACTTTGAAAGAATAACAATTAGAAAATTGAAACCAGTGTTTACTGCCTTTATAAATTTATCCTTATTTCTTCGAAATTCCTTAGCACTTAAATCCTATTATTACATTCTATAAGAAGTTTATATTGACAAACTATTTTTTTTCGTGAGTCATTTATTATATTGTTCAGTTTTACAAAGCAGAACTTTTATCGAAATGTGATTTAATATTCAAATCGTAAAATTTACACATGAATACCGTTCTATATAAAAATTTCAATTTATATTAAAATTGGTATTCTACTTTCTAAAACATGCAAAGAATCGGTATTTATTATAGTTTTCAGTTTCATAGTGAAAAAATAATTAACTTTGTATTAAACTAGATCCTCGATTACTTCAAGATGACTAAAGAAAGCATTTGCCAATGAAACAGTGAAAAAAGATTTTCTGTGAATTTTTTTCCAATTTAAAACTGTTTTATTATTTTTGGCAATTTAATATTGAATTCCCTTCATGAAGTTTCCTTTCTCTACGATTCATCAAATAATTTCACATTTTATTAACTAAATTTACTATTATACCTCTGCTAAGCATTTTCTTTTTATTTTATGGTTTAAAGAAAAACCAAAACTTTTGTCATGGAGATTTTGTGTCATGAAGTGCGAAAGCACTGTCCAGCTTTCTTGAATAACTAAATTTTTAACATACGCCGTTTTTTCAGTGGATTCCTCGTAGGGTTCTTTTCCTCCCTTATTAGGAACCAAATTATTCCTTCAGCATGTTTTCTCTGAATAAACCAGCGAATTAAAACAATCATTTAAGCAATTAGAATAATATTAGTTTAGTTATATGATGGGTAGAGAATCTGTCATTGACTAGAACTGTCTTAGAACTTGGGGCCAAGCAAAAGTAAATATTATACTGGTACACCGTATGCCCATCATGCATAAGAAAATTTTAGTCCGGTGGCGAAAAATGTCAGTTTTTAGATTAAGTTTTTATCCTTAACAACAAATTCTGGATTAACTAAATGGGGATCACAGTGGTTAATATTATCATTTGGAAAAAAATTCATATTCTTATCAGCACTCGTTCCCCAAAATTTGTTGCTAATGAATGTTAAATGGCATATACTTAGATGTAATATTAATAATACACACACTATTGAAAGAAGTTATGGGACATTTTTAATAATTTGGCTGTATATTTGTAATACATTTAATCTTTTTTTGGTATGAGATTGTGCATTCTTCTAGCATTCTATTGCATTCAATAAGGAATGAAATTCAGCTTGAAAAAGTAAACACAATTGTAAAGAATAAGAAGCTTGAAAAATGCCTGCTTTTCGTTTACTAGGCAAATTTTGAGTCTTTTAAACATGTATTCTAAAGCAAATTTTGTTTTAAAAAAATGACGTAGACTAAAGAAAGTTATTTAATAGGATCTAAAAGCTCTAATTTAATGCCTAATATACAATAAAAACAAACATTTTAAATTCAAGTTTAAGCACGAAAGTATAATTGTTTTGGTAATATTTCAAATGTTTATATATAAACTTACTATTAATGATATCAGGAATTTAGACAAATTCTTAAAATTCGGAAATTTCAGTTTCCCTACATTCGTGCTTTTAAAATATTAGAAAATGATGACAAACAATTCTGTTGAAAAAACTGAATCCTTTAAAAATTTAATTTTTCTCTTTGAGTAGTAAAACTGTTGCTTGCGTTTATATATTAAAACAAGTTACCCCATCCTAAAATATTTGGAGTTTAGGAGCACATTCTAATGCTCGGAAGGTCATCAACGTGGTTCAGAGCTCCTATGCATGTGTCCAATCATTCATCCAACGGAATAAACTCTCGCAAGGGAATGAAGAATATTTTTACATAGCTGAACTCTCTATCTTGTTCGAATAAATGTCGTAATTTAACTTATTAGGTATATGCCAATCCTTTCAAAAGTAGCTTGCATTAGAAATGCAGTTAAAAATATTCTTATTTCGGTAACCATTACTTTGAAATGTAGGCCTTTCTCTGGAACTGAGAAAGTAACTATTATTTCATATATTGAATTGACCAGAAATAAACTATTTTTTTATATTAAAACTTATTAAAGTTTTAATACACATTTAAATTAAGCGGCATTACCAATTTTTGAATCGATAACGGAGAGAGTTATCATTAAAAAAATCAATATATTGAACCTTTTCCTAGCAAATAAAAGAATCATCGTTGTCGAATGGATTATGTAATATTTTTTTTACCTAAATTCTTGACATTTTTGTTTTTAGTTTAAAGAATGTCCCATTTTCATTTCACAATTCTAAACTTATTTTAAATATATCGGAAATGTGTCGTAATTTAAATAGAGCAATTCCATTAATATAATGTGTAAATAAATTTCCATTTGGATAGATGTTTTATGCAGAAATCTTGCTACCTGCAATGATACGAAATCGTAAAATTAATTAAATATTTTGTAGCTCTACATTTTTTCTATGATGAAATCCACTCTGACAGAAAAGCATTGTTTTATTTTAAATTGAGCAGAAATGATACGTTACATCATATAAATGAGAAAGATTATAACATTTAAGAAATTCTGAAGCGGAATTGAAGAAAAAAATCTTTAGATGCTTTGCTATTACACACCAATAAAGTGTTATGTTTTGAAAGTATTTATTATAAATCGATAACTGTTATTTCTGAAATTTTTTACCAGGCTGCTCATATTTTTAATAATTGCAACAATTTTTTTAAACGTCGTATGTAGAATAAAATTTAATATCCTATATCTTAAATGCGTAAATCAATATTTATATATCTTAGTCCATTTTTTATTTAGAAGTTTATTCTGTCTTTTATGAAGAATTTTCCTTAACATGTATGAATATATTCATGTCCTGCAGCATTTATTCAAAAATAGTGTTTCATAATCACCTTGTGTATTCTGCATTTTTGTATATTTTTGATATTGTCTATTCATTTTTATGATCATTAAATGCAAATAATTCAAAAATTTCTAAGCCTTTATAATGGCAGAATCTGTTGTATAAATTGAGTTCTTAAACTGTATTCTTCCGACTTTTTACAAATGTTTTGTTACTTGCAAAATAGTTCTACATAATTTTACTTTCATGTAAAGGCTGAGATATGACACCGATTTTATATAATATATTTGTTTCACTTATTTTTGTTAAATATCTGTCTTCAAGTAAGACTCGCTTATGCTCCAATCAAAATTAAGGTAATTTCCTAAATATTAAAGATTTTATATAAAATAAGAAATCTTCTCCTTAACACATTCGCCGCCACTGACGCGGCTGTGCGTTACCAATAATATGTAATTGTACCAAACCATCTGTTATTAGATGACACCTTCTCTACTACAGTTAAGATAGCCAAGAAGGGTCATCTAATTAGATAGATGGTCCTAATATCAGGCGTGGGTAGTGGTAGTGAACGTGTTAAGCTTATTTCTTTTTAATGTGTAGGTGTATTATTACAACTTATTTGGATATCAACTAAATGAAAATGTCTTAATTCTTGTGTCAATCCTATGTTATTATTTTGTGTTTTAATCGAATACTATGCAGACCTGCTTACATAAAATGTTGCTGTAATATGAAAACTTAGCTACATCGTGATGGAATTACATTTATTTTATTCCATTGCGATTTAGTTTCTCACTTGCAGCAGAAACAAATTTCGCGAAATGCTGGAAAGTACTCAAAATTGAAACTTTTAATTTGTAAAAAATGGAGCTCCATTGAAATCTTTATTTGAAAGCAGTAGTTTGCTAATCAATAGTTCGGAAAATGTTTTTAAAAAATAGACTTTAAAAATGTAATTTAGACTGATTTGAATAAAATTGTATTAATGGTAATATTAAAGATAATGAATAAAATAACTAATGAAAAAATTGAAACAATTTTTAAAGTTTCAAACAAACTATTATTTCTGAAGATTGCAATGTCAGTGTAGTTTTAAATTATTGATTGCAATATATTTTGACAAAAAAAAATGAAATGTTTGACTTGGATGGGACTGGACAATAAGTGCAACATCATGTACCTGTAACCAGCATGGTAACACGAATGACTTAAGTTTGGGTGGCCATCACAAATCTAAAACTTTCGTATAAGTCCTATTATATAATACAGTACAAAAGACAAAGTTTGGCTGCAATGTGCAAGTGTCATCGAAGGCTGTAATGATGCACCGAACCTTAAAGACTGTTCCTGCGAATACTCTGCCGTCTCCTCTCAAGTTGATCTGAGAGTGATGGCATATCCACAAGTTTTTGAAACGAGCAGACCACCACTGGGAAAAAATTGAAATAATATTTTGATGGCACGAATTCAGGTTTGGAAAGATCTCAGCAGAAGCAGCTCTTTGATAATAAAGAGCGCACCTGTGAGCTATTTCCGAGCCACAAATAAACGAACTGCTGGAATGGTGTATCATGATCAGAACTGTCTGACAAATAAACTGTTTTCTAGAGAAATAAAAACATTGGAGTTGCATTGGAACATCAAAAAGTGTTTCAAAACCCCATTAAAAAATTTGGGGTCTTGTATTTCTGATATTGAGAGAGCTTCAGCTGTTATTAAAAAGTGAAGCGACACCTTGGCACAAAAAAACCGTACAGAGAACTCTTTCCAAACCTCCTATGGTAAAACGAAAAGTTAAAATATAATCACAATCAAGGAAATGAAAAATTTAATCGTGTCATCCTTGCAAAAAAAAATAAAAATAAAAATACAAGCCTTAGTGAAAAGAAATCTGTCGTCGAACTCTTCTTTAATCTCCCGAAGAAAAAGATTGCTTCATTGCCATCTCAGTACGGAAAAAGCAGACGTCAATCAAGCAAAAAAAAGTTTTACGACTTCAATGCCCCTACCCCAAAATGTTGCATTTCGATATCGAGAACTCTCTTACATCAAAAATGCATGAGTATCATCATGGTATGACGAAGGTACTGCAGAAGTATTGAAGCGGTGCCTCCCCATATTGAACACACATGAGTTACTTTCGAGCCACCAGGGAAGAATGCCGGATGGCATTTCAGCGCAGAGAGAGTTCTCTCTGAAATATTCTGTGTAGAGATAAAGATATTGACTATCTGAAAAGTTCCAAATCTCTTGTAAAAAATGAAATTACAATTCAATATCGCAAATGAGCACACTAAATGTCCTCCGTCAAACAAAGAAAAAAATATTGACAACATAATGTAAAAAGCACGTATGAGCTATCTCTCCTAGCCTCCAGGGGGGAAAGATGTTGGAATGTCTTCTCTATGCCGAAATAGACTCAAATTTTCCATATAAAGTAGAAAACGGCGTTTTGGTATCTAAAGGAATGAATTCCAAGTTCAATGCTCCCGCTTCTGCGGTGTGGAGAAGAGCGTGCCAGCTTAGGTCATCTTGTTATCTGACTGTGGCTCAAAAGGACGAGGTCCATCCCAAAAATAGCCCTTATGCTGCTTTATAACGGGACGGTAATACAAACTAAACCAAATTCAATGCACAAACAAAAGATTTCGCGTTTTGATATTAAAAGTCCTGTGCTCAAGTCTGTCAAAAAACAAAAAAAAAAAAACCCCACAGGAGTTTGACATTTTGATATCAAAATGGCACTGTTTTAGCTGATGGTGTAGCAGCACCGACCGCTGAAGCATAATTTCTATAAATGGATCACACATGAGAACTTCTTTCTAGTCGCCAGTGGAAAAACTGCTGAAGTGGCGTTTCAACAGCTAGAGAACTGTGCTCTCAAATCTTCTGTGTATAGAAAAAAAAGTTGCATCAGCACTTCGAAACTCCAGCAGAGAAAAAAAATCTAGAGTTTCAATACTGAGAAAGAATTATATTCAATTTCTCTGTTTAGAATATTGACTGCCGAGGGGAGTAACCAGCAGGCCCATATAAACTGCTCTGTAAGAAATTCACCACGGTAGTCAATGTGTTAAAATCAGTTATCTGAATCTTAATCATTTAACTATTTTTGACACTATTTAGACACGCATTTTCCGAAGAGACAGAAGCAGTTAACATCGAAAGTTGCAGCTAGTAAAGAAGGAAAAAAAAAAAAAAAAAAAAAACGGCAACTCGTTAAAAATCAGCATGAGAACTTTTTACTAGTCACTAAGATAAGACATGCTGGAATGCTATCAATA
>JAPMOQ010046265.1:0-11057 GCA_026543055.1 Argiope trifasciata
AAGCGAAAATTAAAGCGTGAAATGAAGTAATGTGTGAAAATTAAAGCCATCTCAAGCGAAAATTAAAGCGTATTAAAGCGTGAAATGAAGTAATGTGTGAAAATTAAAGCGGTCTAAAGCGAATCAAAGCGTGAAGTAAAGTAATGTGTGGAAATTATAAGGAAATTAAAGCGATCGCGAAAATTCAAGTGAGCTGAAAAATGGAAGCGACCGATCCATTCATATATTTTTATAAGCACTTTTTTATTGATTTTCGAATACTTTATTTTCTGCATTCCGTTCTGTTTGGGTGTGTACGAATTGAATTTACTTTTTACCATAAAGCAGTATGGCATTAAATGCTTTTATATTTTAATGCGTGTTTCAGGAATTCCTATTCTTCAATAATAAGCAGCGCGAATTATTGAAAATTAAAATTTTAGAAGCCATATTCACTGAGAAAGATTTTCAATTAAAATCCACTTCTCGATTTTAAATACCCATTATTTTGAATGCCGGACTGTTTTGGATGTATTAGTCAAAGGTGTCCGACTGCATTAAAAACTATGGTTATCGACCACATTGGTGAAGGTTTTATGTATATAGTTATTTCTTAAAGTTCAGACTTTCCTCTTTCCAAAACAGTTTATCTTTTCTAGGAAATTAAAGGACTGGCTAATCACCCAGGATCGCTTATATTTTCAGCTAAAATTTGTCTTTCAATTTTCTCAAAGCTTTAATTTGCATAAATATTTTCCACCGTTAACATGATAGTTCGAAAACCAATAGAGGTATTCGCATATACATTTCACCGCGTGTTTAAAATAACATGGGCAATCAAATGAACCAAAAATTTCAGTGTTGGTCAAATACTTTTTCATTTATAGGCGATTTTAAAAAAATGAAGTTGTAAATTTATGGAAAAAAGGATATAAGTACATTTCAACCATAACTTCTTTGCACCTCAATATTTTTCATTCATCATTATATCATATAACTTGTGTACAAAGTGAAATAGGATTGCTGCATTACCATTTTGTGTAGAGTGTTAACCGTTTTGATCAAATTTCATTAAAATGTACAACACATTTTCCCATTTCTCAAAACATATTACACTTTGAAATAACTATGTTGTGTTTATAGTATTTTGTATTAAAATTGACAATTCATCTAAAAACTATAGTTTTATATAGTTTTTAAAACTATCTAATTTTTCAAAATTTTTTCTTCGAACGTGGAACGGATACCTTCAAATGAGCCGGTGTAGTAAAATGATCTCGCTGGATTGAAAATAATTGCATTTCAAGGAAGAACTCCTACGAGTGCAGGACACAAACCTGAAGAGAATATTTCTCTATGTAACACATCGATGATGTCGTATCCGTGTTTAGACGGAAAGGGGGTGCAGTAGCTTCTGAGAGTAAAAACCCCTGAGCGCCCAGAGGGCAGAAGTCTGACTTCTAGCTTCTATAAAGGAGGCACACGCATTCGCTCGCACAACCCCTTTTTACAGGGGAACTCATTCATATATCTCACAGATAGAACATTGAATAACAACCAGGCGGAGCCGGGACTCGAACCGGTGACGCCCAGATTACGGGGAAGACACGCTACTCCTATGCCAGGACGCCGGCGTGTAAGCGTATGGGAGGGGCTTACCTGTCTTTGGATCTATGGCGACTGGAGGTATGCCCATGTGTGCGGGGGGCGGTTGTGCGAAGGGTTCTCCGTTGTACACCATGAAGGGCAGCGGGGACCCCGGATGGGGGGGAGGAACCATCGGCATCTTGCCGCCCTGCGGGAAAGAACAAGATTATTAAGATTAACAAACATTAATAATACAAAATATTAATACATTAATGAACAAAATAAAATAAAACAAAACATTAATAAAAAAAATATTAAAATTAATAAGATTATTCAACAAACGACAATATTATGCAGCAGAAATATCATCAAACCTTCTGATTACTTTCCTTTGTTTTAATTAACATTCCCTTGAACTCCAAGTACCAAGAAAAACCATAAACCATCCCACCGCTAAAATAAAATTTTACCAATGGAAACATATATAATTAGGTCGAAATCGGAATTAAACACCAAAAGTTTACAAAAATGGAATGAAATAGAGCCTATTAATGAAACAAATCTAAATTAATATAATTATGTAACGAAACTAAAAATTACTTCGGATTCAAATCAAATCCAAAATTTAAAAATATCAATCGTATTTAGTGAGCACAAATGCAGCTACAACTAAAATGCAAATGAATGATGATTTTATTCAGTTGTGTTTCTTTTCGCTTGGCTTTTTTTGTTAATTTACACACAAACACAAACACACACACACAATTTTAACTTCTATTTTAAATCAAAATTAATTTTTAAAGTTTTATCTTGATTTAGCCCATAGTAATTTCATTCTACAAATATTCTTTTATTCTTGATCCGATTCCATTTCAGTACTTAATTAATTCAAGAAATGCTTTGTAAAGTTCTGTAGTCAGCGATTCCCCCGTTGAGAGTAATGGAAAAAAGTTGCTGAAATATTCCCGATCAAACTATGCTGCATAACACGAGGGAAAATTAATTTCAACCCCTTTTCACCGTGTCTGCTTGTAAATATGCTGTCTGCCTCCAAAGGAAGAATAAAGCGAACTTAAAAAATGTAAAGCTCTCTTCAATGTCTTCAAACCTGCCATCTACTTTCAAAAATTTTTTAATCATTATATATATATATACACATACACACACATACACGCGCGCCATTTGAGATATTACATAAGAGATGAGCATTGTTTCCTATAATCCATAATATTAATAACTAGGTATGCGTCGATTGCACATACAACATTTAACAACTCATTTGTTCAGTACTTTTCACCACAAACTTAACTTAGCGAACAAAGTTCAAAGCGCATTCGCACAGTTTCACATTTCAATGAAGGAATTACAATTATTGGCGAGGAAACTGCCAAAAAATGCCAAAGACTCGAGAAAATCTGATTAAAACTGGAGTCAACAATTCCAGCTTTTCTCTCGAGAGAGCAAATAAAAGGTTCATTCAAAAATCTCCGAATGAACTTTATTTTTTCTTTCTTTCTCGTATTTCGCTGTCGACACATTAGTACATATTTTGCCACCCACCCTTCGGTTGCTGCTGCATCAGCATCTCAATCACCCCCCATTCCATTCCCCCCTCTCCAACTTATTCGCCGGATACTTAATTGGCGGTCAAGAAGGCGGAAAAATTTCCGCTAATGAATTTTCCGCCAAGTGATTCAGCGGATACGCGGAATTTCGTGCCCCCCCCTCCCCATCCATGCTATTAAATGGATAACATTATGTGCCGCTGTACGCTAATGAATTGAGAAGTCTGCCCCTCAGGGCCAAGGCAGGTACGTGATTTGCGGGGAAAAGGGGGCCCGGGCCCCCCTTCCGCACATCCCCTTCGGGAAGTGCTTCAAAATGATTTCTCTTCACTACCCCTTTTACCCTCTAGCTTCGAGCTTCCTCTACAAAATTATCGATTACGGTCCAGGTTTGGGCAATTTCAAGAGCTCAGCTATGCGGGGTATTTCCAATTAAAGGCATGGATCCTGTGCTGCGCAGCCACTGAGATGACACAAACACAAAGGTCCTTACAGCCTATAAAACACAACGGGGCCCTCTAGATCTCCAGGTCTAACCCCGGCTCGTGCTTCAGAGTAATCCAATCAAAGAGAGAGACAAAAAAACTACAAGAGGATAGCAAGCGCAGTTAGGGAAGATTTTTGAGTGCCTTCTCAGGGATGTACAGTTTTCTCGTTGACTCTTTTTATGCTGGGGAGACAAATCAAAAGTTTTATGTGCGGGTTAATTATATGAGTCGGTATTGAAAAGATCGATATGGCAAGCTTGGTGTGCACAGAATTGTACTAGAAACCCAAATGGGGTGAAAATATGTATGGAAGAGGAATTCAGTCATTACAGCAATCACTTGAATGCATTGAAAACAAGTTGGTGCATTTGTACTTAATTTAGTTTAAACAACAAGACTCTTGAAAATGAATTGCATGACATTAGCGATACCCGGTGCGTTGCTGCCGCCAAAAAAAGTAATATTGAATGCAATCAATTAAGAATTTGGCGATGTTTTATCGAAATAGGATGAATGGTACGACAAACATAACATACGAAACATAAAACAACAAATTCTATACTAGCTGGTACCCGGCACATTGCTGCCGCAGAAGAAATAATCGTTGGGAAATATCGTTGAGAATTTGAAATAGTTAAATTAAGAATGATAAGAAGAATGACATTTATTTTCTTTGAATATATACATTGAAATGGAATGATATATAAAGGAGAAGCATAAATGGTACTTGTTCTATTTTTAGTATTCTATTCTACGAGCAAAAATTTAGTTTTATATATTAGATTTGTGTATTCATAGAATAAATTAGATTTGTGTAAAATAGAATCAAGCATAAATAGTATTTATTCCATTTTTATTATTCTATTCTATAAACAAAAATTCATTTTTATATATTAGATTCGGGTATTCTTTTATAATTGTATGACTTGGTGTTATTTCAGAATGGTGATGAAAGAAACCATTTATCATATCTCATGATTCTTTTAATATTCGTTCAGTATTCTCAAATTTCATTTCTGAAAATGTGATTAAAATACTTTCTTTTAAAATGGATTAAAGATAGAAAATATATTTATACCATCAAATCTTTCATACAGTTGAAAATTAAGATGGCGCAAAATTATATGTAGTATAATATTTCCGGAAAGATGATTAAATTTTATTAGATATTTAAATAAAATTTCAAATCTATAGGATTGCTTACCCTAAAATTTTCTCGCACAATAAAATGATTACCTAAAAGAAAGCCTTACATTGCATTTATATACAATAGCCACGAAATATGAACTTGAATTTGGCCTCTTTACTGAATCCTTGGCGTTTTATTTTGAAATAATCTTTGTTTAAAAGATGGATCAAAAATATTTTTTATATATTAGATAATTTGACTCCGCCAATAACCATCCCGTAAGTGCGAGTAATAACTAGACAAAGCTAACTGCATCGAATGAGCGGTGAGACATACAGACAAACATTCATTTTTATTTTCATAGATTGTATTCAAAAAGTATGAGTACGAGAGACTACTCTGACTATGCCACTTATAATAATATGGTGAAAAGTTTAATTCAGTTGAAAAGCTGTTTATATTTATATGCGAACTAATTTTGTGAAAATAAAAAAATGAATTCAACTCCAAAGAAAAGTTTAAATCAATGATATTCCGTTCAAATAATTTACATGTAACAAATAAATAATAAATCAAAAAATGATAAGCTAAAAAAACTTCACAACATATTCAGAGTAAAACAAAAACATGTATAAAAATAAATTCAGAAAATCTCAGTAAAGAGAGAAGAAATAAGAGGGAAAAAAAGTGTCAATACGATCCGAGTTGCGCGAAAAAGTGCGAAATTTAAACATAAACACGGTTCAAGAAGTTGAAGATGCGAGAACTGCATAAAAATACAAATTCCGTAGCGATTTCTTGAGCTGCATCAGAAAAGTTCCCATGCAAAGTGGTTCAACGTTTCACAGCCTCGTAACTAGAGACGCCAAGCAGCGTGTGTGTACTGAGGAGCCTGTTTTTATTTGAACCTTTGAAGAAAACTAAAAGGTTGGTTGAATAAATTTAGTACGAAAGTAAAAACTAGCTTTTAATTTTTTTCTTAAAATATTTGTGAAAAGTTTTCCCTACACCCTGATTTGATTTGGATTCATTGGATTTCGTTTGCATTCATTCATTCATTCATTGATTCATTTGATTTGGTTTGGATTCACTCATTCATTGATTTGATTTGGATTCATTCATTCATTGATTCATTTGATTTGATTTGGATTCATTCATACACTGATTCATTTTGAACGATTCACAGACCATTTTGAACGGGATTTATTTCTGAATTAAAAACAGACGTACGAAACTTGTAGGAAAAAAAATACAAATAAGAAACTTTAAGATTTAAATTTAATACTAAAGTAAAAACTATTTAAATTTTTTCTTAAAATATTTGTAAAAAGCTTTCCCTGCACAGTTCATTTTGAACGATTCATTGATTCATTTTGGATTCATTCTTTCATTCATTGATTTTATTTTATTCGGATTCCTTCATTCATTGATTCATTTTGAACGATTCTCAGTCCACTTTGAACTGGATTTATTTCTGAATTAAAAACAAAAGTACGAAACTTGTAGAATAAAAAATAAATACAAATCAGAAACTTTAAGATTTATATACAAATGACGATGCAAATCTTATAAAGTACTGCATTATGGGATATGGTTCTGACAATTTTATCAATGAAATGAAATTGTTTGAATCAAAGTCACAGGAAGAGCGACAATGCGCAAACGGACCTTTCCTAATAGCGGCCAATAGAACAGAGTGGATTCCAAAATAGCTTGGCGCGCATGATAGCACATACTTATTGCGAACCGCGCAATAAGATGAGTCAACCTTATTATGAATGTGCCTATATCACATGAATGTGCTTCATCACATGAAATTATGAATGTGCCTACATCACACGAGTGTGCCATTATACTGTGAAATTGCTTCATCACATTATGAATTGTGTCATTATATTATGAATCTGCCTTCCTCACATGAAAAGAGTTTGTGAAAGCAAATTTGCTCCTATCATAGCAAACACTTTTTGTAAAAATTAGTAGTTTACGAAATCATTTTTGTATTATTCTTTTAATAAAAATATATCCTCCAGATAAAAAAATTTTAATAACTGAAATCTTTCCTCAACTTGAATGAAGAAACTGAGAATTCTTAAAGTAAGATGGTGCAAAGTTGTTTGTACAATATTTTCTGAAGTTACAGCAAAAAACTCAAACTTTTATTAAATGTTTAGTTTAAATTTCAAATTTAAAGGACTGGTTCCCCTAAAACCTTTTTTGAGCCCTCTCTAATAAAACTATTACATCAGAGAAAGACTTACATTTATGTACGTTAGCTATGAAATATGAACATCTGGCTTGAATTTAGCGTCTTTGTTGCGTCTCCTTGACGAGTTCTTTGGTGGTTAATCCATCGCTAATACATGAGGTAAATAATTCTGAAAATGTTTTTTGTCCTTTATTATGCCTTCGCGCAATATGTTGTCGAAGATTTATCGGAATCAGATGAGCGGTATGGCAGTGCATAAGATATATAAGACAAACATTCATTTTTATTTATGTAGACTTGCTTAATTTCCAACAACATATTACAAAATTGGTCTAAATTCCAAAGCGCTTTCCCTGTTTCATCACATATTGAAGCGGTTGAGGTGAAGATCAGCATTCTTTTCAATATTTGCGTAACTTACAAGGCCGCTGAAAACATAACGATATCTCGAAGCTCAAAGAAATGGACATTTAATAGCGCTATGACTTCATGGGCCTCCATTAGAAAGATTCATGAACAAAATGTATGTAAATATATAAAATTGTAAACTTAATGCTTACCAATTGGCTGAATCATGAACATGTAAATACCTTAAACGATTTGTATGGAATTAAATATAACTAACTTTCCCTCGAACCAGCATAGAGTCAGATGCAGCTTGTAACAAATAAAACTTTTTTTTATATAACACGTAACGAATATTAAGATGAAATTGTGTTTTAATACCTTTAATATTACTTTTTGAGTCGAGAAACTCTTGTGAATATCTTGTGAATACAACAAATCACATTTAAGCGTATATGTTTCGCTATTACCGCTGGCATTACTACAATTCTTTGCGTTACTGAATTTAACAATGCAGATACAACAAAAAAAAAAAGAAAGAAAGAAAGAAAGAAAGAAAAGGCAAACGTAGATGCATTTATGATTTTCTCAATCCCAAAACAAGTTTAAGCGATCGAACTCTCGATCGCAATCTACAATTTCCACGGCCATAGTTCAAATATAATGAAAAACATTCTTGAAATCATAATTACTGAAAACCTTTTCGACTGAATTGATGATTCAGTGAGATTTATTGAAATCCCCGATGAAATAGGAAAAATAATAAAATAATGATATTAATAAGACAATGAATATAAAGAAAAGCTTTATCGGGTCACTGTCAACCTGAAGCCAACTGTATATCCACGCATTTTGTAGCTTTCTATCACGCATATGCTAACCTTTTTTTCATTTTATTTTAAGAATGTACACAGAAAATAACATCTATATTTAAGACACAAAAAAAATCCTTAAAATGGGAGATTTTTCCTCTTCAAATCCAAATCTATATAAATAAAAATGAACGTTTGTCTGTATGTCTCTTATGCTCTAAAATGCCGCTCATCCGATTGCGATGAAACTTTGAATACTTATTACTTGCACTTAGGGATGGTTATAGACAAATTAAAATTGTGCAATCTTTATAATCTAATTTTATTATATGTATTATTATTGACAATATATTTAAAAGCCATAGTTTTAAATAGCTTTTTATTAATCAATTTTTCAAAAAATTTTCTTCGAGCGTAGTCAGATATCTTAAGAGAATCTTAAGATATCTTAAGAATGATATCTTAAGAGAACAAACTGTATTCCAATTGATGATTGATTGATCAGACAATGATTCTGAAATCAGACAAAAGACAGCACCCGAACTTTTTGAGTATTTCCGTTTTCACAAGTCTGGAGTTGAACCACTTGCCTTCACAGAGCGTCGAATAAGAAAATAAAGTTTACAAAACGAAAACGAAAAAAAAAAAAAAAAAATGCAGTTGATAAAAAATATATGTATATAAAAAACACACGCACAAAAGCGACGAAAATGACGAAGCTCGCGACACGCCAGTAAGAATTATACGGCAACGAAAATTCGAATAATAAAAAAGGAAGAATGAAGTAGAAGAAGAAAGCGGGGAGGAGGAGAGAGAGAGAGAAAATTTCGAATACTAAATGAGATTTATTGATTGGTCGACGAGCATCAGCAAATGGTGTTAAGTCAACAGCGGGCGTCAACTGAAATTGAATATGTTGAGACGGTGCTCCAGCACGCATGCGCACTGGGGCACAAGAAAAAGCGAAATCGTTAATGACAGCTGACACGAGCATTCTCTCAGGACACGAGGTTTTGCGCGTTTATTTGTTTGAACATTTTTTTTAAATAGGAACTTATAAAAGAATTAGAAGGAAATACGCTATAGCATAGCTAAAAGTGCGCAATATTCAATTCAGAGAGCTACGATGAAGTACTCCTAATAATAATAAGAAAATAAATGAAATCAAATTGAGAATGAAGAAATCTTCAAACAAAAGGATTGAGAATCAAAAATGAAAAAGATTTCGTCACTTAAACCATCAGAATAACCTCGAATTTTGATTTAAAAACCCTTTTTGTCTTAGGATTCATTGAAATCAACATTTTAATCGCGCATCATTTGCAAAGCGGTTTCTTCTTAATACAATCAAATGCAAACAAGTTGAATTTTGAAATGAACATCCGTTTTGAAGTAACATTTCAGTTTTACATCTATACTTATAATAAAGCTCAATGTGTGTGTGTGTGTGCGTGTGTGTGTGTGTGTGTTGGCGCTCTACAGGCCAGACCGTTGGACCTACAGCTACCAAATTTGGTACATGTATACCTTGGAGGTCCGGAATGTGCACCTCGGAGCCCTTTTTTCGAATTTTTAATTAGAATTTGAATTAATTAAAATTTAAGCGAAATTTCGACGTTTTTCCGCTATAACTTCCGAAAATATTATTACACAAACATGATTTTTATATCAATGTAAAGATAAAAAAATTAGCTTTCTAATGGTATCAGTTTTTTTAATTTATAATGTAAACTTCTATTTTTAATGAATTTTTAAAGAAATGTTTTAACTATGTTTTTATCACGTGACTGGATAAAATAAAAGAATGCCGGAAGTTCAAATAAAAAAATATCATCGCAAAATAAATCCACAGAAATGCAACTTTCAGCACGTGACTGGATAAAATAAAATAAATATAAAATGTGATATTTTCTTTGAAAAATAAATGCAAAGCAAACGTTTCTACAATCGTTTGCAATATATATATCATTAACTCAATAAATCTTCTTTATTTACGGTAAACCTGATTGAATTTAGACAGGATATGCATTGAAATCCCGATTTAATGGCATATTTATGTAATCGTTTGCAATATCTATATCATTAACTTAATACTTTTTTTCCCTTTCTCGCTTTCTTTAAAAAAACATATTTAATATTTTGGCAACATCATCGAAATTTTTTTTAATATTTTGGAAGCATAACCGATGGTTAAAACTGACGGATTTATAAAATTAAAGAATATTACTAGGAAAAGGTGTACTTTTAAAACTTTCCGTCCATCATCTTAAAGAAAATACTAATTTCAGGTCAATCAATGCCCGGAATTACTTCAAGGCTAATGAATATGTGATTTAATTGAAAATTTTAGAACGCTTTACTCATGGCGAACCAGCTGGTCGCCAAAGGCGGCTAGTAATTAATAAATAGAGATCGAAAGTTGACTTAGCATCAATATATATATATATATATATATATATATATGTATATATATACACACACACACTATCCTAAAAACATTAAAATAATTAAAACCCATTTCATGAGTCAAGAAAAATTAAAACGAAACTAATTAGGTCAAGGTCGAAATCGAAATGAAAATTTAATTCGGAATTAAACGGTAAAAGTTCATAAAAAAGGAAAGTAAATGAAATAGAACCTACTAATGAAACAAATATAAATTAACATAATTAATAAAATTATGTAAACAACACTAAAATTGGAATCGAAATTAAAAATTATTTCGGATTCAAACAAATTTTAAATTTTAAAAAAATCAATCGTATTTAGTGAGTGCAAATGCAGCTAGAACTAAAATACAAATGAATCTAAATTAATTAACAAAATAAGCCAAGCAAAAAGGAACACAACCGAATCAAAACTACAATCAATAATTAATTGTGTATTTTTATCATTTATCTGATCAATATAAGCTCAAAAAAAGCACAAATAATGAGAAGAATC
>JAPMOQ010046276.1:0-13746 GCA_026543055.1 Argiope trifasciata
AACTATTCAGTAATTTTACTTTTTATCAAGTCTGCAATAAAAACTAAAAGATATATAAAAACATTTTTGTGAACATTTTATGTATATACTGACCGTACAATAGAGTTATTCAATTACCATTTATTTTATTCAAACTGTCTTACACTGTATTATTTTTTCAGTCATAATTGAAAAAAGAATTATTATGATATATATATTAAATAATATACAAAATAATGGAAAAACTATAGTACAAATATTTCTCTATTAAAACCTTCCATTTTCCCAAATTATTAATAAGGCTACAATTTACTGAAAAGGATTAAAAAATTAATATGATACACATATGAGTCAATCCTCAATTATCCCTTAATATGGTGTGAGAATACAATCAACACCTCAGTAGGAAACAACTAAGACGTTTATTAAAAACAAAGATACAGACAACTACAAAGACAACAACTATATACAGCCGAGACGTACACAAGGACAACATATAGCAGCACAGTACAACAAACAGCCAGTAAGTAGATAGTCTGAAACAGCACACAAATTGGTCAGACAGAATCCAGAAGGAGAGGGGATCATCGGAGTTTCACACTATGGTCTCTGCAAACGACTGAAGTTCTCACTATTTCCTCACTTTAGCTGCCTACTTTCTACTTCTCACAACTGGCTGCTCCACACACGACACGCCGCTGCTTCCACAGTAGACAACAGGACTCGATACACAATTCAGTTCAGCAATAGCTTGGGCTTCAGACATCTCTGGCACTTCACCATTGCTTCACTATGCTCTCGAAACGTTACTTGTCTACGATTTCCACTACGCTTCAATTCATCATTTATTACTGCTTGAGACTTCTGTGACAAGTCTCATCCATTCATTGCAGCTTGAAACTATCGTGAAATTGGATACGTCCGTTAGTATTTGTGCATGCCTCAGTTCCTAATAATTAGATCTTAAAATTCTTGAAATTTCCAACAATATCCATTTTGTTGCCAAACGGTCGCCAATTACTGATGCAGCACCCACTCAGCATGCAAAAAGCTGATCGTAAATTGGTCTTTCTTACAGTGACACTATTCATGCTGTCAAGCAAAATTACAGGTATGTAACAATATTTTCTTATATTCTTTCCATTTTTCATTCTTATTTCATTTTACTTGCATTTCTAAATGCAATACACAATCTGCAATTATAATGAATTAAGTTGAATTTTTTTTTCTTACTCAGCTTGTGAAACACAACTCTTTTGATTCGTTTATCAAAGTAGAAAATCCAGTGTTCGTTTATTTGCTCATAATCACGTTATTTGTACAGAGCAGCAAACTGACGGTCAATAGCATAAGTAACTCTGAAATTGAAATTCCAGCATCATAACATTCAATAGTTACTTTAGAAAATAATAAAATAAAGATTTAAGAAATTGCCTTTTAACTTCAAAGTAGAATTTTCACTCCAGCTTTCAATTCGTGCTATATATGTGCAGTTAATTTGCATCTATAATAATTGGTATTGAATTAATTCAATTCAAATCATTTTTTAGTCGTATTAAATACCAAAAAGAATTTTTTAATGAATACATTCCATTAATTGTGTATATATAGGGTGATATACAAATAAAAGTATCGCTTTCTGTAAAGCCCTAAAGAGAGAATCAGTCGACTTAGCATCTTCATATTTTGGGGATTATACATTACTGGACTTGGAAAATTGATTGGAGCAATGAAAAAGTAAATTTAGAAAAAGGCTGCTAGGTTAAATATTGGGCTGCAATCGATTTAAGATAAAGAGTATGGAATATAACACAAACAATAAAAGACAGAATTCGAGGTAAAAATTTAGTAAATTTTACTGCACAACACAAAGATTCCTTTCTGAAAAAAATTTCAATGATAGTAGCAATCGAAAAACAGTAAAAAAGGAAACAAAAACTTAGCAGATAGTTTTCCATTTCCCATTTTGTTTCAGAGCTAACCAGTTACATCATGTAACTACAACATGATTCACAGCGGCAGCAATAGATCAGGTTCGATGTTGCCTATTTGCAAGCGGATCTGGTTCTTCAAATCTGCCGGATTTTCTATGTTCCTCGATCCACGAAAAACGTTTTCTTTGAAGTACACATAAATGAAATATCATAAAGGATTAGGTATCATCGGTTAGGTTAGATTTGGAACGTAGAGGTCATCTTGAAGGAAATGCACGACTGATAATCTGATCTTTAGTAAAATGAGTTAACAGCAATTGTTGGTGCCATAGCAATCCACGGTACACCTATTCACTCGTACTATATATACTCGCAGGTGCATCATCTTGTTGGGATAAAAGAAAAATATTTTTGTTACATTTCTAAATCATACTTTATTATTAAAACATAGTATGAGTGACATAAATAAAAAAAGTGAAAACTACAGCCATTAAATTTAATTATGAGATTGATGTTATTCTATCTTATTTGCTACAACACTTTTAAACTGTTATGGCACTTTGAATTACACAAGAATCGCTTGCTTTTACAATTACATTTAGTAGTGACACATTTCTCTTTGCAATGACAGCGTGGTTATAGCCTTGCCCTCCACTTCTCGAATTAGCTGCAGCGGCTTCTCTCAGGAACATTTCTTGAGAAGAAATCTCATTCTTGGAAAGTGACTTTTCTCTACAAATTACAAACTGATTACGGGTATAAAACTGCTTGAGGGTACCTTTTTTCATAATTTATAAAAGTCTGAGTTTTCTATTCCAACATCCATTTCGGGCGTCTTTATGGTCGACAACAGGGACCTGTATTCGCACAGTGGTGAGAATCAGTATCTCGTGTCGATCTCCACCACAGTATGTCGCCATTGTCGACATACATCGGTTGATAGTCCAAATATTTAAGAGTATAATAAAATATTATTCTGTCTTTCATCGAGATATATCGACATTCCGACATTATCCAATTTCGGACATTTACTGTAACAATATTTTTTTATTATATTTTTTATTTTTTATATTTTTTTACTGACAATTTTTTTTTTGTTTTTTTTCTTGTTCAGACTTTCCTTTTTTCAAAACTGTTTATCTTTTCTAGGAAAAAAGGGCATGACCTATTATCCAGGGTCACATATTAGTCTCATCATTCAAAAAACGAACCAGTACTCGTCAATACTTTATAAACAAAGTAATGCATACAGTCCACTTAACATCCTGCATTTTTGGTCCGTAGAACCGGAGTTTTTGAAGGATTTTGTTTTCATTTACATGGATTAGTTTCGTGTAATATTTGATTGTGTGTCAATAACATTCATTTCATGAATATGGAAAAACTAAATATTAAAAAAAGGGATCATAAAATCTCAGTCAATTAGTATCAAAAATGTGTTATCTTTGGATGGACGAAGAATTCAGTGAGGAAATCGAACTGAAAACAAAATAAAATAAAACAGAAGATTTAAAATTATCCGTTTGCGATCTACGTGAAAAATATTGTGATACTGAGCAAAATGAATCGTAAATGGATCAAGTCGAAGATAAACTGTTGGATATTGAAGGCAGAATTGAACAATTAGCGGTAAGAATTAAACACCTCATTAAAAACTGTAAAATAAATAGTGATCTGAATAATACTACAGATAATAAGCAAGCTTTTGTGTCAAATTGTATAAATCATCGTATACCTGAAGTGCCTATTCTTACATTTTCAGGCAATTATTTAGAATTTGCAACTTTTAAAAGTCAATTCAATAGTGTTATTGAATGCAACAATAATTTGTCCGATTCTGAAAAATTACATTATCTTCGTGCTTCCCTTAAAAATTAAGCAAAGCTTTTGGAAACAGAAAATGATACATTTACGTCTTTATTCCAGGCGTTGGAGGAAAAATTTGAAAACAAACGAGTTATTGTTTATAACCATATTCAATCAGTTCTAGAAATCGAAAAAGTGTCGCATGAATCGCCAAAAGATTTAAGAAAAATTGTTGATAACATTAATAGAAATTTAAGAGCTCTAAAACATTTTAAATTTGAAAGGAACAATTTATCTGATATAATTATTTTAAATATTGTTTTGAGAAAATTGGATTGTGAAAGTCAAAAACAGTTTGAGCTTTCTTTGCAAAATATCGAAGTACCTGAATTGGATAATTTATTAGCTTTTATGGTAAAAAGAAGCCAAGTCTTAGAAAACATTCACATGAATAATTCACAGAAAATGAAACAACCCTCGACTCAAGTTAGAAACAAAGTAATGTTTTGAATTCTAATGCGAAAAATAAAAAATGAATTTTATATAGTTTATCGCATACAATATATTCTTGTGATATGTTTTAAAAACTCTCCTCTGAAGAAGAATATAATGTAGCCAAAAAACATAATTTATGCATTAATTGATTAATGATGGGGCATCATTTAAGTAGTTGTTTATCGAAGTATTTATGCAATCAATGTGGAAAAAAGCACAATAGTTCGCTGTATATTTCTAAAGAATTAAATACTTCTGGTGCCGTCTATTAGCAGATTGTTTCATCGAACGACTCTCAGTGCTGGCACACATCGCTAAGATCAATAAACCTTTCGATGCAAGCATTCCTCTCTCATGACCCAATGGAAACGTAAATAACGGTGAAAGGGAAGAATTGCTGTCCAATATCTGATACCTCATCAAGGTATATACAGTGTGTGTTGTCAATACAGTTGTATACAAGGTGTATACACCTTGTATACAAGGTGTATATGTTACTGTGAGAGACCGAAATTGGAGAATGTCGACATTCGCTGGTGAATGTCAACACATACCAAAAACGTTGGTGAAAGACCGTACAATTGATTACATTTCTTGCACTTTCGGACCATCGCCGGTATATGTCGACAATCACAGACAAGCTTTGGTGGAATTTGAAAAGATGATTAAAGAGCTCGAAAAGGAGATGACAGAAGGCAACGTCAACAAAGAGGTGCGGCCTAGAGCACGTTGTGTTTTGCTGGAACACAAGGTCAACAGAGAGGCGAAATTGCAAATCTGCATTTCTCCTCTCCGGATACGGAGAGATGAAACGCATATTCAAGATTCACCATTAGTGCATTGTGGATGTCGACATTTGCCGGTGTAAGTGAGAAATGAGGATATCTAGCAAATATTTCGGACATACACCAAGCGACTACGTGAATGTTGACATTCACCAGCGAATGTCGACATTCTCCAGATTTCGGACTTTCACGGTAACATATACATATCAAGGTGTATATTCTGAGTTGTCTTTAATGCCTCACAAGTCACTCCAACTGGATATTCTTTGAACTCTCTACCACTGAACGGTGGAATTGTTCAAGAAGAACTGTTTTCAATTTTGTGCCGTTTTCGAACCCATCGTTTTGCATCTGTAGCGGATGTTAAAAAATGTATAGGCAAATTTTAATTGATGAATCACAGCAAGACATTTTGAGAATTTTGTGCAAAAAAAGTGAGAATGATTCTATTAAAATTTACAAGCTGAAAACCGTGACATATGGCACAAGTTACGTGCCATTTTTAGCAACACGAACCTTGAAGCAATTAGTCATTGATGAAGGTGAAAAATTCCCAATAGCAGCACCTGTTACCATGTCAGACTTTTACATGGATAATTGCTTGTCTGTATCAGACACAGTGGATGCTACACACGAATTGCAAACTCAACTCACTCAAATGCTCGCTTGTTGTGGGATGGAGCTGCACAAATGGTGCTCTAATAGCCCTCAACTTTTGAGTGTGTGTGAACAGTGACTACTTATTCAATTCTTCAAACGAAATAAAGGTTCTAGGACTTTTGTGGGAACCTCAAATTAATTGCTTTGCCTTTAGAATGACTTTAGATAATTCTGCTAAATATACAAAAAGAAATGTCTTATCAGTTATTACAAAAATTTATGATCGCTTTGGCTTGCTTGGACCTTTAATTACAAAAGCAAAGAATTTCAAGTAGACTCTTTGGTTTTTAAATATAGATTGGAATGATTCACTTTCAACAAAAAAATCTCAAGAATGGACCCGGTTTCTGAACTCTCTTTGGAAGGTTATGGATTTAAACACAAACAGATTTGTTCTTGATGATGGACAGTTTAAAAATTGTAAAACTTCAAGGATTTTCAGATGCAAGTCAATAGGCATATGTAGCCTTCCTTTATATAAAATGCATCGCATCCAATGGAGAAATAAGTGCTAATCTTTTTTGTAGTAAATCCAGAGTTTCCCCACCAAAGAAAATCAAAATTCCTAAACTTGAACTTAATGCTGCTGTGCTGTTGTCTAAACCTGTTACAAAAAGTTTCAAGTCATTAAAATTAGATATATCAGCTATTCATTTGTGGTCAGATTCGAGCATTGCATTATACTGGATTCAACAATCACCACATCTACTCAAGGTATTCGTTGCCAATAGAGTGAGTAAAATCCAAGAACTGACAAGTGACTTTCAGTGGCATCATGTGCGTTCAGAAGATAATCCTACCGATCTGGTATCACGTGGTCCAGAACCTGAGAGGCTTCAATTGGAAGTTCGCTGGTGGTATGGTCCATCCTTCTTGCAACATGAACTACAACCAACTTTGGACAAAGAATTAATGTGTAATTAACTGAAAATGCAATCAGACACATCTTTATTAATGATAACTGATAATTATATCTTCATTACTAATCTAACTGAAAATTGTTCAAAGTATCTTAAGATAATTAGAATTTTTAGTTTCATTCTCAGATTTCTTTTCAATTGCAGAAATCCTAACAAGAGAGTGAGCGGTGCATTAAAGTCTGCTGAAATCAAAGTATAATTAATAATTGTTAATTTCATTCCAAAAAGTGAGTTTTTTTGAGAAAATGAAATCGCTTAATAAAGGACAGTCGGAATCTCCCAAAAGTAAGCTACGATTCTTAAATCCCTTTCTAGATAAAAAATGTTATTCTCTTAGGTAGCCGATTAGAACAATCGGATTTAAATTATGATTCGAAATTCCCCATTGTTTTACCTGTAAGACATAAGTTAATCAATTTGATTGTGCAACATTATCACATTAAGCCTTATTAAATTTTGTTATGGAAAAGTTTTGGTCTTTACAAGGCAGGAACTTGTATAGAAAGATTTTCCATGAGTGCATTGTTTGTTTTAAACAAAAATCTGAAGTTGCTAACCAAATAATGGGAAATCTACCACCAAATCGAGTTAACCATGGTGCAAGCAATGTTTAACAATACAGGTATCTATTTTACTGGCCCATTTCTAATTAAGTATAGAAATCAACGCAAAGGAATTTATCATAAAATGTACCACGCGATATTTGTTTGCTTAGCCACAAAGGCTGTCCATTTAGAAATGGTTGATGACTTAACTTCAGAAGGGCTAGTAGCTTGTCTAAAAAGGCTTTTCGCTCGTCGAGAAAAAAATAGTGTTTTGAATGGCGATAATGCTACAAATATGGTGGGTGCTAATTTAGAACTAAAAATGTTGTAAAACTTAGTTGAAAAATCAAAGGATAAGAAAACTGATTATTGTTCATCTGAAGATATAATTTGGAAATTTATCCCCCCCTCTGAGCACCTAATTTTGGAGGCATCTGGGAGGTGGGTGTTAAGTCCTTTAAGTTCTATTATAAAAGAGTAGTAAGAAGCACTAAATTAACGTACGAAGAATTCTTAACTGTTAGTAATCAAATTGAATTCATCTTAAACTCTAGACCAATTACTCCCTTATCTGCAGACACCAATGATCTTAGCGTTCTTGCGCTAGGTCATTTTTTAATTGGTCGCCCTATCACTGCAATAGCAGAACCTGAAATTAACAAACCTTCAAATAGTTTAAGTTAGGTGGAAATTGGTAACTAAGTTTGTTCAAGCAATTTGGAAAAACTGGCAGCGTGATTATTTAAATCACCTTCATCAGAGATACAAGTAGAACTTCCAAAAGAAAAATATTGTCCCAAGCAGCATGGCTATTTTGAAAGAAGACAACACACCTTTGTGTAAATGGCTTTTATGTGGCATAGTCGATGTAATTTCACGTAAAGACAATAACGTACGTGTAACTATAATTCGTACTGCTACAGGCATGTACAAAAGGTCAATATCTAAGTTATGTTTGCTGCCTATTGAATAATTTTATTATTATACATATTAATGAAACTTATAATTACTTGTATAAAATGTTAATTAAAATGTAATGTAAAATGTTAATGTTGTAATGTTAATTATATTGTGAACTCGCATTGAATAATAATACGTCCAAAATGCTGTTTACTTCATTTTTTTTTTTCAAATTGATTGAACATTACTTTGTTATATCTTTTATTTGATGATTAATTGAATAATATATTATTTAATACGGGGGGAAATGTTAAATTTAAAACAAAATATTGTTATTATCGCCATGTTAGATGATAGTAAGCCAATTGTGGCAACCATTCCTCCACAGCCTCTCAGAGTTTGTCATTCTTGTGTACTTTTCGTTGCGTGGCTGGCGTTTTATGGTAAGCGTTATGAATAAATAGTATAGAGCCGCTATACTCAACCTGCGGCCCTCGGGCCGCATGCGGCCCGCGGAGGCTTTTTGGTTGGCCCAATTATTAAACTAGGTAGTTACAACTTATTTGTAAACAACTTCAAATTTCGCGCCCTTCAAAGAGTTGGTAATTGAACGGGAAGTATGGGAATGTGAGCGATATCAATAATTTGCTTAAATTGGAAACGCAAACTATCCTAATCTATGGTTGCGCAAACGATACGGAATACGCGGCGCGGGAATCCCCTTAAAGGTCTGTAATCTACGGTTGCACGAACGATACGAAATACGCGGCGTCGGGAATCCCCTTAAAGGTCTTGTCACGCGCAAACGCGGACGGCGGGGCGACTTGCGAAGCTAAACATTGCTTGTCATGTGTAATGAGACGTGTGTTTTACTAATTGGCAATTTGCCCCGCCGCTCGTGTTTGCGCGTGGCCAGACCGTAAGATCCATGGACCTAAGTGCGTGTCGCTTTGATTGTCGATCGAAACTAAACTTGTTATAAATTTAATCTAAATTATTAAACTAAATTTGTGTACGTACCCGCGTCCTCTGCCAAATAATAGTTTTATTTTGTAAATTAAGTATACCTATTATTTTCAAAAGAATGTCAGGAGTGTCATCGAAGTATAAAAGAAAAATATCAAGTGAAAATAGATTGTTTCAAGATGAGTGGGAATCTGATTATTTTGTTGTGCCAAATAAAAACAACGCAGCTACTTGTTTGATATGTCGGGAAAGTATCAGATTGAAGAAATACAATATTTCTCGTCATTTCACTTCAAAACATAAAGATTTCGATGAAACGTTTCCTCCCGGATCGTCTTTGAGAAATGAGAAATTGAGTTTTTTTAAGAGATCATTGCATGAGCAACAAAATGTTATGTTCACGGCATTATCACAAGACTCGGCGGTAACAAAAGCATCATATGAAATTTCTTACATTCTTGGTAAGCATATGAAACCATTTACCGATGCGGAAATTGTAAAGGAATGCTTTATTAGTGCTGCTAATATACTTTTTGATAAATACAGTAACAAAAAACAAATAGTATCTGATATAAAAAAAATACAGCTTTCGGATTCAACCTGCACCAGGCGTATTGAAGACATTTCTAAATTTATTTCCGATGATATATTAAAAAACTTAAGAAGATGCGAGTTTTTCAGTTTAGCATTTGATGCCAGCACCGATATTTCAGCAACATCGCAGTGCTCGGTGTTTGCTAGATATTGTACAGAAAACAATGAAATTCATGAAAACTTTTTAAAATTACTGCCAATGAAAGGTCAAACCCGAGGCACGGATTACCTTGATACTATTTGTAATTTTTTAGAACATCATGAAATTGATGTGCAAAAAATCGTGTGTTTGTGTACAGATGGTTGTCCTTCAATGACTGGATCCGAAAATGGCTTCATTTCATTATTAAAGAAAAAATATAATTGCAGCAATTTAATAACATTCCATTGTATTATCCATCAAGAAAACTTGGCGGCCCGTGCTGTACAACCAGAAATAGAAGCTGTAATGAAAACAGTTATCAATATTGTCAATTATATACGAGCAAAAGAACTGAACCACAGAAAATTTAAAACCCTTCTTGAAGAACTGGGAAGTGAGCACAGCAACGTTCTTTTGCATACCTCGGTGCGATGGCTTAGTAGAGGAAAGGTTTTTTTCATTGCGCCATGAAATAATCCTATTTTTAGAACAAAATAATAAAGGGTACCCAGAATTACAAAACGATGAATGGTGGTGTCTTTTAGGTTTTCTATGTGATATTACGGAAAAACTAAACAATCTCAATCAGAGTCTACAAGGCGAAAATAACATAGTGTCCAATATGGCAAATAAAGTGTTTGCATTTGAGGAAAAGCTAAGTATTTATTATAATGAAATACAGAACAAACAGCTGCACAATTTTCCAACTATTATAAAAACCAGAGAGGACGGTATTAACATTTCAGAAGAAAACTGCTCCATAATTTCAAATTTTATAACTGCACTGTTAAACGAATTTCAAAAAAGGTTTCAAGATCTCAGAAAAATAAAAAATTGTTTGTTACTTGTAGAAAATCCATGGCATTTAAAGACACCAACTATTTCTGAGTTGGCTTCAGTTTTAAATTGTAATTACTCGGAGTTGTTTGATGAATTTATTGATTTTAAAAATGACACCAACCTGGAAGAAATTTTCAAAGAAAAAAGGGAATATGTGGAATTTTGGAGCATTGTTCCCCAAAAATATAAAAGCGTGCAAAGATGTGCCCAAATAATGCTAACATTTTTTGGGTCAACGTATGTGTACGAATCATCTTTTTCAAATTTGAAATACACAAAGAGTGTATATAGAAATAAACTGACAGATTCCCATTTGGATGATATAAGAGCAGCATGCAATGACAAGCCAGATATTGATAAAGTTTTAAAAAAATGCTCTCAGTTCCAAAAGTCTCATTAGATATACATATAAGTAAGTAAGCATCTTTGTTAAAAGTTCTTTTTTACATTAAACTAAATAATTCATTAGGTTGATACTACTTTTTCATTTATACACTTAATTATTTTTTACTTGAGGCCCGGGCTACTGTGACTGAAACGTGTTTGTGGCCCCTATATAAAAAAGGTTGAGTATGGCTGGTATAGAGCTTTTTATCAAATATTATTAATTACAAATTCGTCTGATCTTTCAAAAAACGAACCAGCACTCGTCGATACTTTATAATCAATTTAATGCATACACTCCACTTAATATCCAACATGGGCAATGAAATAAATCAAAATATTTTTCGTTGGTGAAATACTTTTTCATTTAAAGGTGTTTTTAGAAAAATGGAATTGTGAATTTATGGGGGGAAAAATGCATATATACGTGTAATTTTACCCAGAATTTCTTAGCATCTCCAAATGTTTGTTAGATTTTGATTCATTTCATTCATCAATTTATTCTAACTTGTACACAGAGAAAAATCGAATTACTGCATTACAATTTTGAGTAGAATGTTAACCGTTTTGGTTAAATTTCATTAAAATTTACTACAAATTTGCATATTTCTCAAAATATATCTTCAAATAATTTTGCTGTATTTATAATATTTTGTATTGAAATTGACAATACATCTAAAAACCATAATTTTAAATAGTTTTTTAAAAATACAATTTTTAAAAATATTTCCTTTGAACGTTATCGGGTAACTTAAACGAAAAAGAGACTTCATGGAACACTAGATATCAGAAGTCTGTAATTTCATATAACTAAGCTATTAAATCATCGCTATACAAAAATATCACGATCCAATTTTTAAAGTTACAGGATATGAGTCTTTATTATTTTAGTTGCGAAATGTTTGGCTTATTTTTTTAAAAAAAAATTATTTTCAGCTACGCTTATTTTAATCTATTTTTATCACTCTAACATACTTCGCTGTCTTGTAACTTAAAGAACAAAATCTAACTGCACTTGTTAGATTTTGACTCGTGGCGCCCTCTTTTGAAAAAAATTAAATAAATAAAAATAAATTATTAAACAAAACAATTGGCCCTTGATTTAGCAGATAAAATTAAAGAAATTATCATATTTGAATTTAAAATAATTAATAAAACCAAAGAAATACTCTCTTTCAAACCTTACTTATTATATCGGTTTCATTTTTTATTTTATTTAACATGAAATCTCAATATTTGGGCTAACTTTACTCTAAGCGCTTTGGGCTTTAGAGGAGCCACATCAGAATTGTAACTAAGTATTTTGAAATTTCATGTTCTAATGAAAATACTTAATACATAAATGAAAATATCAAAATAAGATATCTGAAAACAAATATATATATATATATACTAGCCGCCTTTGGCGACCAGCTGGTTCGCCATGAGCAATGGGTTCTAAAATTTTCAATTAAATCACATATTTATTAGCCTTGAAATAACTCTGGGCATTGATTGGCCAGAAATTAATATTTTCTTTAAGATGATGGACTGAAAGTTCTAAAAGAACGCGCTTTCCTAATAATATTCTTTAATTTTATAAATCAGTCAGTTTTAATGATTGATTTAGAAGACTGATCGATGTAGCAACTTTTATTTAAAATATTAATAAAAATATTTTGTAAAATATAGCTCACAGAGCAAAGTATAAAGAAATCTAAAACTTATTATTCATAAATGCATTGTTTGACTCACACTTCATAAAATGTAATTATTTACTTCATTTAGATCAAATTAATAGTATTAAACAATATATATGCCTATTAATAATATTTTACAATTGGAGAGGAATTTGAATGCATATCCTGTATAAATTCAATCCTGTATAAATAAAGATAATTTATTCAATTAATGATTTAAATATTTCAAACGATAATAGAATCATTTGCCTTGCCTTCTTTAAAGAAAGATTAAGTCAGATTTAATTTGCGATTATACATATTTTTTTAATTCGAACTTCTGTCAAAATGATGGCAACACGGTGATAAAACCTAATTTTTTCCCTTTGACGTGCTCTTGCAGATTTTATAGAAACCTTAACTTTGCATTTATTTTTTTAGAAACTATCACTTTTTATAATGAAAAAAAATATTGAATTAATGGAACAGATATTGCAAACGATAATAGAAATATGCCATTAAGTCTGATTCCAATGCATATCCTGTCTAAATTCGATCAGGTTTACCGTAAAGAAGATTTATTGAATTAATTATTGCAAACGATCATAGAATCCTTTGCTTTGCATTTATTTTTTTAGAAAATATCACATTTTATATTTATTTTATTTTATCTAGTGACGTGCTAAAAGTTGCATTTCTTTAGATTTATTTTGTGATGTTAGTTTTTTTTTTTCGAACTTCCGGCTTCTTTTATTTTATTCAGTCATGTGCTAAAAACATGGTTAAAATATTTCTTTAAAAATTCGTTAAAAATAGAGGTTTACGTAATAAATTAAAAACACTCATACCGTTAGAAAGCTAATTTTTTAATCTTTAAAATGATATAAAAATCATTTTTGTGCAATAATATGTTCGGAAGTTATAGCGGAAAAACGTCTAAATTTCGCTTAAATTTTAATTAATTCAAATTCGAATTAAAAATTCGAAAAAAGAGCTCCGAGGTGCACATTCCCGACCTCCAAGGTATACATGTACCAAATTTGGTAGCTGTAGGTCCAACGGTCTGGCCTGTAGAGCGCCAACACACACACACACATTGAGCTTTATTATATATATATATATATATATATATATATAT
>JAPMOQ010046290.1:1342-15745 GCA_026543055.1 Argiope trifasciata
TGAAATTCTCTTATAAAATCTTCAGATAATTCTTGAGATTCTGATATTAATTCCCAATCAACTAAATCTTGAAATTCTCTTATAAAATCTTCAGATATCGTTTGATATACTGATATTAATTCCCAATCAACTTTATCTTTAAATTCTCTAATAAAATCTCCAGATAATTCTTGATTTCTTGTTATTTTATACAAATCAACTTTATCTTTAAATTCTTGATTTCTTGTTATTTTATACAAATCAGCCGTTTCCAAAAATAATCTAATTAACCTCTTATCCATTTATTAAGGATGAAAATCCTTCGGTTTTAGTGAAAAATTAGAAAGCAAAATCAATTTGTTCGATATGTAAATAAGGTTTTATAAGAAATGAAATATAATTAATAGAACCGTAATCTAGATCACTAGGTTGTATTTCTAAAGAAAGAGCATCATTTTTTTTTCCTTCCATAAAACATGTTACTGAATCTTTTCCTGCTATAAATCCAGTTAAAATTACTATATTATTATTGTATTTTAAATATATATAAGGATTAAATCTATCTCCAACATCACTTATTGCATTAGTATTAGTTTTTATATAGATTGTAATTTTCATATACATATCCTTTGATAGTATCAAATTTTCATCTAGTAGTTTCGAACTCATTAAATTGAATTTTATTTTTATTTTAGAATTCTCTAAAGTTATAAAATCTTCTTTAGTAGTTGCCCAAAAATCTTTACATTCTACATAAAGTCCATCATTATTCTTCATTAACAGATTATCAAGTTTTTTATCGTTTATTTTTGTTTTTTATCAACATAATGTTTAGGAACTGCATCTTGTCTATCTTGAGGGATTGCTAAATGCTTAAGAGGAATACCTTTTACATCATAAATTCCTTCATTTAAAACTAAAGCGTTATTTTCAAAATATTGTTTAGTAACGACATTCTTGTCATTCACGGGATCTTTAACGTTTCCAATAATTTTATTTCTAGCATCGAAATCACCATGTTCTGTATGAATTAAACTTCTTCTTTGAAGTTCAACCATTTTATTTTTCAAATCTATTTGAGTCAAATCAACGTATGATTTTGTTGCAGCATCGCTAATATCTTTGGGTTCATCAACATTTTTTAGTTTCTTTTTTTCCATATCATATTCTCCATCATCTGTTAATTTAAAACCATTTCCTGGAGGTCCTCGAGGTCCTTTTATTATCTCTTGCGATGAAAGTCCAAAGGGAAACCAATTCATTTATTAAGAATAAAAATCTCTAGTTCAATGATGATATGCATTTAAATTCTTTTTTAGACAAATTCAATATTCCTTTTCTTTTTTCAATCAAAATAAAGTTGAATTTGTAATTTTTACTAGGATATTCTTTTAATTCCCATGAAAATTCAATGTTTAAACTATTCGTTGATAAATAAGGTGGATGTTTTGAAACGTCAACATAAATAATAGGATAATATTTTACAAATTCTTTGTAACTTACCAAACATCCTCTTCTCGTATTATCAGCATTTTCAAAAGCCATAAAAAAATCCAAATAAGCTCTAGAAATATTTATTTCATCTTCTTTAAAATTTAATTTGTAATAAGTATCTGGATAAGTCACATCGTTAATTTTAATCTCTATTTTAGTCGAGTCCAAATTATCAAAAATCATGTTATTTTTCTTAAAATCATCATATCTATCATCATATTGAGGGGCTATAAATATACCTAAAATATCATATGTGGAAGTTTTTACATGAATAGAACCCTGTTTATCATTCATAGATTTTTTTTCTCTAAGTCTTGGAGATGCCCGTTCTATTAGTAAATCAGCATTTGGATTTTTAACATAATTTTCTAGATATGTAACTAAGGATGTAGGATTTAATTTCACGTGGGGTAACCATAAACTAATATTTGTTATTTTTACATCATAATTTTCACTTTCGCTTGTATATAACATGTTCTTTACATTATCATTTCTATCTAATGTGATTTTAACCTCAATACCTGATAATATTTTTCGGAAATCGTTAAAAAATCCAAAAATAAATTTCAAAGGTATCATTACTTTAACTAAATTACTATTTTTTGTTAAATTTCTTCTTTCATCAAATCCTTTATTATAGTTGATATTTTTTTTAATTTTTTTTATTAAACTATCCATTTTTTCATTATCACCATGAGCACCTTCAAATACTAAAGGTTGATCATCTGCAAAATCACTAGTATCTTTAAAGAAAAGGAAATTAGTAGCTTCGGATGTTGCATAATTATTGGTAAATTGACCTAATCCCATAATATGATAAATTAAATTAGGATATTCAATTTCTTCTACAAGAGTAGCTCCTATTCTTAATTCAGCTCTTCTGAAGAAATTTCCAGTATTCACAAAAGTAACTTTTTCATGACCTATAGATGTATTATTAGGTTTAGTAATTTTAACATCTACACAAATATAGCCGTTAGAAAACAAAATACAATCATTATAATCTGCAATTGTAAAATTATAGTGTGCATTAGGTTGTTGATCAACAATCACACCATCTTCTTTATGTTCTTTATACGTTAGACTTTCAATATCGCTTTCATAATAGCGAGGTATTTCCGATAAATTCCAAATGTTTTCTTCCATTTATATAGAGAGAAAAATTAGGGATTAATATCTTTTAAATCCAGAACCTAATATTTTCCTCATATTTTCACTTATTGATTTTCTTACCTTATTTTCAACAATTCCTTTTTTAGCAATATCTGTAAAAAAACCACCTCCATAGTATTTTTTTCTTCTCAATCTATGTTTGTTATAATTCATTTATTAGGGATCAAAATCCTAGTCAAGAACCAAAGTATATCTTACTCTTTTGTTATCTAAATCTATTACTTCATTATCTTGATTAGTTATATACATTCTAATTCTTTCGATAGGATTATTTGTGTTTACATCTTCAAATATAGGATTGATTTCATTAATTTTTATAATACTACCCGGAGGATTAGAATGTGTATGTATATACAAAATATCACTCGTTTCTTCATTATATAAAGATCTTACGAGATTACAATGAATAAAAAGTTCATCAATTCCTCTCGAAATATTAGCTATATATTTTCCTTTTTGTTTCGGTTGATTGTATATTTTTTTTCCCCCTCCTCTTCAACTTCAAAACCCAAGATTTTATACAATTCATGACCTGAAAAATCAATTGAATATCCATCATCTAATTTAATTATAAATCGTGATGTAGCTTGATGAACATCCAATTCTATAGGAGCTTTCTCTACTCCAAAATGATCTTGAATTGTTGCATTTATTTCACTCATCATATAATTCCCATTATCAAATTTAATTTCATTTTGTACACCTTTGAAGCTATATTTTAAAATATGATTATTGAATTTTTCATGAATATTAAACCAAGAAACCCACAATGACATTGATTTTAATACAATTTTATTTACTTTAAAAGATAAAGGAACCTTAAAATGAATAGTAAAATCTTCTGATTTCTCAGCATTTTTCGAATCTAAATTTAATGTTTTCATTTATTAAGGACAAATTTTTCATTAAAATCACTAGGATATTGTGTAAAAGAATATAAAACTCTAGCAGGTGAATTACCTTTATTTCTTTCAGATATATACTTCATACAGAAATATCCACATTTAACAGATTCTGTTTTTTGAAGAAAACCTGAATTGTAATAGATTTTTTTTCCTGATGTTTTTAAATAATTATAAATAGCTTTAGGAAAATACTCTTGTTTTATACCTTGATATTCACCAAAAGGATCAAAAAATTCAACAAAATCATAATTTGGATCATTATAATAACAAACCCAATGAGTACCTGGACCAGTTGAAATATCTAAATTAATTATACCATTTTCAAAATTTCTAATCTTTTTAGGTAATGTATCTATAGTAAAAATATCACGAAAACCTTTCTCATTTTTCATATTATTTTCAATCATCTCGTTAGATATTCCCAATTCTGATATATTCCCTTTCCACGAGGTTTTTTTTTTTTTCACCTGATCCAAAAGCTTTTTTTAATCCTTTTTGAGTTAAATAACCTGCAGCACCACTTGCAGCACCAAGTCCTAAACTAGTTAAAATAGGTATCAAAAAGGGTAAAAATCCTCCATTTTTATTCAATTGAGTCTTGCTTATTGTAATTCGTTTACCCTGTTTAATTTGATTAATCTGTGTTTTTGTTAAAAACATTTCATAATTTGGTTTCTTACTTGTATTGATTTGTAATGAAACTTCCTCATTTTTTCTAAGAGCTGATTTCAATTTATCTTGCTGACCCTCACTCAAAAAAACTTTAACTTTAAAATAATTACTCATTTATATAGAATAAAAAAATCTAAGGTATTTTTGGAGTTAAAATAGTATCATAATAAGCAACAATATCATCATTTGTTACTTCATTATTTATTACGAAAGCATCTAAAATATCAACAATTTCATTATGTAATTTCTTAGATCTTGAACCCTTTTTCCATTTTTCTGTTAAAACTTCAAGTCTCCCCCACAAATTGATAGCACCAGCTCCTTTTATATTAAATATTTTTGATACATTAAGACCTTTAATCTTTGCTTTATATTGTCTCATTATTTTTAATTCATAATTAATTTCCTCTAACGTTTCTTTAATTTTCGCACCTCTTTTGATTTGAGATTTTAAATTTCCTAATTTTTTACTAATATCTGTGGTTTTATTCAATACTTCTTCAATCTTTTCATAATCATTAAACAATTCTGACAGTAAAGGAAGGTTATATTTTTTCAAAATATCCATATCTAAATCAAGATCTGTTTCAATAATAAATTGCTTTTTTTCAACTTCTTCTAAAGCTAAAGGTGTGGATATATTACGAGATTGATTTAAATCTTGTATAGAAAAATCTAAATTCGCAATTTGATCTGTAAGTGCTCGTATTTGTTTCCCACTTTCCCGCTCATTCTCTTCTAATTTTTCAGTTACAGGTTTGTGAAAATTTTGTAAAGATTGTTGAATTCCTATTTTATTCAAATCTTGTTGAATATTTTTTTCCTTGATTTCTTTACTAATTTTAGCAAGTTTTTTAATTGCACTTATTCTCTTTTCCATTTATTATAGTAAAATTTTAATTTGCTAGAGTAAAATATTTTTTTGCTAGAGTAAAATATTTTTTTGCTTAGTAAATGAAGTGTAAAATTTGTGGAAAAAATATAAAAGATGATGATGAACATTTAAAGAGCTTAGAGCATAGAAATGCTATGTATAAAGATTTTGCTATAGAAATAAAAAATATGGATGAACCTTTAGAAGAAAATACAGGTCAAAATCCTTTATTACCGATTCATAAATTTAGACTTTTGATTGTTGGAGAATCGGGTTCTGGTAAAACAACACTAACGATTTGTATCATACGTGAATTGATGGATTATTTTGATGTTTTATACATTTGTGCTAAAAATTTACATGAAGCAAAATATCAAAAATTAATAGAAGATTATACAAAATATGATGATATTGAAGAAGAGGATATTTTAAATATGAAAAAAATCTCCAAAAAAAATAAAACACTTTTATTAGTAGATTTTCGAAAATTTAAAAAAGAAACTTTATTTGTATCGGATTTAAGTGAATTTATATGTTTTGAAGATTTAGACGATACAAAAAAGAATTTAGTTGTATTTGATGATTGTATATCAGAAAAAGATCAAAGTCTTGCAGAAAAGCTATATTTACGAGGAAGACATAAAAACGCTTCAGTCATTTATTCTACTCAGAGTTATTATTCCATACCTAGAAATATAAGATTAAATTCTAATTACAATATTTTTTTCAAACTTAGAGGATTTGATATGAAACGCATACTTAGAGAAATGGATTGCAGTTTATCTGAAAAAGAAATTATTGAAATTATAAAAAAATGTTTTATAGATAATTATGATTTCCTTGTAATTGATTTAAGAAATTCAAATTTAAAATATCGACGAAAGTTTCATGAAATATTGTACTAAATTTCTTTTTTTTTTCTCTTAATAAATGGAAGAGTATTTAGAAAAACGAATCTTTATTTACAGAAAGAGTTATAATTGCTTTTACAAGATAAGCATTTCCTTATCAGTAAGTAAGTTTATTTTGAGTGGAACTGGGTTATCGGCTTTCGTTTTCATCCCTTTAGCTGCTTTGAGTTTATCTGCAGGAGTTGTTGAGATTATCGAAAAGTCTTTGAATATTTTAGAGCGAAAGGAAGAATATAAACAATGTCGCAACTTTTATAAGCAATTGTTAAATCTATGGAAAGCTAAATCAATTTCAGAAGAAGAAATCTATCTTAGGGAACAAGAATTTATAAATACTTTAAGATTTTTCCCTATTGAAAAATATGTGAAAAAAACTCAATTAAATGGATATAAATATATAGAAAAGTCGAAGGATTTTCATCCCTAATAAATGACTTGTAGTTGCAAAAAAGTTGTCATTGAAAAAATTTCAAAAAATGGAAAAATTAAAGGTTGTTGTAATAAATGTAGTCAAATAGGTTCAGGTGTATTTAACTCAAAAAAAACCTTGAAAGTTTTATTAGATAATCTTAATTCCTTAAAACACGGAAGTGGTTTTGTCAATTCATTAATTAATAGTTTACCTTTTGAATTGCATTTACCTGGTCATAATTTTACGGGTCCTGGAACTCAACTTTTATGGGGTAAAAAGAGATTAAATGAAGATTTAACATATAAAGATAGGAGTAAACCTATCAATAGAGTTGATAAAGCGGCTTATAATCATGATGTTTGTTATTTAAAGAATAAAGATACGAATGTAAGAAATGAAGTATGTGATGAGAATATGCTGAAAGAATTGGATGATATTGAAAATCCAACGATTAGAGAAAGAATTGAAAGAACAGTTGTTAAACCTCTTATTAAAGCTAAAAAAGTTTTTGGAATGGGTCTTATCTATTGTTTAAAATGTAAAAATCACACAGAAACAAAAGATCTAAAAGAAACTGTTTCTAAGAATAATAAACCAATATTAAAAGGAATTTGTGCTATTTGTGGATCTAAAAAGAATCGTTTTTTAGAACAAAGTCCTGCGGTCTTAGAACAAAGTCCTGTGAAGGTCCTAAAAAAAAAAAAGAAAAAAAAAAGTTCTAGAAAAAACATATTACAATCCTGAAACTGGTTATTGTGGAATAAATGAATTGAAAAGAAAAACAGGTTTACCTAAAAAAGATGTTGAAGAATTTTTACATTCTCAGGATGTTTATACGAGATATAAACCTGTTGTAAGGAAATTCAAAAGAAGAAGAGTGTATGTACCAGGTTTAGATAATCAATTTGATGCTGATTTATTATTTATCGTAAAATATAGTAAAGACAATGATGGAACAAAATATTTGTTAAATGTTATTGATGCTTTCAGTAAATATGCTTGGTCTTTTCCTATTAAAAGAAAAACAGCTAAAGAAGTCTCGAATGCCTTTAAACAATTATTTAGAAAGAGAATTCCAAAATTTATATTAACAGATGAGGGAACTGAATTTACAGGAAAAGAAACTCAGAAATTATTTAAAGATTACAATATTCACTGGTTTACAACTCAAAATAAAGAAATAAAATCAGCATTTGCTGAGAGATTTAATAGAACTATCAAAGAAAAAATTATAAAATATATGCATGCAAACAATACTAAAAGATATATAGATGTATTACCGAAATTGTTAAAAAATTATAATAATTCTTATCATAGATCCATAAAAATGACACCAGTTGAAGCTAGTAAAGAAGAAAATGAATCACTAGTTTATAAAAATTTATATAGTGAAAAAGTGATAAGAAAACCAAAATTTAAGGTAGGTGATAAAGTGAGAATTTCCAAATATAAAACAACATTTACAAGAGGTTATGATCCTACTTTTACTGAAGAAATTTTCATAATATCTGAAATTTTAAAAACAGATCCAATAACTTATAAAATTAAAGACTTAAACGGAGAAGAAATTAAAGGAACTTATTACAGTCATGAACTAGTCAAGTATAATAAAAAGGATAATATTTATAAAATTGAGAAAATATTAAGAAAAAAAGGAGATAAATATTTAGTCAAATGGTTTGGTTATCCGGAAGAATTTAATAGCTGGATTGATAAAAAAGATGTCAGCACTAATCAAAGTCCTAAAGTTTTATCAGTGTAGTGATAAAACTCATTTTGAAGCTAAGCGTTAGGGAATTCTGAATGGCTTGGTTGGTATAACGCTCGGCATGCTGTGCGTTAGGTTGTGGGTTCTATCCCAACTCGTTGTTTTTGGATTTTGTAAGGTTAAATGAATGATTCACGGCCACATAGATGGCTTTCAGGATGTGACGTCAAAAATGAAATGAATAACGGCCATCTATATGGCTTTCAGGATGTGACGTCAAAAATGAAATGAATCACGGCCACATAGATGGCTTTCAGGATGTGACGTAGACTTTGGTTATAAGTTAATTCTAGTTAATAAATGAATGTCGATTTTTGGAATGATTTTCTAGTCATAAAAAATGTAGCGTAATAAATGGAGGTGTCAAAGATCTGTAATCGTTGTAAGATTCTAAAATCTTTAGATGATTTTTATAAACAGCTTAATTATGGTAAATTTAACCGTTATAGTTTATGTAAAACTTGTAAACATGAATATAATTATACAAAATGTGACTGTGAATGTGGTAAGCAATACTCTATTGCTCATAAAAAAAGACATTTAAATAGTAATTATCATATCAAGCGAATCCAAGACATCCTAAGACAAAGTATTTAAAAAAAATTTCCCTAATAAATGGAGGATCAATTCAAGTCTAAGACTGTTAAGCAATTACGTGAGTATTGTAAAACTCATAATATTCGTGGATATTCAAGATTAAGAAAAAATGATTTGATAGATTTTATGATAGATCAGATAAAAAGAAAAGAATTTATTTCAACATTTAATTTTCAAGATGATTATTTTCCTGAAAAAAGAATTCCTGAAAGAATTCAATGTGAGATTTGTGGAGAATATTACAAACCATCTTATATAAAAAATCATTTAAGATCAACAAAACATAAAATGACAGTTTTTAATGAAAAAAAAAATACGGAAAAATATCTAAAATCGAAAACAAAATCAGAATTATTAGCTTATTGTAAAAATCAAAAGATTGAAATACCTGAGAATCTAAATAAATCTGATCTTATTCAATTTATCATAAATCTAGTTCAAAGAAGACAACTATTAAATTTGTTTCCTTTTGATAAAGATTTATTTTCTCCTCCAAAAAAACCCAGAAAAAAACAAATTAAGTGTGATATTTGTGGGGTTTATTATAAGGAATCTTATAAAAAGCAGCATTCACGAAGTTTAAAACATAGAAATGCACTTTTAATTAGTAGTGAAGAAGTAATAGAATTAGATGAAAGTTTTATCAAGCGAATCCAAGACATCCTAAGACAAAGTATTTAAAAAAAATTTCCCTAATAAATGGAGGTGTCAAAGATCTGTAATCGTTGTAAGATTCTAAAATCTTTAGATGATTTTTATAAACATCGCAATTATGGTAAATTTAATAGGGATACTATATGTAAAATCTGTAAATGTTTTTACAAAAGTATAAAATCTGAATGTGAATGTGGAAAATTTTATTCTTTAGGTAATAAAAAAAGACATTTACAAAGTAATTATCATATTAAGCGGCTTGCACAAAATGTACTAAAAAATGTTTCCTAATAAATGAGGGTGCAGCTTGAGTCTGTTCGTATTTCGAAACTTAGAAACGTTGTAAAGCAATTGAATATAAAACAACCTAGGGGTTGTAAGAAAGATGAATTAATTAAATTATTGATCAATTATATTAAAGAATCAGGTGAAGATAAACATGTTTTAGTAGATTTATTGAACTTGAATGTATCTGATTATTTGGATAAATGTAAAAAATTTTTTATTCGAAAGCCTGAAAAAAGGAATAAAATTAAAAAGAGATTTGATTCTTTTGGATTAAGATTTGAAAAAAATAGCAAAGATTTTAAACCTATAAAAGAAAAAAAGATAAAAACTGAAGTAAATTTAAAAAAGCTATTTCCTGATTTTGAGGAAATATTAAAAGAATTTATTATCAATCCTAAAAATCGATCTAAACTTAAGAAAATTTTAGACGAATATGAATTACAATTTAAAAATAATAAATTAATAGAAAGAGAAAAAAAGAAAGATGAAATAGAAACAAATCTTGAGGAGTTATTTTCATTGGAAGATAAAAAATGTCATATCTGTGGTAAATATTATAAAATTGAAGATAAAGAAAAACATATAAGGAACGACTTAATGATTAAAAAATCAAAAAAGAAGAGAAAATGCCTTATTTGCGGTGAATATTATAACATAGCACATTTAGCTAATCACATATTGAGTCGAAAACATAAAAGAGCAATAATAAATAATGGAGAAATTATAGAATATAAAACTGCTTTTGATTCTAGATTAAGATCGTATAGAATTAATAATTATGATAATATTGTAACTCCTCTAGAATTTTTAGAAGAGAAAAGAAAGGTTGTAATAGATAAAATAAGACAAATTTTGAATGAATTTAATGGAATAAAGGTTAATTTAAAATTGTTTTGTTTGTATAGGTTGAAAGAAGAAATTCAGGAATTTTCATTCAAAACTGAGAATCAAATTATATTGAAAACTAATGATTTACACACTTTTTATAGCAATGTTATCGATAAATTAATAAATGAATCTGATGAATTTATATCAAAAGGTTCTGGTTGGAGTCTTGAAGAAGTTAGATTTTTGGAATTGAGAATAAATAAGTATCAACCTTTGAGAGGATCAAGTTATATTACCTAAAGAAATTAAATCTAAACAAGCTATAATAAACGTTAAAAATAAAGATAATAAATGTTTTATGTGGTCTATATTATCGGCGATTCATCCTGTAAAAAAAGATCCTCAAAGAGTGACAAAATATGAACAATTTAAAGATGAATTAAATTTTAAAGGAATTGATTTTCCTGTTTCATTAGATAATATTAAAAAATTTGAAAAATTAAATAATATATCTGTAAACGTTTATAGTTATGACAATTCGTTTTATCCACTTAAAATAACTAACAATAAATTAGAAAAACATGTAAACTTGTTTTATATGAAAAATGAAAAAAATGATCATTATTGTTGGATTAAAGATATCAATAAATTGATCAGATCCCAAATTACTGATAATCAAATATTTTTATGTGATAGATGTTTAAATTATTTTTATTCCAAGGAAAAATTAAAGATACATGAAGAATACTGTAAAAAGAAAGAAGCTTTAACAATTAATACGCCCAAAGAGGGTGAAGTTATTAGATTTAAAAATTATAATCATAAAATGAGAAATCCATTTACTATATATGCAGATTTTGAATGTCTTTTATATAAAATAGACACATGTGAACCAGATCCAATGAAATCGTATACTATTAAATATCAGAAACATGAATCTGATACTTTTTGTTATTATATCAAATATGAAAATGAATATTTTAAACCTCCTGTTCATTATAGAGGACCTGATGCAGTAAAAAAATTTATATCTATGTTGAAAGAAGATACACTTGAAATTGAAAACTTTATAAAAGAGAAAACTAAAAAATATGAAAGTATAAAATCGATGATAGATTTCGATAAAAATCATTACAATAGAACTAATATTTGTCATATATGTGAAGATGAAATCGATAAGTATTCTCCTATTGATGAAGATAAAAAAGTAATTGATCATTGTCATTTAACTGGAAAATATAGAGGACCAGCTCATAATATTTGTAATTTAAATTATAAAAATCCAAAATTTATTCCAGTAAAAATCCATAATTTAACAGGTTATGACTCTCATTTGTTTATAACAGAACTTGGATTTGATAAATCAAAAATAGATGCTATACCTAATACTGAAGAAAAATATATATCTTTCAGTAAGAAAATTGGAGGTATGAAACTGAGATTTATTGATTCATTTAAATTTATGTCATCCAGTTTAGATAAATTAACAAAAAACTTGAGAAATATGCCGGAAAATGAGTTGAGTAAATATACACCAAAAATAAGACAAAGGAAATATATTAAATATTTAAAATCAAAATTTAGAGAAACATCATTACATTTTCCTGATGACAAATTAGATCTCATTACAAGAAAAGGTGTTTATCCGTATGATTATATGGACTCTAAAGACAAATACGAAGAAACAAAATTACCTCCAAAAGATAAATTTTATAACAAATTGAATGAATGTCATATAACTGATGAAGAATATCAACATGCTCAACGTGTTTGGAAAGCATTTAATATAAAAAATTTAGGTGAATATACAGATTTATATGTCAAAACAGATGTATTAATTTTAACAGATGTATTTGAAAATTTTAGAGACGTTTGTTTAAAAACTTATAAATTAGATCCTGATTGGTATTTTACTGCTCCTGGTTTATCTTGGGATGCTATGTTAAAAATGACTAAAATTGAATTAGATTTATTACATGATTATGATATGATTCTTATGTTAGAAAAAGGATTAGGAGGTGGAGTTTCACAATGTTGTAATAGATATGGAAAAGCAAATAATAAATATATGAAAAACTATGATAAAAGCAAAGAATCCAATTATTTAATGTATTTAGACGCTAATAACTTATATGGATGGGCAATGAGTCAATATTTACCTTATGGAGGATTTAAATGGGTAAAAAATATAAATACTGATGATATTTTGAAATGTCCAGATAATTCAGAAAAAGGATATATATTAGAAGTTGATTTAGAATATCCAAAAGAATTACATGATTATCATTCAGATTTACCATTATGCCCTGAAAATAGAATTCCTGAAAAATCTAAACAAGGTAAATTATTAACAACCTTATACGATAAAGAGAAATATGTAGTTCATTATAGAAGCTTAAAACAGTATTTGAAAATGGGTTTAAAAATTACAAAAGTACATAGAATATTGAAATTCAATCAATCGAATTGGCTGAAAAAATATATAGATTTAAACACTGACATGATAAAAAAAGCAACTAATGAATTCGAGAAAGATTTTTATAAATTGATGAATAATTCAGTATTTGGGAAAACTATGGAAAACATAAGAAAACGAATAGATGTAAGATTATGTTGTAATTATGAACAAGTTGAAAAATTAATTGCTAAACCTCATTTTAAAAGTCGAACTATTTTCGATGAAAATTTGGTTGCTGTTCATATGAAAAAGACAAAAATACTTTTTAATAAACCAATCTATGTTGGGATGAGTATATTAGATTTATCTAAATGCCTAATGTATGATTTCCATTATAATGTAATGAAACCGAAATATAAGAATAACATTAAATTATTATATATGGATACGGATAGTTTTATATACGACATTAAAACAGATGACTTTTATAAAGATATGAAAAATATGATTAATTATTTCGATACTTCTGATTATCAAGAAAATAATCCATATGATATGCCTAGACGTAATAAAAAAGTGTTGGGTAAAATGAAAGATGAAAATAGTGGTGTGATTATGGAAGAATTTGTAGGTTTAAGAAGTAAAATGTATGCAATAAAACTAGAAAAACGGAGTGTTGAAGAATATAATAATAATGTAGAAGAACATATAAAAATTGAAACAAAAAAATCAAAAGGAGTTAAAACACTTGTGGTTAAAAATAGAATAACATTTGATGATTATAAAACATGCTTATTAACTAAAATTCCTCAATATAGAAAACAGAATTTAATTAGAAGTATAGGACATGAGTTGTATTCAACTCAAGTAAATAAAATAGCTTTATCAGCAGCAGACGATAAAAGATGTATTTTAGAAGATGGAATTCATACTTTAGCTTTGGGGCATTATAAAATTAAGCGATAGATTTCAGCTTAATAAATGGATGACGACAATATTGACAACTTGATTGAACTTACAAATGAACTCATGAAACTAAATTTAAAATATAATAACTCTGAAGTACATGAACTTATAAATAAAAATATGTTAGAAATAATTAATATACTATCAGGAAAAATAAATGAAAAAAATAACCAAATCTGTAGAAATAATCTTTTGCTTCAAAAGCTGAATGAAAGTAAAAATTTTTATTCTAAATAAATGAAGGACACATTAAATACTATTAGAGCTTTAAATTTTACAAATCGTGAAAAAATACGAGATTTGACTTATGAATGTGAAATTCTAAATGAAAGGTTTGAAAAATATGATAATGAACCTGAAAAGGTATTATCAGGAAAATTTCAAGAATAGGCTAAATTGATTATGAACGATGAAAATGAATTATCAGATAAATTTCAAGAATTGTCTGAATTGATTATGAATGAGGAATTGTTTGTAAAATATG
>JAPMOQ010046290.1:21452-46678 GCA_026543055.1 Argiope trifasciata
ATATATATATACACACTTAAGTGACAAAAGTCATGGGATGACTGTTAATATCGTGTCGGTCCTTCTTTTACCCGGCGAAGTGCAACAACTCGACGTGTCATGGAGTCCACAAGTCGTTGGAAGTCCTCTGCAGGAATATTGAGCCATGCTGTCTGTATAGACGTCCATAATTGTGAAAGTGTGGATGGTGCAGGAGTTTAGGCACGAACGGACCTTTCGATGATGTCCCATAAATGCTCGATGGGATTCATATCGGGCGATTTAGGTGGCCAGATCATGCGCTGGAATTGTCCGGAATGTTCTTCAAACCAATCGCGAACAGTTCTGGCCCGGTGACATGGCGCATTGTCGTCCATAAAATTCCCATCGTTGTGTGGGTACGTGAAGTCCATGAATGGCTGCAAGTGATCTGCAAGCAGCTGAACATAACCATTTCCAGTCAATGATCGGTTCATTTGCACCAAAGGACCGAGTCCATGCCATGTAAAAACAGCCCACACCATTATGCAGCCACCACCAGCTTGAACAGTGCCTTGCTGACAGTTTGGGTCCATGGCTTCATGGGGTCTGCGCCACACTCGAATTCTACCATGAGCTCGTAACAACTAAAATCGTGACTCATCTGACCACGCCACAGTTTTCCACTGGTCTAGGGAGCAGTCGATATGTTCACGAGCACAGGAGAGTCGCTGCAGGCGATGTCGTGCTGTCAGTAAGGGCACTCGAGTCGGTCTTCTGCTGTCATAGCCCAAGGAAGACAAATTTCGCCGCACAGTCCTATCGGACACGTCCCTCGTACGTCCCACATTGATTCCTGCAGTTATTTGACGAAGTGTTGCGTGTCTATTAACATTGACCATTCTACACAGACGTCGGCGGTCTTGGTCGTTAAGTGCAGGTGGTCGCCCACTGTGCTGTCTATGATGGGATGTGATGCCTGAAATTTCATACTCTCGGCACACAAATGAAAGCTCTGGAAAACGAACTGCGCATTTATACTATATATATATATATATATATATATTCGTTTTTTGAAAGCTAAGCTGGCTTCGAAAATAAGTCTTCTTTTTTACACCAGTATCTAAGTCAAATTGTGTTTAGTTGTTTACTTTGTTTTTGTGCATTAATTAAAAGTGATTATTTTCCTTCTTTAAGTAAACATTTTATTTCTTTTCTTTGCCTAAAAACATCTTAAGATTTTACATTACTTGTTCAAATACTTTCTATCATTATTTCAAACAGATAAAAAAAAACTTTTCTAAAAACAGATTATTAAAGTGACATAAGTCTTTTAAAAAAAATATACTGTTCATATGGATATATGAAAGCTATCAATTTTATCAGATATGGAAATTATAGAATCTTAAACTATATATTATTGGCGTCTTTTAGAATATTATTTATTATTGCAGTTATTTTTTTACCTTAAAACTGGTAGAAAACCTTTTCTGAAACCATTTATCTGTTGATTCTACTTTAGTATCTCAGTTAAATTTCTTTTTTAAATTAAAGGAATTGAGAAGAGATTACTTAATTATTTTTGAAAAGATATAAAATCATTAATTATCATAATTCTAAATATTTATTCTGAAGACAGTTCATGTTAGTAATTTTAGTGACTAGAGCCATACAACAATTAAAAAAAAGAAATTTAATAAATATTTTGTTAATCTAACTCGGTCAAAGCCACTTTGTTGTTATCAATTATTTGTATGAAGATGTAAATCTAATTTTAGGCAGTTAATTTTATAAAAATTAGTTAACAACTGTATATATATGCTTGTAAATTTGTTTCCTAAACAGTTAAGTGCGTAACATATTTAAATCAATTTCTTTAATTATAAAATTATTCCCCAATAGAGTTTTACAATAATAGAGTTAATAGAGTTAAAACGATTTCTTCTGAAAACAATTAAATTATTTTCTATCATTTATTCTAGTTTCTTCTCAGATTAAAACATTTTGTTAAAAAAGGCTTAATGCATAGATGAGCAATAAAATTTATATCAAATAGCAAGATCTTGATTCTTATTTTGTCAAGGTTTTGCATTCATTGGAAAATGGTATACAATTCTAAATTATGATATAAACATTAGAAAAAGTATTATCAAATTAAAGTACAAGAATGTTAAGCTAAAAAAATAGCTTATTTGGTGTGATCCATAAACAAATTTTCTGTGACTAAATAAAGTTTATGATTTAGTTACGAAAATTTTTCTTTTGATCAAAAGATCCATAAATTATCACACTAAATCATTGTTAATAAAACATAAAGAAAATAATATTTGTTTCAAATTCGCCACAAATAATGACTCACGATACAACTATAAATGATTTAGGTATTTTCATTCAAATTAGAAGCATTTTTTAAAACAATATTTAAGAGCTTCCCAATTAGGACTTAATATCTTTCACGATATAATACAATTCGAATATTTACGGTAAAATATGAACAACAAATTGGAAATAACAAGGAACTTTATTTGCATTAAAATAAACACACAATTATTAATCGGTAAATTATGTTAATAACCCTTGTATTGGCCAGAAAAAATCATGCCAAGCTCGTAGCCAAGTACTTGCAACAAATTAAAGTAAGTAGCAAAATATAATGCAATTACATCAGACTAAATGAAGTTTAATAACATGTTAAATAAATTCAATACCATAATTAAACCAAATTGGGATATGTTATTCATTTATAACACCAAAACCACTAAGTGATCATTCGCAAAATTTTAAATTAACTTGAAATCTATATAAACAGAATGTGTTTATGGTAAATACCGGTTAAATGATAAGAGACTATCCTTAGGAGCTCTTTCTTTGCATCCAGTTGCACAGCAGTAGTTAACCATGGCTTAAATAATATTCTTTTACAAAAATCTAATAATTTAATTGAATTTTTGAAAATTTTTGAGATATTATTAGAGTGATAATTACAAAGTTTAATTTTCATCATAAAATTTTCAAAAATTTATTTTTCTCACAATTTAATAAAATTAAAACAATTCCATTGATAAAAGCAACAAATAGTTTTATTAAAAATTTAAATAATAATGATTTTCCCATGATGAAATATTATTATTTATATGAAGCTCAAAAACTCCATTTACCTTTTTTTCTCTGCCTGATACTGTATTATAATTGGAAGGTAAGTTAGGGTGATATTTCTTAAAGAATAATATAAAGAAAGATATAAAGAATTCCTCAAGAATCCCCCGCAGGCAGGATTCAAAACAGGGATTTTTTCAGTGAGTGGTCTGATTTTCGTCCAACAGTTGAACCCGCGTGATCCGAAAAGCCTAGGAAATTGAGGATTTGGAGATAAGTTTAGTGTAATAAAATTAAAAATATTGATACAATAAAAATGAAATCTTTTTATTTTTTTAAAAATCCAAGTAGGGTCACAGAAAAATCAAACGGCACAAGACCAGGAAACATAGAACCAAAATCATAAAAATATGAAAACTAACCACTTACCAATTGAAAGTGCGTCTAAAACTGAGTGTGAAGCACGTAAGCCAAGTTTAATTTTCCAGTGTTTAAAGCAATTTACGTCTACCACGTTTTGTCATAATGTAACGTCGTCATAAGAAGTAATTAAAGAACTATCTATTGAGTTAAAACTCAAAGGGGAAAAATTGAAGGAAGCTAGGGATCAGATAAATGTTCTCAACTTCTGTAGTTCAATCATCCAACTTCAAGAGTTCAAAGGGTTTTGGGAAATTCAATAGTATTTAAGCTTTTAATGAGATTGTTTGTTGCCTTAATAAAAGAAATGTTATTATTACAATTTTTTAATAATATTAAATTGCAAAAATATCAAATTGTTTAAATTTTTAGAATTTAAATTAGAATGGTATTTGCTAAATTTAATTCTTTTAAAGTTAAATTCAACCTTTTATCATAAATGCCTATTAAAAGTTTTCCATTAGAAATTTCGATATATGATCTATATAGGTAGTTTTAATTTTATTTTCATTTGTTTCAGTTCAAACAATATTCTTTGGGTAACAATTAGGATTATCCAAATTTAACAAAAGTTAAGTTATTAATGTCTTTTCAACTGTTGATTAAGTGGTGTTTAATTTTTTTTTGTCATAATAATGTAAAGAAATATTGGCTAAAGCACTTGAAAAAGCTTTCCATTGGAATTCCCTTTACTTGTTTATAAAAGAATTCCGTTTAAAACGTAATTTTCTTGAATATTAAATTTGCATTTTATTTTGTCATAATATCTGTATTTAATTATTCGTCATATGTAATAGTACAGACATCTATTAAATTATCATGAGGTAAATTTGTGAACACATTTTCAAAATCATAAATATTAATTTATTATTATTATCTTTTAAAAAATCCAAAACATATTTGTTGCTATTGAATAAAAATTTATCCTTATCTTTAATTTTATTTAGGAAAATTTTTAAGTATTTAAAGTTACAATTACCATATTTTCCCGTATAGTAACTGCAAGTGCTATAAATTACGAATCTAATTTTTTTAATGAAATTTAATTGTTGGGAACAAATAAGGATAGTTTAAAGAGCAAGTCTTAATTTTAGTTTTTTTAGCGAAAGCAAGCATCCTTGTTTGTAATTCTTTTTTTCCCGGTACTAATTAAGTTGTAAGTCAAATAATAGTAATATTCATTCATTATAAGCTATTTATAAGAATACTAGCTAATACCCGCGTCTCTGTTCGTGTGAAAATTTTGATCTATCTATATGAAAAACTATTAAATAATGCCAAAGAAAAAAAATTGAACCTAACCTGAAAACGATACATTTAAAAGTATAAGCATACATAACAAAATGCAATTTAATAAAAAAAATCCACAACTAACGTAAAAAAATTTATTTACATTGCATTCCCAAAATAAATAAATAAATAAAAAATAGCGAATCAAGTCCGGTCAAATCCATGTTATTTATTGATAGAGATTGTGATAGCTACAACAGTATTACACGCATAATTTTTAAACTTTTAATTTGAATGAAAAAGCAGTTGTCAACAATCAAGAGCGAACTTTCAACACCATTTGGCGTAACGCACATGTCTGACTTTCCTACGCCAGTTGGGGCAACGCAATGAAGATTAGAAACTCTTTATTTCCTTTATTCGGTTGTCTTTTCAGTTATAAGTACTTCAGAGCGAATCTGAAATCCATCTGTAGCCCTTTATCAAAATGCAATAATTGACCAGACAATGAGGCTCTACAAGTGAAAGGACTCACATCTGGCGGTCCTTAGACTCTTCAATATGAGTGGGGAAAAGGGGTGACATTACATACGGTTGGAGTGCCAATTACCAAATGAGAGAAACGAGAAACGTTGATTATGATAAACGGAAACGGAAAAATGACTTTTCCAAACTTGTCAAATAAACATCGTCCTATTTATGTATAATTTAACTTTTTTGTTATTTCCATCTTTGAATCAGTAGAAGAAAATCAAAATATTTTTCCATATATCCAATAGCCGGCAAAAGTGAGACATTTTATTTACTTTCCACACTGTCTGTTATTCTGCCAAAAGTAGTGCAAATTTTAAGCTTAACGAACTGCATTTGAGTCAGGTTGATCTGAGAACTTCACTTCGTCGAGATCCATCGCATTGATTTCTTAATCCACCGACCAAAATTTATTAGCAAAATGAACTGCTTATTGATTTATCGTCCTCCTGCTTACTAATTTTCCAGATATATTTCTTTCTGCCCCTTTCTCACGCTCACACGTTAGTTTAACTAATGTAAAAAATGACTTAAATATTACGATTGGATTGAATTGTAAGGCGATTTTTTAATTTTTATGCTCGCTAACGCCCAACTTTCCGAACCTTTCTGAAGCAGTGATCAAGGAAACCACCGATTTCTCACCTGCGTGTGCTTGTGGGGAGCAACTGCTGCCTTGACCTTTATCAATGTCGAGTCTGTATTTTATTCAATTGATAGAAAAAGGGAGCAGATGATTTTAAATTATAAAGTTTGATTAATGGAAGAAAATTCCTTGATTTCTTCTGTTTAAAAGAGCCGCACACAGGTGACATTAATTGTATTCAAATTATTTATCATCGGAACCTTTTCTTTCTTTGTTTCGGTAGAATTATTTCCCCCCCTCCCTTCTTATACAAAAAAAAAGATAGTTGATTGTAGTCGTCTTATAATTTGGCTCCATAAACTAACTGAGCAAGTTTAGAATAAAAATGACCATAGGTTGTTTTGTTTTGCTACAGCAAAGAGAGATGCAATAAAAATGAAAAATGAATCGATTCCAAAATCCACATTTGCTTCACGTGAGTGCAAAATTATCATAAAATCAGCTTAGATGGAAACGATTTCTAGTACCGTTTATTCTAGGATTTGAAAACCCTTCACAATTTTGCACATACGTCAGAAGTCGTTTATTTTTTCAAAAGAGGTGTGAGAGGTAAGGATCAAATGCCATCTTTTAGCAATAGGTTGAACGCAAATTATTCGTAGCGCTGGTGTTAGGAAACCGGATTCGGTTTAATATTGTTCAAAGGAAGATGCGAGTTTTAGCAATCGTCAAAAAGTGTAAGTTTCGGAATCCTGAACTGAACAATATTTGCAATTCAAACTTCTAAATGGAAGTCATATGTTACAGTGGCCCAATCCAGATCTAAGGTTCTTACTTCTGAGACGTAAAGTGTACAGATACGTTTCATTTACTTCACTCTTTGTGGAATCTGGTTGACAGCTGCTTAACTTAAATCGATCAATTTAATTTCATTACACTAATTATGTTAATTTAACTGGCATATTTCCGAAAAAATGCGAAATAGTATTTGAAACACAGTTAAAATAGTATTTCAATCAATGGAATATCTTAAATAAATATAAAAAATCCATTATTGTTTTCAATTAACGAAGAGTTTGTAAAAAAAAAAAATCATTTCATCTATTTGTGCAAAATAATATCCTTTGAATTAATCAAAAATAGCAAAAATATATCACAGTTCCATGATATAACCAAAAGTTTTTATTATTTATTACTAATGACTGTGACATTTTTCAATATTTTTTAACTGTCGAAATTTTCTCAAAACGCTTGCAAAAACTTTTTGGTAGCTAATTTATGGACAAACAATCCATTGAACAAAAATAAGTTCTGTGGACATCATAGAAATATTTTGGGAACTTAATTAATTCGTCGTATTAATTAACCCAGCTAATCATTCCTTGTATTTAAAAAAAAACTGTCCCCTTAAGACATTTCCAACGGTACAAGTTTGCGACTTCCATTGACTGCATCGTTTAACCATTTTTATTATTATTATTCGTTCGCACATTAATGCAACAGTTCCAATCTAGTAAATTAATTGGCCTCCGGGAGGAAGGTGGTCCCAAAGGCTTACAAAAAAGATGGACATGGAAAGCGGTGAAAAGAACTACAATATTGCGAAGATTATAAAAGAGGGAACTCCTTTAAAAAAAGGGAATCCTTAAAACTAACGGTGGAAGATGAATTTCAAAAAATATAAAAAAGAATGAAACAATAAAATAATACAGCAAGCGATTAAAAAAATTAAATTATGCAAAGAATAATTGGATTTTAGAAGAAGTTTGAAAAGGGGGGAAATGCTACAGAAAACAATGTGATAGAAAAAAAACAAAAAAAAAAAACATAACTTGTTTACAAAAGAACACGAGATGCAACATTGAAATGAATCCATAATCAAAAATAAAAAATAGAATAATCAAAAGTATTCTGCAATCCAATTATATACGAGTAAATCAAATGCTGAACAATGAAAGAATAAATATTATTTTTTCCAGCTGGTGCATTAATAAATAATTAATTATAAAACTGCATGAACCACTCCGCAATTTATTGGATTAATTAAATAATTTTAAAAAATACATACAATACAACAATGCACACATACATACAATACATACTTCAGAACACATTTTCAAATCCTGTGGAGTAATACTTTTGTACGTGAAATTTTACAGAACTGTTTATTTTCATTTTCTTTTATCGATTCCATTAAATCACACCCCGAAGTAAACATATAATCTTACACGTAGTGTAGTAATATACTTCTTCAGGAAGCGAAAGCGGGGTTAAGTTGAACAATAAAAGACCATGATCTGAATCACTTTCTTCTTAGAGAGTACCTCAAATAAACTCTCTTTATAGCTATTATCTTCTTGAATCTCGAAAGTACTCATTTGAATACTTCGTTTAAGCTTTCTATGTGTGTGGATTTGAAATTACAAAAGAAAGTGTATATCGTGTTTTAAAGATCTACAGTGAAAAAATTCTTCCCACAAATAAATCGTTATATTGTCTTGAACATTCAAAATATTTATATCAATTTTTTTATAATATTTTTCGTTGTCATGTTGTCGCTAAATCTGCAGGTTTGATAAAATGTAACTAAAAACCTTACATTTTATAGAAATAATTTCTATCCGAATATACTCCGCGTTTTCATGACAAATATTGAGATCAACAAGCAAAATCAATTTTAATATCTTCCTGCAAGACAAGGCTAGTTGAAATTGTTTTCTTTTCCAACAATTTCCAATCGGCATCCTAAGTATTTCCATGCATGGGTTTTCGCTATAAAATGTGAATTCAAACCCGCTTCTTTACATAGCTGAACTGTAGTTTTCCTCGATTCTATGGGAAAAGGCGAAAAATATTGTGTAGATTTGTAGGTGTTTGGATACTTTTCATACCATAATGTATATTATAAAAAGAAACGCCAATAGGGATGCTATCGTTCCGAATTCTATCAGATCCTCGTTTCTTATCCGATTACATTCAGTTGGTCTGATCATTTTGTTTTTCATCACCGAAAGGTTCCTGATAAAAGCACCTCTTGTAAATCACACCTTTTATACCGATTTATCGAACTCGCCTTTTTCAGCAAAAAATCACAATATGAGATGAAAATTCTTAAACACTACTGTTTAAATAATGTTGAAGTGCTCGGAATAAGTGTGATCTAAATATTTAAAAAAGTTTTACTGCAACACCTAGATGTATTAAGGATTATTTTTTATTATTTAAACAACTTCAAGAAAAAGCCTTATTTTCATACAATATTTTAAAGAAACAGTGTAAAAAGGTAATATATAACTTTTCTTCCTCTGGTTTTTAGATATTCGTGATTTTTTTGTGTGTAATTCGCATATTAAATTAGGAAAAAATGACAAATTTTGAGAAATAAAGAATTTAACTCAATATGTAAATTTATAATTTATGTGGGATTTATGATGGAAAACATTCGAATTTCTTATGACATTTAGATCTATCTGGAAGTATTAAGTATCTTGGTAAGTGTGGTAGATATTAACACAATAATCTTTGAGCAAATTTTTATTTACAAGTTCTAAACACATTCTATCTCTACCATGGATTCAAATATTTTGGAATTAAAGGCAAAACATCTCACTGCTTAAGGCTCATTGGGCAGCTGATGATTCTTCTTAAATTAGTTTGTTCATTATGGCTCAGATGATTTTTCTTAATATTAATTTAAAAGCATACTTAAAGAAATATTAAGCATAAATGAATTCGAATGATCGAATCGATTATTCTTAAATGACTTCAAACATTCTGAAAAGAATTTGTGGTGGCCGTACATTCTTAAATGAATACGAGTCAATAAATTTTCATTCCCCCAACTGCAATACCCCATCTCAGAATTCCCTTATACACAATGACACGTCAACAAATATATCGTTTTCTTTGACTGACGAAGTCTAGCTTCATATCTGGAAAAGGAATCTATTCACTTTTCCCATTCACGTCAACACGCGGAACAATTACATCGCAGACACTACAGATGAGAGAGTTAAAAAAAATGGCATCTGCCACTGTACCCGTCCCTCTACGAATTTCCCATAGGCACCGTAAGGTGTCATGCTAGTTTCCAAACATTTTACAGACACTGAGTAATCAAACAGAAGATTTTTTTTTACTAATAGATATGCACCAATCTGTGAAAAAAATGCTGAGACTTTGCTAACAGGGGACAGTTGATACGAAATTCTTTTGAAATAAAGCGTCATTATTACAAATGTGAAGTGTAATATCTGAAATAATTAAAGATACTGCCTTCAGTTACAGATATTAAACTCTTTACTTTTACTTAAAAAATTTTACACATATTTTACTTAGTATGCGAAATGTGTAATTAGCAAACTGGTTTTGGCTACACACATTTCCGAATTTTACAAAAAAGGAAACAAAAAGCGTTTTTAAAATGATTTTTCATATCCATGGTTGCCTCAATGCATTATATATCAAAACTCTAGTATTTTAATTTTTATGAAAATTATTTATTCTACTTACAATAAAAATCTATTTAGAGAAAAACAGACGCATTCAATATTTTAGTGAAATCTCTAATTATAATAAAAGTATTTAATGGATTGTAATCATTTCAGAAGTTATCTCATTAATAACGAAAGTTGAATAAAATTTATTTTAATTAAATATACTTCTTGTTCAAGAATTAGTTGAACATTCAGATACGACAGTTAAAACTAAGGTTTCCTGAGTTTAAGAAGAAGTATATTTTTAATAGATGAATTTTTAAAAGACATTGAATTAAATAAATTGATAAAAATTTCGACTCAAAACAAAAAAAAATCACTCTTCTCTATACTCTTTTATAACAATATCATTCCCCACGTGAACATTCGGGATTTGGGACAAATCTATTCACTTCAAGAAATTTTATCATTTCGCGGATCAGTGATTGGACTACTGCGTAAGGGTTGACAACACAATCAATAAAAGGACAAGAAAAAGTCATTTTGTAGCACTCTGAAAGCTTTTTTTTTTCAACATTCTTGATTGAATTTTATTTACGAAATGACTTTGCAGATTCATAACTTAGTTTGCAATTTAGTGGGCATTTCATCTGGCATAAATAGAAAATGCAACTCTCAATTTTTTTAATACTCATTTTTTAAATGGCATTCTCAATTCATTTACAAATTGTCAAGAATTGATAATCGCTTTCTCTTATTTTCGCAAACGTATGTTTCCAAAATAGCAGTCCTGATGATCGCTCTAAGGTGAATGGTGCTAAATCAAAACCATTTCTCCTGATAAATGTAGTGAAATGTATTTCAATTTCTTGAGAAAGAAACACGGTTCTTCTGCAAACCTGCAGCAGCATAATTAAAAAGGAAAGGAATTAAGCAAAACTTGAGACATAGGTATTTTTTTCCTATTTCGTAATCTTTTCATTATGTTGAACTCTTTCTCCGTCAAACGATCATTATTTCTGCAACAGTTTTCAGTAGAACTGCAGGCGCAAATCGTAAATATGTTTATATTAGAAAAGGGTTTCTGAAACGAACCAGTCTGCTTTAAACTCGCTGCTGTGAAATATGCCTTTGCCCGGAGAGTCTTTAAAACTCGTATTGATCTTATTTTGAATCAAATTCAACTCTTTTGCACTCGGGGCATATATACTCACCTAACATACAGAGCTGTTATACAGGAAAACAAGACTTTTTTCATACAAGGTCTTGCTGTTATCTATACTACTATTGTAAATGTGAAAAATCGGAGGAATTTGTTAGTCAATCGCGCCATATCAACAGATTGAAATTGGGTGAAATTTAGTAAAACATAGAATAGAGTATGGAATAGGACATAGGCTACTATTTATTCAGGTTAATACCACGGCTAATTTTTTATTAATTAAAAACTTTTCCATCGAAATTCTGAGGACAAATACTGTCAAAGATGAGCAAGGCTTCAGTTATTTTTTCACACAATAATTATTCAACTAATTATTTCAAACGATTTTGTTTATTTTCTTAGTGTTTGGTGCATTTAAAACTAAACATTGTTATTTAAGCAATATTTTGCATTCATTCTGAATTACTTATAAACTAAAATAAAGCAGAATAAAGGAAATTAAAAATTTCTAATCTGCATTACGTTACCCCAACTGGAGTAGAAAATTTAAGCATTTGTGTTTATCTATATTCATCATTCATACGAACTTTCATTTTTATTTATAGAGATAATTTATTGTGCTAGTTTTTTTCTGTGAAAGAAAGGTTTATCTTTATTTCCCGGAACTTGAATTTTTTATATCCTCATAAATTTTGAGAGAATCGCTTAATCTCTTAAAAAAATGAGAAGTATTAAACAGACATTGTTTATAATTAACTGATCAATTAATTAATGCCATATCTGTAGTTTTCAGTTTGAGATTTTATTGATTGAGATGAATAATTAGAGAAGACCGAAGGAAGCTGATGAATTTTTAGTCAATTCAATTTTCGAGGTAAATTTTCTTTTTTTAAAATTTGTTATTACGAGTATAAGGATCTTTCCTCAAATTAAAACCAACAAGATAAATCTTTGTTTTTATATAATTAATAATACTTTTAAAAACCCACAATGCCAGTCTGTACCTTTTACTCAGTTATAGTGAGACAAGAGGTTCTGCTTTCGACGTAAAAAGTCAATCCTGATAAAAATTGATTGCGTTTTCCTTTTTTATTTCTGGAAGAGGTACTTCAATTAAATATTGTTAAGTCCTTTTTTTAGTAATGAATAATGAAACTATCGTTTAAAACAGTGTTTCTCAACCTTTTAGTATTCACGGCCCAATTTTCAATCATAATTTTCATCACGCCCCCCCCTCCCCACAACATACAATAAAATGTATACAATATGCATTTTGAGTATTTTGGCGCTAAACCTACACTACAACCTTAATTTTAAACTTTGCAAATTACCAAGAATATGGAAATTTATTGACATTTGGAACACCGATTCTCGGCATTGAAAAAACAAGAATCCTATGCCTTTTTATCTTTTGCGTCCCACCATGTCAAGCATTCCGCGGTTTCGTGAGAAATTTCGATTTTTCTGGAATTTGTCTGTTCAGCTTAAAAGTTAAGTTAGGAGCGTGCGCAGATGTGAACAAATGTTTTCTCATAGGGAGAAGGAGAAAGTTTTATGACGCCAATTTCAATTTCAGACAATCTCATTCGAGTCGATCCTTCTATCGCTATTGAATCTATTCTGAATGTATATGTTATATATATTTTCGTGTAATTGCAATTCACCGTATTAAATATTCAGGCAGCAGACTTATGCAGAATCATGGATAAATTTTTAAGCGGGCGTAAGCGAGCATTAGACGATAGACAACCATTAACAAGTACACAGACGAGCGTGGTTCCGAAAATAAAATTAAGAAAATATTCTCAAGAATACTTAAATTTTGGGTTCCTAGTACTGAAGTAAATGAAGAAAAAAGGCTCCTGTGTATCATTTGCACAAAAATGGTGGCGGCAGACAGCATGAAACCTAATAAGCTTAAACGATCTTTTGAAACTCTTCATAGTGAGTACGCAAACAAACCCAGAGAATTCTTCGAATTAAAATTAAAATCATATGAAAAGCAAAAATCATTGTTTAAAAAACCTTTGTCTGGGAATGAAAAAGCTTTAATTGCTTTTTACAAAGTTTCATATAAAATAGCCAGATGTAAAAAGCCTCACAGCATTGGTGAAGAGCTTATTTTGCCAGCCGCAACTGAGATTGTAGAATTTATATTTGGAGATAATTTCGCAAAACAATTGCAGTCTATATCTTTTTCAAATGACACTGTTGCCCGTCGAATCGCTGATATAGCTGAAGATGTAGAGTGTCAGCTTTTGTTGAAGTTACGTGACAAATTGTTTTCAATACAACTCGATGAGGCTACAAATAGTAATAAAGATGCTCATTTCATTGCCTATGTCAGATTTTGTGATGATTTGTCAGTAGTAGAATTACTTTTCTGCAAACCAATAGAACTCAAAGCAACAGCATTCGCATTATTTGCTATCTTAAATGATTTTATGAACGAGGCAAACATAGATTGGAAAAATTGCATCGGAATATGCACCGATGGTGCTCGTTCTATGTCCGGAAGATTCCAAAGTATTCAAGTCCTTGTGAAACAAAAATCGCCACAGTGCGTCTGGACACATTGCAGGATCCACTTGAGAAGCTTTGGCTTCCAAAGAAATGAGTCCTGGTTTGATTATTGTGTTAACTACGGTTGTAACCGTAGTAAAATATATATAAAAATGAGACCCCTGAAATCAAGAATCTTTTCCTCACTTTGTAAAGACATGGGTGCAGTACATTCAGCTTTACTATTTTATTGCGAGGCAGGAGGGTTTTCACTAGGGAAATTTTTGCAACGTGTTTATAAATTAAGAAAAGAAATCGAGGAGGTTCTCCAAGAGGAGGAAAACTGACCGGAAGCTGAGAATTTTCGCGATAGTTTTTTTGTGATGAAATTGAGCTACATGGTCAACATATTCGAGAAATTAAATAAATTGAATCTTCAGCTGCAATTAGCAAATACACATATATTGGATACGTGTGATACAGTTAATGCATTTTGTAGGAAATAAGAATTGTGGAGCAGAAATTTAAAGCAAGAAAATTTAACAATGTTTGCAAATTTGAATGATGTATTAAAACTTACAAGGCTGAAGAATAACATGTAAAAGTTGTTTTTGTAACCATTGAAAATCATTTAGCAATGCTAGCAAAGAATTTTAAAAAGTAATTTCTTGCTGACGACAAACTCATACCAAGTTACAAGTGGGTGAGGGATCCATTTCAAAATACTCCCGAAGGACTCTCAATTGAAGAGAAAGAAACTTTCATAGACTTCACTGCAAGCGGTGAAACCAAAAGACAATTTAGTAATCAATCACTCTTTGAATTTTGCGCAGGAATGGATGATGAGTTTTCTGCTCTAAAAACAAGGGTATTTGGCATTCTACTACCCTTTTCAACATCTTACCTTTGGGAAACTGGATTTTTTGCGGTGGCTTCTTTGAAGACAAAATATAGATCTCAGCTAAATATAGAAAAAGAACTGAGAGTGTCTATTTCTAATATTAAACCCTCCTTCGAAAAACTTTACACTGCAAGACAGGTCCAAGGAAGTCACTAATAATTATTAAATTTGTTTTTAATTTAGTAAGTTGTTTTATTTTAATAAGTTAATTATTAAATATGTCGAAATGTATTTTGTTTTGTATGCGTGTGTCTGTTCTTTCCTTTCAGTCACTTAATCATTTTTCTAAAATAACATTTTCTCTTGGATATGCTCGCGCCCCCCCAATAGTGTGCTCGTGCCCCCCTAGGGGGGGCGCCCCACAGGTTGAGAATCACTGGTTTAAAACATTCTTACACATAGTAGATTTATTTAACTTAAAACAAGTATTCACTCATTATTAATAAGAGAATTCTTACCGTTGTTTCTTAAATACTCTGCATTACGTACCTTTCTATGACCTAACATATCTTCCAAGTGGTAGGTTGTTAAGATATCTGGAGGTCTATGAATCTTACAGTATAATAACATAGCGTCTAAGAGTTTCCTAGCAAACTAAGAAATCGTAATTGTGGCTTGAATGAACGAATCGTTTGTGCCTGTGTAGAACGACAAAATTAAATGCAAGAGGGTGATGTTTGTGTAATATTAATATAAACTAAATTATTCTTTATCCTTTGAAAATCTCAAATATCTCTTTTTGCCGAAAATGAAGTAAATCTAAAGGATGGAGTAATTAAAAATTCAGATTTATATTTATTTTTTAAGATGAAAGGGGGATACAAACATTTGAAATTTGGAATGGAATATCTGAACTTTCCAGGGAATGCGTAAGTTATATTTTCCCTCAAATAACTTATGAAACTGTCTGTGACGCTTGGGACTATGTTTAATTATCGTAGACATAGTGCACGGATATTTGTAAATGACCAAAGCAGTTAATTTATGAAAGCAAGTTTTTGCCAGTATGATCAATAAAGGGAAAAAAATATATACGAATTGGAGACAATTCCTTTAAATTATTTTGTTACCAAGATCAAGGCAGAAGAGAAAAAGGTGAAATTCCCAATGCATCTGGTTGAAAATGTTCCAATAAGACGTGTGTTACTATAAATAGAGTAAATGGTACTGGCGAAATTCGGTTTTCTAAAAATTCGGTTTCCGTTGTTTTTTTTCTATTCGATTTTTCTTTCGGTTGACCTAAAAACTTATAACATTTCCCGTCCCCGTATTTTCCAAAACTGACATTTAATCCATTAATAACCCTTCTAGTATACCGTGAGATCTTCTTTTGTTGATTGTGCGAGTTACATTATATGAACACCTTACTTTGAATCTGGAACATCGATTATCTTCGTTATTTTCTGGCATTTGTTCATAGCCAAGGATCCGTACAGTCTGTCTTCTTTTGGCGTATTAATTGGTGAGTACAAAAACTTTTAAACTCTAAATGTAATAAAAACAGTTCTTGATTGAAAATTATGTATGATATATTTGAAAAAAAATATTTTCAGTCACTTTTGCCTCTTTTTTAAGATAACAAGCTGTCATGCAAATGAATCGCCTTTCGCATCATCATTTATCGATTGATCACATCGATTAACTATAATAATTATGTGATCCGACTTATACCGACTCAAGAGAACAGAGAGTTAATTATTACACTATTAGGAGCTGCCAATATAAAATTAGCCTGTTCTTCATCAATGAAAGAAATGTAGAGTTCGCGTACATGCAAGCACCCCATCCATATGAAACAAAATAAAGAAATAAAATAAAATGATATGACATGACATAAATAAAAGAAAATGGCATTTTCTTCTCAGAGAAAAGGTAGTTTTACCCATCTCGAAAAGACAACAGTCTTTTTCTTTTAGATAGCCGAATCATTTCAACAAAATAATAGTTCAAAATGCCGAATAAAGAAATTTTTCTGGCAATAAAATTATAATGATCCAAATGTCGTTTGTGTGCAGAATGAAATATTTTCGATTTGAATGTTGCTGCCTTCAGACTGGAATGCCGACTCAAAAAAGAAGCTAACAGTCCCATCGCCTCGTTACGTGTGCTGACGAAGAAATTCGGCAGGGGGATAGAAAATGGCGTTTGCATAGGATAATCCGTGCAATAAGACATAGAACATTTCAACAGAACCAACGTTGTCTTAGAAGGTTGTCTCTGAAATACGAGAACAAAACTTCTTTCCCTTATTTTTCCCCCTAATTAAATGGCTGTCAAACGAATCCAATAATGTGCGATGTCAATGTGTCAAATATACATTTTTGTTGCTGCGAATCCCAAATAATCAGTCCTTTTGTCTTTTAATGACTTATTGCACCATCGCATATTATTTTTGTGGAGTGCGATACGCAATCGACGTATAAGAGCTTCAAACACATGTGCGTAACAATTCCAAATCCCTTTGGAATTATTACTATCGTTTATTTACCAATCCCATACTCAGTTAGCCATATTGGCATGCTGTCTCATTAAATTCCTTATCAGATCAGAAAGACGTGAGCTAGATTTTCGGGTTTTAGGATTACTGTGTCCCGAATTCGTCACAGTCTAGTAAATGTGTATGTACCAACTACCGTTCCACCATTGAACCGAGAAGTATCGCCAAGGTTGATTTTAAAGTCTGCCATGCGAATCACCATCCAACCAACCCTCAGATCTGAGCAACTTATTGAAAGAGCCCTCCCCTTCGGGGAACGGAACAAACACCGTACCCATCCTCTGCTTTCTAGCCTCTGGAAGTCGCCCCTCAAGCCTCAAGTTCGCCCTCCTCATGTAGATATAATAGGATATATAGATATAACAAGGAATGGTCATTAAGGACTGCAAACTGGTCACATATCGAGGCACTTTGAAGCTTTTCCATTTAGTGAGCTCGAAATAGGACTCGAAAACAGAATAAAATGAGGCAATCCTTGTGCAAATAACATCGTCTTCGAATCCCCCACTCCGAGTCAATGCAGAAGAATCCCTTTTGGAGAAGCCTTTCTGTCCCCCAGACCGCAAATCAAGCATTCAAAAACTGAACTATTTTTTCTTCCTGTTTTCATCTGTGATCTTCCTCCCGAACTTTCAATTAGTTTTCTAGATTATCTATACAATTTATATCACTGTTTATATTTGAAAAATAATATCTGTTTGTTATGATAAACAATTTTCAAAACACTTTTAATGTTTTTTATAACGCCCTCAAAATACAGCAACTCTTCTGCAGTTTGTATTGACATTTTCAGATTATTAATAGTTTCTCTCGTGTGAACAGTAATGACTCGCTTCTTAATTTCAAACGACTCTTCAAGAGATTTAAAAAGAAAAGGGACGTCATTTTGAATTTTAATTCCTTTTGAAACTGAAACATAAATGATACAACATTTCTTTACGCGCAAGGTATATTATTCATGAAAAAATTCAACTCATTTTCCCAACTTTATTAAAAAAAATACACTGATGGAAAAAAAACCCCAACACTAGGAAGAAGATGTGCTAGAAAAACGAAATTTGGTGGGCGTGTTTATACATCTGAAAGATGACGTTGATTCAAATTTCGAGCTACGCGCGTAAGTGTGGCGCTAGTAGCAACACTAAGAACATGCAAATGAGGTTTGCTTTAAATAAGAGCTGTAAGGTTCTTGATCGTTATTTACAGTTGAGATTTGACGTAGTGGGTTAATGTTAGTCAAGGATGCCTCTGAGAAGACGAAGAAGCCATTATCAACAGCTCACTGAGTTTGAACGTGGTCGTGTTGTAGGGCTACGTGAAGGTGGATTTTCTTTCCGCGATGTTGCTGAAAGACTTGGCAGGAATGTATCCACTGTGCATGGGTATTGGCTTCAGTGGTCAAGGGAAGGTACTGCCACAAGAAGACCAGGTTCCGGGCGGACATGTGGTACTACTGAGAGGGAAGACCGTCGTATTCGGCGTATGGCTGTGGCTAATCGTACTGCGTCTGCAGCTGAAATTCGAGCTGCAATTGGCACCACAGTGACACCACTAACTGTTACAAATCAGTTACTTCAAGGACAGCTCCGAGCCAGACGCCCTGTACAGTGCATTCCACTGACTCCAAACCACTGCCGTTTGCGACGTGAGTGGTGTCAAGCTAGAGCTCATTGGATGACGAAGTGGATATCTGTTGTGTTTTCTGATGAAAGCTGGTTCTGCCTTGGTCGCAGTGATAGCCGTTTGTTGGTTAGAAGGAGGCCAGGTGAACGCCTGCTAGTGACCTGTCTGTGGTATAGACATACAGGGCCTACTCCTGGAGTTATGGTTTGGGAAGCAATTTCGTATAACAGTAGGAGAGCTCTCGTGGTTATCCCACGCACCCTGACTGCAAATTTGTACGTCAGTCTAGTGATACAACCTGTTGTGCTGCCATTCATGAACAGCATTCAAGGGGGTGTTTTCCAACAGCATAACGCTCGCCCTCATACCGCTGTTGTAACAAAACATGCTCTACAGAGTGTCGACATGTTGCCTTGGCCTGCTAGATCACCATATCTTTCTCCAATCGAGCACGTATGGGACATCATTGGACGAGAACTCCAACGTCATCCACAACCAGCATTAACCATCCCTGCATTGACCACCCAAGTGCATCAGGCATGGAACTCCATCCCACAAACTGATATCCGACACCTGTACGCCACAATGCATGCACGTTTGCATGCTTGCATTCAAAATTCTGGCGGTTACACCGGTTACTAATGTACCAACATTTCACATTTGAAATGGTTCTTCTCGCCAATGGCTCTACCTGTGATCTTGTAACTTTAATCATTTAAATATGTTACCTAGACAAATGTATTTCTAAAATTTCATTACTGTACAATAATTTTTTCTTGGTGTTGGGATTTTTTTTTCATCTGTGTATGTCATGAAGCATGGCGATGGAGGTTTTGCCTTTAGCATTTAGTGATTTTGGAAACGTTTCGTCTTTATCTTTAATTCCCTGCTGAATTAATATTATTTAATTTGCTTTGAACATTTTCTCTAAAATTTCTCTCACGTCATTCATACAGCACTTCATCTGCTGCTGGTTGTCACTATGTCTTCCGACTTTAGCTTTGGAATCATTTGTAGTTCTGTGGCTTGATTTGAATCTCTATTAAAATAATTTTGAATTTCTAAAAAAATTCGCAATAAATCTAAATTAACAATTTTTTTGTCTTGAAACTTGATAAAAAAATAACTCTGATATCATCAGTAAAATTAATTTCGTAAGACGGCCAAAAAATATTGGTTACAATAACTCTATAAAAACTAATGGAATATTATGGCATTTTTTTATTAGTAGAATCCCTTTAAAAGCTAATTTTTATTATAAAAACACTTTTTAAGTTGATATTCCATGTTCAGGATCACGAAGTTTCTTTTTCTTGTCCAGGAAAGAAGCAAAATTCTCATATGTAGCATAATAACTGGCATTTTATAATTTATACTGCAATTTGCTATTAAATTGGTAATACTTTAACAATGATGAGTTATTAATAGGTTGTAATATAATAAAGCAGTTATAATATTAAAATATCTGTACTCTGATATATTCTATGACATTAGCCAATACCAATATAATGAAAATATTTATTTCTTCTTTAATATAAAATTAATAGTTTTTAAAATAATTTCTCATTTATTAAATATATTTTGCCTATTTTTACCATAAAAATCTTTTTAAAACTTTGGCATTTTACAAGATTTAATTTTTGGAAAATTTAAATAATTTGCCCTTTAAAATTAATATTTTGGTTACATTTAAAAACTCACAAAATTCGATTTTTTTAAACATTTGATTCCCCAACTGTGGTCTGAAATTTAACACAAGACTTGAGTTTATTTCAATAGTGGATATTCAAAAAAGTAAATCATTTTCTCATGCATTTGAATTTTCATCAAACTCTTAATTTTTCGTTTTATCAAACGCAAAAAGTGTACATAAATATGCAGGTCGTATCACTTGCTTAGCTGAGTATTAATTTCCCAGAATAAAATCTTTTCGCCAAAATTTAGGGGTAGTACGATATGTGATGAGGTGAATTTTGAAATGAGTGAAGAATGACAAACGAAACAAAATCTCCTTTTTATAGTCAAAGCGCAACACTTGAAAATAATATAATAACATCGGAATATCCGTTGCAAAATGAAAAAATCATCACTACATGGAAGTATGAATGGATTATTTTAATATGGAGTATTTTATTTTTTTAATGCAATTCACTAAAAGCAATTTTTCAAAAGTGACAAGGAATTTTTTAAAGTGTCTGAGAAAGTTATACCGTAAAGAGCATGTAAGCAAACTATCATTGCTCGCAAACGAAAGAGTTCATTGTCCTTTCCATGAGCCAATTTTATTTTCTATCCAGTTCAGGAGTTTACCGATTTCCCTTAAATTTCTCGAGAACGTATTGCATTTCACTTCCCGGAATTCCAGCATTTAAAAGGGAAGAGATTATTCGACAATTTTTAGATGGTCAATAGACAAACGGAAGAGACTCACGGTTTTGTTTGTAAACACACATTTCTGCTCTATCTTAGTTTCGATAAATTTTTATTTTTATTTAACATGTTTGCTTATTTGGAATGCTCGATTTTTCCCATAATGTTTGATGCAGCTGATGAGAAAGAGCATTGCTCTGAGTGATGAAAAGCGGAGAGCGAGAGCGAGCAATTCACCTTCCCTCGGTTTCGTGGGTAAACGCGCGCACTACTAACTCCTCCCACTCGCCGAGGAGCAAATAAATCTCGATCATTTCAAGACCTGCTAAAATCATGGGAGGTTTCAAACTAACGATACTCGTGTGGATCCTTCTTCACCTCGTAGCACCAGTGACTGCGAACGGTAAGGTACTTAATAAGCCTTAACATTACTGATAAAAAATATAAATTAATTTTTGTTTTGAATAAAATTTTCTAATAGACTAGCAATAATTTCGTAACCGTTGTCTGAAAATATATTATGTGCCTACCCTAGAATACACGTTTTCGTGAAAATAATTGCATTTTTTATTATATGCTCATTTTATAGCCCATACATTTAAAATTCCAAAACTGTTTCATTTTTGTTCTTACGTTAATTAGAAATGAAGTTACCGCCTAAATAATAAGCCGGAAGTTGACTTTTTGCACCCGGAAGTGGGAATTTAAAGGGACGCAAAAACGCAAACAAAACGTTTATATGGTTATTTTGTAATTTTTAAGCTGTAAAAATGCCAAAATCTGCTTTTAAAATTTAAATAAACATTTCTTTTTTTTCCATTCTTAATTATTCTTTCAAAATCTGGCAACAGTTTTTTAATTCCAGTTTTAGTAACTGAACAGCAATACTATTACCGTTTGTAGCCAGTTTACACTCATAATTCTAAAGGGTTCTTCTTGTTTGCAATCGATTTCTTCAAAATTTTTGCACAATTCTTTTTATTTTTCCTGTTTTGAAGTTGAATTCCAGTTTTCATCACGTAAAAAAGCCAGCTGGTGTCGATACCAACAGTATATGTGCAATGGAGCAAAATATTCAGAGAAATCACCAGGTCTACCTAGTTCTGTCATGAAAGCTGTGAAATCCACGTATTTAGAACTCTGTGACAGAGAATTATTTAAAAAATGTATGCATGGTATGACACAGAACAATAATGAGAGTTTCAACAACATCTTGTGGCCAGTTTTACTGAAGAAAGAAAGGAAGAATGGAGAAGACAACTTAGTTTTTAGAAACTTATATGGCAGCGATATAATTTAATTCTAGATACAGCGGACTATTGCCTATTTTTAAACATTTGAAAATTCCAATTAATCCTCTGACTTTAATACTCTATGTGGGAATCGATGATGAGCGCATTAAAAAATTAAAGCGTCAGTCATTGCCCTCTACGAAACTGACTAGAAAAAAGCTAAAAGCCAAAAAAAACCCCCCAAATTAGTTAAAAATGGAGTTAAAGAGGGCTTAACATACAAATATGGTGAATTTTAAGAATAAAAAAGGAGTAAAAAAGTTTTTATAGTGCAATAAAATCTTTAAATGTGTTTTCTGGAAAACTGTGTTTTTCAATATTTTGTTTTACGCAAAACATCACCAAAAATTCTTTTTAAGATTTTGAATTGAAATTTTGAGGAAATATTTAAATATGTATGATCTGTGTTTTAACTACAACGTTTTTCATTTTTTAAAAATTATATTGCATTTTTTTGTGATCAAAACATATCTTTTTTTTCTTAAAAAAATGAGTTTTGACACAAAATTTCAAATATTTCAAAAATTTTCAAAGTTTTTAGTTCATAACACGGATAAGGGTATTATTTATGTCGTATACAAATATTATTGAACAATATAAATTATAAATTTTGGTAGAAAGTTTACCGTAAGTACAATTTTTCGCTAAAATTTGACTAAAAATTACCAAGTTTCATGCCCTATTTTAAATAAAAACATCTTTTGTTTCTGGACAATTTAAATGTTTCAAAAAAAAAAAGTCTCCGAAAGTCGGCACATACCTTAATCATTTGGAATAATAAGAAATCAGTAATCAGCTGTGTACCAAGCAAGCACAGCACTTTTGAAGGCGATGAGGGGTAAAAGAGATAAACCTTGCAGACATAAAAAAATAATACTAATGTATTTTCATATTTTATTAGCCTTCTGTAATTGTCATGTGTATTACTGTTTTCAAGTGAGTCCATTTTTAACAAAAAATGGAAATAATATATTGTACGTTAACGCCGAAAAAAAATATTGTTTAAAAATCTATTAATTGCAATTAAATTTTAATGAAAATAAATGCAATAATCGAGTTCCAATTCATTATTATCATATTATTTTTTTCATTCAATATTACTTTGAGACACATTTTGATTATTGCTTTTATTAACGAAATGTAATTGATACTTTTTGTTTGCAGCACGTTTAGCAGTTTCTTTCTACAGACAAGACCAATATTAATGAGTTAATGTGAAAACATATCTTTTGCGTCAGTTTCAGTATTAGAAATTCCGTTTTACTTGACTCTTTAGATAAAAGTGTTGTCAAAAAGCCAGAGCTGTTTTCAAAGTTGAAAATAAAACTGTTCATAATTTACACGAAATATTTCCATTTCTAAGAAACCTTAAGAACTTTATAAAGAATTTAAAAGTATTTGATATTCAAAAAACAAGCATTTTGATTCTCGTTAAAATATTTCTAACCGAAACTCTATTAAACAGCTATATATATATATATATATATATATACACTGAAGTGACAAAAGTCATGGGATAGCAATATGCAAATATACAGGTGGCAGTAGTATCGCAACGAAAAAGTATAAATGCGCAGTTCGTTTTCCAGAGCTTTCATTTGTGTTTAAGTTATTCATGTGAACAGGTTTTTCGTGATTTATGGCGGCACGACGAGAATTAACAGACTTTGAACGTGGAATGTTAATTGGAGCTAGACGCATGGGTCATTCCATTGCGGATATCGTTAGTGAATTCAACATTCCGAGATCCACAGTATCAAGAGTGTGCCGAGAGTATGAAATTTCAGGCATCACATCCCATCATGGACAGCGCAGTGGGCGACCACCTGCACTTAACGACCGAGACCGCCGACGTCTGTGTAGAATGGTCAATGTTAATAGACACTCAACACTTCGTCAAATAACTGCAGGAATCAGTATGGGACGTACGAGGGACGTGTCCGATAGGACTGTGCGCCGAAATTTGTCTTCCTTGGACTATGACAGCAGAAGACCGACTCGAGTGCCTTTACTGACAGCACGACATCGCCTGCAGCGACTCTGCTGGGCTCGTGAGCATATCGACTGGTCCCTAGACCAGTGGTAGAGCTGATGGTAGAGTTCGAGTGTGGCGCAGACCCCACGAAGCATGAACCCAAACTGTCAGCAAGGCACTGTTCAAGCTGGTGGTGGCTGCATAATGGTGTGGGCTGTTTTTACATGGCATGGACTCGGTCCTTTGGTGCAAATGAACCGATCATTGACTGGAAATGGTTATGTTCAGCTGCTTGCAGATTACTTGCAGCCATTCATGGACTTCACGTACCCACACAACGATGGGATTTTTATGGATGACAATGCACCATGTCACCGGGTCAGAACTGTTCACGATTGGTTTGAAGAACATTCCGGACGATTCCATCGCATGATCTGGCCACCTAGATCGCCCGATATGAATCCCATCGAGCATTTATGGGACATCATCGAAAGGTCCTTTCGTTCCCAAACTCCTGCACCATCCACACTTTCACAATTATGGACGTATATACAGACAGCATGGCTCAATATTCCTGCAGAGGACTTCCAACGACTTGTGGACTCCATGACACATCGAGTTGTTGCACTTCGCCGGGCAAAAGGAGG
>JAPMOQ010046290.1:47811-87226 GCA_026543055.1 Argiope trifasciata
GCAATGCAAAAACCGTAGCAAAAAAAAATTATTATTATCTCTATAGAAAGTACTCTTCCGATAAATCAAATATTTTAAAATTTAAATGAGAAATATAATATTTTGTCAATTTTTGCAAATTGTAAGAACTATAAGTTCTAAATATATTTCATTATTGAAACTTAAAATATAATTTATATTTGTGCCATAGATTTTCTGATTAAACATCTTTCAGAACATGTTGCAATAAATAAAGACCTTATGTTATAAAATAATTTATTTAAATGTGTTAGCTTAATGGAATTTGCTCACAAAGTTTCATAATTTTAAGATATTTTCAAGTTTTTTAGTTTTGCAAATTTCAACATAAAGTAAAATTCACTTATAGAAATTCATGACAAGAAATGTTCTCTTATACATACAATTCAATTGAAGAAATTTCAATTTAATTATTAATTAGTTAGTATTTAGATTTAATCATTTTACGTTAAACGCAAATATCTTTACGAAAATGATTTCTAAGAATTCAATTTTTATACCTTGGTGAACACTTCTTTTTGAAAATTTCTTTAGCATTTGGTTGGATTGATTTCCTTTTGAGCAGTGGGACTTTAACAATTTATTCAATTAGAGCAAAATATCATTCAATAGTCTAATATTACTATTTTTTTCCTGCTATTATTATCCATTTTAAGACAGGTTTAAATAATGACCTATTATTTCGTTTATAGTATCTGTGTACGTTTCATTTCAGATCATGGTTCTTTTCTGTTACTTACAAACAAAAAATAATATCTGCAATCAATTATTTATCGTGACTGAAGTCACAATTGGATTCTTATTCGTCTTTTTTTATGTATTAAATTGATTGGTGTTTTTTGAATATTTCTATTTTTTTCGGCTGTTATTATCCATTTTAAGACAAGTTTAAATAATGACCTATTATTCCGTTTATAGTATCTGTATGTACGTTTAATTTCAGATCATGGTTCTTTTCTGTTATTTACAAACAAAAAATAATATCTGCAATCAATTATTTATCGTGACTGAATTCACAATTGGATTCTTATTCATCTTTTTTAAAATATTAAATTGATTGGTGTTTTTTGAATATTTCTATTTTTTTCGGCTGTTATTATCCATTTTAAGACAAGTTTAAATAATGACCTATTATTCCGTTTATAATATCTGTGTGTACGTTTAATTTCAGATCATGGTTCTTTTCTGTTACTTACAAACAAAAAATAACATCTGCAATCAATTATTTATCATGACTGAATTCACAATTGGATTCTTATTCATCTTTTTTTAAACATTAAATTGATTGTTGTTTATCGGTTTGAAACAAGTTTTACTTGCTCCACCATTCGACGTGGTGAAGCAAGTCCTCGTGTCGGAACATGTTTGGCCGCAGCTTCAACCATTTAAGGTATTCACTTCAACCATTTTCCTACGTTCGAAGGAAAAATTTTGAAAAATTGGATTTTTCAAAAACTATTTAAAACTATGGTCTTCAGATATATTGTCAATTATAATACAAAATATACTATAAATACAGCAAAATTATTTGAAAATTAATATATTTTGAGAAATAGGAAAGTGTGTAGTCAAATTTAGTGAAATTTAATCAAAACGGTTAACACTATACACAAAATCGTGATGCAGCAATCTTATTTTCTTTGTACACTAGTTATAGATTATAGTTATCAATGATATGAACCAAAATCTAAGAAAAATGCCGAGATGCTAAGAAATGATGGGTAAAATATACGTATATATTTGATTTTTCCATAAATTCCATAACTTCATTTTTCTAAAAACAGCTTTAATTGAAAAAGCGTTTCACCAATTATAACATTTTTGGTTCATTTTACTGCTCATGTTTTTTAAAACACATGCTGGAATTTTTATATAAATATCTCAATTAGTTTTTGAGATATCAAAACGGTATTAACGGTAGTGTATTTTAATAAAATTAAAGTGTTGAGGAAATTGATATTAAAAACAAATTTTAGCTGAAAAAAATGTGTCCCTGGATGAAATGTCAGACCTTCCTTCACTTATTAGAAAAATTAATCTGTCTTGAAAAGAGGGAAGTCTGAACTACAAGAAATAACAACTAAAAAAAATCGCCAATGTGGTCGATAATCCGTGTTTTGAACGCAGTCGGATACCTTAGGTGCCGAAAAAGGGGGTCTTAAATGGAAGTTCGTTGGAAACAAGCGAAAGGCAATCGATTGTAAGGATCTCCCAACATAGATTTCGTAGTTGACAAACAGCTTTTTGGCCTCAATATTAATATTAACACCATCACAGCCAACAACCCACGTGCACAAGTCCTTGTAGTACGAAACAAGAAGATGTCAATACATTTGAAGATCTGGAGACGTAAATTGTTCCACTGTTCGACCGAATTGTTTTACTTTTAATTTTTCTGTAATTAAGGTGTAGCATTTATGCCGACAAAACAAATACAAAATTTTTAAGAATCCGGTTGGTCATGATCATTTTTATTGTTTTATATCCATCAACACATTTGGAAAACATTTTAGTGTTCAGGACTAGGGAGCATAGAATATAAATAGCGAGAGCAAATTTGCTGCTTCTCCCCAAAACGAGCTCATTCAGTGTCACGTGATTTGTAGTGAAGCTTTGTCAAGGAAAACCTTACTATCGCGAACTCTAGCCCACTCTAAAGGCCTTATCACACGGCGAAACAGCGTCTGCACTTTCTGGCAGAAATTTTCCGTTTCTACCCTCCGAACCGGTCAAGCAAGTTTCATAATCGATATTTTTTTCTAACCAGCTAGAAAATATAGTCGAAAATATTGTTCGCAAACAAAATTCAACCAATCATGTGAAACTTTGAAGTGACCACTTTCGTTGTCGTTTGCTGACGGAAAGTATTCGGCGTGTGATAACGCCTTTAAGCAGATGCAAAACAGCCCCCGTTGCTTGATTGGCAGGGCATTTCTTCTTTTAAAAAAATCTTCCCTAATTTTGAGCTCATTATTCAATTATTTTAACACACACACAAAAAAAATCATTTTTTTTTCTTCTTAAAGTTATTTATTTTCTAATTTCTTTTTTCTGAAATAATTAAAGGTTATTTCTTTTCTTCACTTAAACGTTTTAGTTCCTTTATTTACATTTAAAAGGTATCTTTTTAAATTTAATAATAGTGGTGCAAATACGTCTTGAGTAACATTCTTGCTTGATTTATTTCGGATTTTTTTATTCATTTGATTTTTTTCGGACTGTAAATATTAATCAGGAGTTACCTAAGTTGATATTGCAGTTTTCTGCAACAAATTACACCTCCAGGTGTTTCTCACAAATAAGAGACTGTTACAGGGTTAATGAGTTACTGTTTCGTGGCACAAGAGCCATGTCTGACCATGCTGCGCCAAACATATGGTTGAAGAGTAAACTTTTGAACATTAAAAAAAACGGTAAAATTTGTACAAATTTATATATGTGGGCATAAAAAAAATCTCTTTGCTAAATAAGATGGAAAAGTCCCATTTCTTTCAAGATGGTAAAAATATTTGGACTGGGATGTTCCCCCACCAAGTCACGAATGTTTGAAGATGAGCAACCAAATAATCGAGAACGATGGGGATTAAAAATTGGAGATTCAGATAAAACATGAATGACAGTCAAATGAACATGACATGCAATGCAGACTGGGCATCGCTCTCCAAACAGCAGATGTTTATGCGTGAGACGAGTCTGGCCAATGCGAGGTCGAGCATTTTTGTAGAGAAAATTTGTAGAATTTTAAATATGTCGAATAGTGCCCTTAGAACAATTCAGAGCACTGTAGGATAAAAGGGATTTTCTAAAAATACTTCACTGCACATTGATGAAATTGCCTCTGCAATTTTCTCTGTACCAAAAGAGATCGTTATGAAGATGAAGTGCTCTTTCTTTTGAAAGCGATGTTCAGCTGAGAAAATCGTATTTTTCAGGATTTGATTTTAACTGAACAGAAAGTTTAGACATCCATATTGATGTCTAAAGTTTCTATTGGGGCTTGAAGGTTGTCTGTAGGAGGTTGGGAAGAAAAAAGTTAATTTTCCATGCAATTATTGTGTCAATCAGTGGATTTCATGAATATTTAAAGTATCCGACTACGTTCAAAACTCTGGTTACCAACCACATTGGCGAATATTTTTGCATTGTTATTTCTTCTAGTTTAGACTTTCCTCTTTCCAAAACAGTTTAATTTTTTTAGGAAAATGAAGACTTTGCCAACCATCCAGGTTCACATATTTTTCTGCTAAAATTTATCTTTAAATACAACTTTCTCAAAATTTTAATGTTCATAAAAATTCTGCACAGTTAACATGATATCTCAAAAATTGATAGAGTTATTTACATAAACTTATCAGCGTGCATTTTAAATAATATGGGAAATGAAATGAGCCAAAAGTTTGATTGTTGGTGAAATACTTTTCCATTTACAAGTGTTTTTAGAACAATTAAGTTGTGAATTTATGGAAAAAATACATATATACGGATATTTCTACCCATAAATTCTTTGCATCTGAAGAATTTTTTAAATTTTGATTTATTTCATTTCTTATTGTATTTTATAACTTGTGTATAAAGAAAAATAGGATCGATGCATTACCGTTTTGAGAAGAGTGTCAACTGTTTTAGTTAATTTTTATTCAAATTTACTACAAAATTTCCTATTTCTCAAAATATTTTATAGTTTCAAATGATTGTGTGATTTATAGTATTTTGTATTATAATTGACAACCCTTCTAAAAACCATTGTTTTATATAGTTTTTAAAAACTCCAATTTTCCAAAAATTTTCCTTCGACCGTAGTCGGATGCCTTAATTCCAATTATTACGTTAAAGTGCTCTCTGCAATAATGTTTGCACTCAGCTTTGAGCCTATTTTCGTACATTTGCACTCGATTTTAACTCAAAAAATAAGTCAGCATGTTACAAGAATGGTTTCTTATCTTCTCCGCTCTTATAGGGGAAGATAAATAAGAATCTTAATTCTTGAAATCACAAAACTCTGCTGTAAACACAAACAATTCGGGGAACGAGTTTCGTATTCTTCCACAGGCATTGCGACTACATACGACCTTAGTTTTCGGTATATCAACTATTTCTGGTTGCTGAAATCCTTCTTTCTTTCAGATAGTGCGTGCAAAAGAATTTTAATTCTATACTCTGCATTCCAATCCAATTGTCTGCTGTATCATAAATGCTCAGCTCCTCAGATTTATCTTCTCATCTCTTTTTCTCAACTGTCGAACAATCAAAGTGAGAAACACAATGTTTGATTTACAAATGACTTCGAAATAGTGATGACTAGATAACACATTATTAGGCATATATCAATGTAAGTTAGTTTTTCTGTATTGAATATATTCGCATCTCTGAAATAAGTGTTCCCAGTAAATTTGTAATCAGTTGCTCTAAACTTGAAGATAAGCATATATATTTTTATAGATAGGAATTTTATGGATGGAAAAACAATACTTTGTGTGTGTATAGAAGAATATAAGAGAAATATTATACTAATTGAAAACTGTTCTCATATGCAAACTTCCATGCACAGAAATCTATCCAAATTAAAATTTTCTATCCTATCAACTCTTTGAGAATCTCGGCTTAAGAGCCAAGAAGGCACCAGCTCTTTTTGGTGGGGAGGTCGGTGTTAGCAATGGCCACTATATTAAATAGTGTCGGATGTAGCTATCAGGCATTCACTAAATTGATTGTTTTGTTATTTTTCAACGGATTTCCTGTTTTCTTTTCTGTTTTTGTGATGTCAGTAAGAATAAGAAGGATTTCATGTTTAGTCAGTAGAAGAATTTTTTCTCTCACTAGGCTGCTATTTTTTTTTAAATGAATGATACCAAAAGATAGAGGCCTTTTCTTTTCTTTTTTTATTCCCGATTAATATCAAATATTCTTTGCAATATTAAGACTATTGTGATAAAATAAAAGTTATTACAATAGTTTTGGATTATTATTGCATCCGATACACAAAACAATTTTCTCACAAACGCAGAGTAAATCTTGTTATCGTGGATGCAAATCCTTTTGAATTTCCATCATCGTGTTCTGTGGTCATAGGAATGGAGAAATTTTCGATGATGAATAGAAATTATTGCTTTCAGATAACATTGAGAGACTTAAAAAACTTCACAATGCAGTGGGGTTTCTTAAAATTTTTCCACATAGTGTGATATCTGATATAAATACAAGTTCCTTGTTCAAGTACCAGTGCAAAAATTTCTCATCAGTCATAAATTGTTTTTATTTTATTTTAAGTATTTTTAATCAGTTTTTGAGTAATCAGAGTAATATTTTGTAGTTAGTTATTATTTTGTCTTTACAAGTAAAAAAAAACATCGCACTTATTAAAAAAAGAAATTTTACTAGCTTCTGGCGAAAGTGATGGTGATCCGTCAGAATTGTTAGTCAAAAATGAATTCATCTTTCATTCTCTTCGTGCGAAGAATCAGGAGATAAAACTATTGAGGATCGAATGGATGGGGTAAAGAATCAACAAATAAGTCCTTGAGCTATTTTAATCATTTTTAGACAGAATGCTCAGTAAATTTCTGGACTTATATCACGGAGAATCAGGAATATTTCGAGGGCTTTAAACAAAATTCACCTTTTGAATCTGAACTAGAATGTTATTTTAAATAGCCTTTCATAAATCATTTATGTGAAAACAATTCTCAGAAAAACACAAACAGTATATAAGGTTTAGGAAATTATTATTTAAGGGATGAGAACAAATTGGTAATAAAAAATGGTAATGGAAGCAGGTTGTGGACATAAGGCGACTTATTTACGATTTCTAAATGAATATTTCAATGACATTTGAAAAGTTCAATAAAAATAAGATGAAAAATAGTACGTTTGATGTAGAAATCAGATGAGGAATCAGTTTGGCAGAAACGTATTGGGACACACTACAAGTTTACAGATTTTATCATAATATTTTATTTTAATATGCAAATGAAACTAAAACAAAAAAGTCAATATAATTTTGATTTATATAAATGACAATTCAAACAAAACTCTCATATTAGTGCAATTATTGATATAGCTAAAAACAAAAGAAATAAAGCAAAAACACATGCAAAAAAGTATTGGGGGCAATTCCCATTAAATTCAGAAAAACAATGCGAACTTAAAAGCTTAGCTAGTTGGACCACCCGTGATTTTCCTGATTTCTTGTAATCTATTTCACCTAGATTGGACTAATTTTTAGTAAAATTATCTTTAAAGTTTGGCCGATTCTTCAACAAAGTTTTTACCTAAGCCCTACTTGTTAGAAATTCAATGTTTATAAGTTTTTGCTGCGAATAATCCAACACATGCTCAATGGGATAAAGGTCTAGACTTTGTGCAGGAGTCTTAATAACATTAGGTCAGTGGTAGAGAACTTGTAAATATCACTTTCAAAGATACTTCAAGTCATTTTCTAGGCGTATCTTAAAATGCATTGAATTTCCCAGACACATTTATTCTCGGTTCCATCTATCAAATATAAGTTCTTACAGTAGGTCAGAAATTTTCGACATGCATCGCAGCATTTGATTTTGATCAAACTTTTTTTTGCCTTCCGATCCAAAAGTGTTTTATTTTCCTTCATGAACAAAAATTGCATTTTCTAAAAATTCTTTTGGCTGATTTATATACATTTGGCATATTCCAGCCGAGCTTGTCGATTAGCTTTGATCATCTGGGGCTTTCTTTGAAGTACTTATTTATACGATATTTGTAAGTACGATATTTATATTTTCTTAAAACATTTCTCTGTTTCAAGATTTACGGATTTTCCGAATTTACTTTTACAATCAAGAGTCAAATTTAATGCTCTAGTTTTTGGATTAAAGTTTCTGAATCTATCTCTCTTCAAGCTCATTAAGTGTCCTTTCAAGCCCCGATCTTTATTTCTTTTCAATACTATTTGTTTTTTTAACCTTGAATATCGTTAAAAACAGCAGATTTAGTCAATTTCAAGGTATGCCATATACAATGAACTGATTTTCCATTTTTTCCAATATTTATTACATGATTTCACACATCAACGCATACATCTTTGCTTCTCCATTTTTTCCTGTAAGTAATCTTATTTATTGAAATTTTTAAGTTTAAAATTATAGCTTAAAATGGTGATATTAAATTCCTTTTATTGATATGCTATGTATTTGTTGATTTTCTCATTTCAAAAGCGTCCCAATACCTTTTTGACTCCTATTTACTTTTGAATTATATTTATATCTAACTATAATTCTAAAATACCGATTACAGTTTAATTATAAACTGTACACCAATATAAAATAATTTTTGATTCAATGTGATAAATAAAATGTAAAATATATTTATAAATAGTATATTATAAATAAATAGTATATTATAAATAAATAGTATATATTTATAAATAGTTCTGCAGTTATTTATGCCACGTGTGCAATAATGTTTTGGGTACTTGTGTGCTTGAATTGCTCGTGTATTGAATTTATTTCTTAGAAATACAGTTTTGTAAACCTAATGTATAACGCATTTCATAGATTTGATAAAATTTTAAAATCTGCAATAATTTAAAGATTGGTCAAAATAAGCTGCAAGATAAGGATGTTTTTGGAATTTATATTTGCCCACAATTCTTGTTCGATGATCTAATAGAAAACAAGAATACGAAATTTCTGAAAAATAACATGAAACTTCTTAAAAAGTTTAATTAAAGTTCTTAAGAGATTTCTCTAACTATTATTGTCAAAACTTGAAATAAAGTTTTAAAAGAAAAAGTTCTTAACTTAATGCTGAAAGTATTTTTTTAATGTATATAAAAGACAAGTGCTATTTCTTTACTTTCTTCTGTTTTTTATGTAATAAATTTAACTAAGTTTGAATTAAATAAAGTTTTCAAACTTTATCTTGTTTCTTACAAAACTGTTCTGGAGGGTGAAATAATTTTTGCATTATATTACATGACGTCAAGTATTTAATTTTTGCAATTTTTTATTAATATTCTAAAAGCGTAATTAAAATTAAATTAAGAATAATGTAATAATATTTAATTTATATAATGTAGATGGTTTTCTACAAAACGTAATAATAGAGAAAAATAATAAAAATTTTTAACCGATATCAATGTTAATTTTTATTTCTCTTAAAAGTCTGGAAGTATAAATGTTTCTTTTCAAAAAAATTATTCTTTTCATCTATATTTGAAATAAATTTTAAACCTTATGAAGAAATTGCATCAAAAGTAATTAATGAGGGAAAAGCTTTTGGCTGTGAAACAAAAATACTCATGAGCAAAACCCTTCCTGAAAAATCGCAAGGCGCATGCTCAAAGTAGATACTTAAAATAGATTTAATACTTCAAAAGACGGGGAGCTCGGCTGCAAAAAATAGTATGTCCGGTAGCGACACGACTTGCTAAGTTAGTCTGGTGGTTAAAAGGAGTGCCGTTTTGGAAAGGGATTTGATGTCGCAGATTATCTACTCATAATCTAAAATTATTTATCTATGTTAGAACTTAAGTACATACAGGGTGATCAGCGAATAAGCCCTGATTTCAAAATTAAATGTCTCTACAACAAAGAACGATAGAATGATGCGGTAAACTGTGTTTTATGAGCAAAACTGCAAAAAGGCTGTACAAAAGTTTAGAAAATTTAGTTACGAAAATCGTCAACAAATGCCGCTCTGCGCTGAAAACTCTTTCTCTGAAAAAAGTCTTAAAAAAACAATAAAGTGATGTGGTCTTTGCAATCAAAGTACAATTTTTTCAAAATCTTCACCGTTTGAAACAATGAGGTGGTGTAATCGAACAATGAAATTTGAAATCACGTATTGCAAAGCCTCAACGGAAATGGAATCCCATGCAACACCAATCAAACATTCAAACTCATCTAGAGTGGCGGAATTGTTTCTATAGACAGTGTCTTTCAATGATCCCCGCAGAAAGAAGTCACAAGGAGTCAGATCGGGAGGCATTTTTCATTTTTGACGTCACATTGAAAGCGTCTACGGGCAATGTGATTAGAGCGGCATCTGTTTCGTAACTGAATTTTCTAAACTTTTTAACAGCATATTTACAGTTTTGCTAATGAACACACAGTTTACCGCATCATTATATCGATCTTTGTTGTAGCAATATTTAATTTTGAAATCAGGGCTTATTCGCTGATCACCCTGTACTTTTTACACATATTAAGAAAAAGCAAAAAACAAACTTTTTTATGATTGAGTTGTGTGGTATATAGAACACTGCCATTTTTAATTTAAACAAGATGACGACCTCGTGAAAAATACCTATGAGTTTTCTATATATTTTAAACAATGATTCTGAATATAAAATGTTAATAATCAGCAAACTGGAGATGGAAGTGTATGGAAAAATAAGCAAACGAATTACCACACCTTCACACTCGACTGTACACATGAAAGGAGCAAATGAGTCAGATGTTAAAATAATCAAACGGATGTGTTTGAGGAAAAGGATTACAATAATCCAATGCACCATTTACACTCGAGAAGAAAAATGGAAAAACTTATAATCTCTAGTTTGAAAGAAAATACTTGATTAGTGCTGCTAATCGTGCCCCTATTTCCACGGAAAGGGGGTGCAGTAGCTTCTGAGAGTAAAGAACCCTCAGCACCCTGAGAGCATCAGTCTGACTTTGAGCTCAAATGAAGGTAACACTTATATTCGCTTGCACAACCCCTTTTTACAAGAGGGGGGGGGGGCTCATTCATACAACTCACAGATAAAACACTGAACAACCATGCCCAAACCGGGACTCGAACCCGTGACGCCCAGATTACGGAGAAGAAGCGCTACCCTTATGCCAGGAAGCCTTCAAATACTTGATTAGACATCTCTTTCGGTCTTTAAAATATTTTTCACTTTTTAAAATATTTTTATTTAAATTATAAGACTGAGGAATCCTTCTCTAGAGCATCAATTTCAATTTTTTATTTCTTATTTGCAGTCACTAAAATTTCTCAATTGAACACCAGAAAAAATGTATTCTTGCTGAATAAAGCTATGCATTTTATTTTTTTATGATTCAATTAGAAATTTAATAATCATATTTACTGTAATTGTAATCAAACTAAAATGACAATGAGAATCTGCGATTTCTTAAAACTTTTTTTTCCCATAAATTTACATTTTTCAAAAAAATATGGCTCATTTTTTTTCTCTTATTGCAGAAATTCGAAATTTATTGTCTCACTAAATGTATGAAGATTTTTTTACAAAAACTTCATCAAAACTCTTGCATTTTTTAAATACTTATTTAGGCTTCACGGTTGCATTTGCATTGAGTGTTTATGTCTTTTGTTGCATTGAGGAAGTTATGAAGTTACAATTCAGTTCTTTTATATATGCAGAGACTACAGAAGATGTTCAATTGGCAAAACACCCAAGAAAACGGTCAAGTATTAAATGCCTAGTATTAAAGACTATAGAGTGTACATTATTTTTGTAATATTCAGTTTATTCATTAAGGAAATCATAGATGTGGAGAGTAATACACTATTCTTGCACTTGTAAAAATTAATGGAATGAAATTCACACTTCATTTGGAAAATTTTTAAGTTTAGGTCATTGCGTTTTAGAATGATCATCTTGGAGAAAATTTTTTATGTCTTTGTAAATGATTGGATCAACAAGTGGTCAATCCCATAACGGATTTTATTGTTTTATCCATCTAGGCTTTTTTGCTTTGTAGTTATTGTGGTAATTTGTACTTTGACAGATAGCCAGACTTAATTTTAACACGTCCAGTTCAAATTAAAAAAAAAAACTTAGGCAGAGATCATAAACCAATTTTTGTCTGTCTAATTCAAAACGTTTTTGAGTTATTGCGTTCACAGACAGACAGACATAATTCCAGAAATGCGTTTTTTCTGACACGGAGAGTTCTGAAATACAGATATTCATCAAAACCTCGAGTGCACATTTCTTAAAGATTGCAGTACTTTTCTTTCCGCAATCTTTTAACAGTATTTCATAGACGAATAAGCAAAATTGTATATATATTTTAGAGTTTTGAGTCTGTGATTAAGACAAGTGATTTGTGTAAATTTTTCTTTTTTCAGAGCAAGCTGGTCTTTTAATTACCTATTTGGTGATTGCAGCCATTGTTTTTCTTTCCTTTCTTATGTGGATTTGCTACTCACTGCAACGTAAATTTAACAGGTAAGAAAAATCCTAATTAGTTACGCAAACATAAATAATTATCTATACATATACGTAGAGTCTCTGGATTATTGGGACAAACTTTAATTGGAGGTTGTGGGCATCACAAGGATGTAGATGTGCGTACCAACCCATGTTCGGAAATATACTAAACTCAAACGGTTTTATAAAAGAAACTTTTCAATATCCAGAAGAATTAACAAAATTTTTCCTTAATTTCGCCGCATCTACTTTGAAGATTTTTTAAATAAGGATTGCAACAACTAGCGGGGATTCAAATGTATTCCTGATCTGAGGCGAATAAGTTTGACTGCGCAAATGAAAATTTACTATTATTAGAACACGAACAAAGCAGAAAGATGCGATGAATTGATGCTTATTAATAAGACCTGATAATTTTTTTCCCTTAAATATATGTAAATTAGGGTGACACAAAAATATCAACTTTTGATTTTGAATTTGTAATAGAGTGGGAAAATATTCTCTTGGTCACAGGTTCCCAACGTGAACGATAACGCCCCCTTGGGGGCTTTTGAGGGTTTCAGGGGGGCGGTAAAAGTTCCAGAGAAAATTAGGGGCGTTGATATGGCACGGAGGGGCGTGAGAATATTAAGTCTAAAAAAGACTTCGCAGTTCGATGTCTTTAAGGACAACCTCCGAAGTTATTGAGTTGTGGCGGATATTTGTTCATGATCTCTCGTCTGTAGCTTTGCCTCTTCAATTGAGTTGGCAGTCTAAATCAATGAAGGCAAGACAAATATTATTATGTACTGCTTTTTAGTAAATTTAATGGTTTGCTTGAAATTACTTGATTACGAATGAAGTATTACAAGATATAAATTTAAAATTGCATCAGAGAAGGCTCTTTAATTCCCAAAAAAGTAGAAGTAGGGTACAAGATCTTCTATATCCATAGTTTCTAGGCTTATCAAGCTAAATTTAAAAGCAGAAAACAGCCATATAAATATATTTCCAACCCACAAAATTTAGAGAAGTAGCGTTTATTATTTTTATATCGCTATCTGTAAGTGCTTAAACTTTAATACTTGCATAAAAGAAAACTGAATTGCTGTACAAGAGTTCCCAAACGATCATGAAAAGGGCAATATGTAATACTGTTGCAGTTACAACACAAGCGCTTTGAGGAAGAATGAATAAAGAAATACAGAGAAAAGTTAAGTTTAATCAAGAACGGGCAAAAAGTACTGGCGCATCAGAAACGATGACTGGCGACAGGGCAGTAGAGCAACAGTATTCTTTACATAAAGTGGCAAGAATACCAGATCCATGATAAAGACGACATAAAGCTACCGGGCCATTCAAAAACAAACAGAGATAAAAACTAAAATGTGCTATTAAGGTATCCGACTACGTTCGAAGGATCATTTTTGAAAAATTGCATTTCTTAAAAACTATTTACAAGTTTTAAATGTATTTTCAATTATAAAAACTATAAATACAAAAACCATATTTGAAAATATAATGCAATGTCATAAATAAGAAATTTTATCGTAAATTTTAATGAAATTGAACCAAAACAGTTAACACTCTATACAAAATGGTGATGCAGCAATGCTAGTTTTCTTTGCGCACAAGTTATAGAAAGTAATGAATCAAAATCTAAGAAATATCTTGAGATTCAAAGAAGTGATGGGTAAAAATGTGCGCATATAGGCATTTTTTTTCCATCAATTCCCTACTTAATTTTTCTTAAAACGCGTATAAATGAATAAGTATTTCACAAACAATAAGACGTTTGGCTCATTTCATTGCCCCTATTATTTAAAACACAAGCTGAAAGTTTTACGTAAATATCTCTATTAGTTTTTGAGATATCATGTTAGCGGTGGAAAATTTTTATGAAAATTAAAATTGAAGGGAAAGACAAATTTTAACTACAAAATATGTTTTGCTTAAAATTACCCGAGTTGATAGGTTACACATCCATTTTCATAGGAAAAATAAACTGTTTTGGAAAGAAGAAGGCCTGGACTACTAGAAGTAACAATTTTAAAAAATTGCCATCGTAGCCAATCAGCAGTGTTTTTAAAAGTAGTTGGATACCTTTACTGCCTTTAGTAGATTCTATCGTTGACTGTATCAGATGGAGTTGCTGCAGCTGCATCTGATGCTGTTTCACCGGAAGAGGACGTAAGGCAACACAAGTGAAATAGATATGAAGGGAACTGGAAGAGCAGTGAAATTGAGTAACTGGCCCCCTCATCTCACCCTTTGTTCAAAAATGTTACCACTGACTCTATGAAAGACTTCATCCGGAAGGCATCTGAGGCTGAAACAAACAGTATACTGTCTTACCGTCAGGAGAAAAACCCTAGTAACCCTAAAAGTAGGGGTCAGTCAGCTTGAAAGCGGAATATTCTATTACATTTTGGAAGTGAAGGAAAGGGCAGTATTTCTTTTGGGGCCAAAAGAACCGGTTAGAAGTATCATTGTAATTAGAAGAATCGCCGGTTAGAAGTCTCGTTTTGCTTTGTATTTCGGTCCATGTTTGCAATAATGCTTTCAAAAAAGTACCAAATTCATTGCTATTTAATTTTAAAAATATTATAAATATTTGACAGTGTTCATTTGTTTGATCAACTCAGCTATATCAGGATTTTTGAGTAAAATTATTTCACTTACATATTTAGTTAGTAATAGGTGCCAGCTAAATAATTAATAATGAGTAATGTTTTAATTTATTAAAATTCTTTGGAAATAGTTATTCTTCAATAATTTATGGATATTACGTTATATGTAATATATCTGTGAGAAGAGGTAGAGATGACTGGGTAGTGAATATTGAGGTGTTTGAGTTATTCCGAAGATACTTCGTAAGCTCTTAAAAGAGTATGAAAGGAATAAATATCTTTCACTTTGCCTATTTATTGATTTATTTATATTTTTATTTTCTGCTGAATTTCGTGTTTTTACTTTTTATTTATACCAAACATTAACAGATTTATTATGAATTAAACAGTTCCAAATTATTTTTTTTCTGGTCCTAAGTTGGTCCGAGCCGATTTGAAAATATCGTTCGTTTTCACCTCATTCAAAACTCACAAATTCTAGTGTAAAACGAAGGAGGGGAGGTTAAGTTTTAAAGCGTAAGTTTTTCACTCTTAAAGACGCAGGATTCTTCAAGCAAATATCAAACTATTTTGTTATTATCCAATGTACTTTTATTTAATTGACAGTTAAAAGGTCTTAAAAAAATCAATACAAAAGCAGTTGAAGAAATATCGTTGAAGGCTTTCTTATGCAAGACATTATTCTAAACTTAAATAATAAGGAATTTCTAAGTTTATCTATAATTTAATTTTGTTTGTCAAATAAATATATCAGTATAAACACAAGCGAAAAGAATTTCTCGCCTAACGAAGCGCGCTGAGTTAGCCAAATGTTGTGGACTGCTTTAATGCCCACTTCCCTTCTTAGTTTGACTCGTTTATTGACGGCAACCATGGTCAGGGTTCTTCTAGTGTCGGTAGGACAGTAGTCGACTCTGTTATCGTCTTTCGCCGGCTTTCTTATCACACGCAAGCAGTGAAAAGGGTGGGTCAATGGCAAGAGAAAGTCACACAGGAGAATAAAAAGTGCCTCGCATGAGGGTATGCAGAAGTTTTATGCAAAAACAATCTAATGTGGCTATGAAGTAGAAACAAATATTTTGCTGCTATAACAAATGCATTCATTAAGGATACAGAAGTAAGAAACACAAAATTTTACATGAATTGTTTTTTTTAATTATACTTTGAAATTCATATTTGTTTTCCGATTGAAATGCTTATATGTGTATTTAAAATAATCTTTTGTAACATTATATGAGCGAAAAATTCACTAAATATTTTATCAAAGTTTATATTTTTTAAATTTTTTTAAACAAATTTTAAGCTTTTCGCGGCGCGTTGAAAAATTGTTTTATGGCAACCAGAATTTTTAAAAATTCGTTTTGAACCTAAAAGCTAACTTTTCATCACTATTGTCATACTACAATCTAGGAAAAATTTTAAATACCTTTTGAATTTTTAAAAAAAAAATTCCATTAATTTGATTCGTCTCTGGTATTGTAATGTTGCAACAAAATTATCAAATACTGTTTTTGAGCCTAAAAGTCGACTAAAAGCCCAAGCCAAACAACTTTCCAACTTTTAGGCACTATTACTAAGTAAAATCTTAGAAAATGTTTAAAGGTTCGTTTTCATAATCTCCATTTTTCATTTTATTTTTTACAAATTTCAAGCTACTTCCGGCATTTTAAGATATTGCAACCAGATTTTTTAATATTATTTTGGTACTTAAAAGGCAACTTTTCCAGGCTTTTACCAATCTAAACCCTTCAGGGGCTTACATACTATAGGTGAGAACGGGTGTCCCAATCTTGAGGTACCCAGGGATCCTCCTTTCAACTTATCCGCCTCCGTAAATATTCCTGTTTGTGATAGGCATTGAAAGAAACATAATTTGAAAAAATTGCAATAATTTTTTAACATTGTTTTTTACTAGCATCTTGGACTTTTTAATGTTTTAAAACGTTTTTTGACCGTTTCAATTATATTTATAAGGATTTGACCTCAAGTAATTTATGATTAATCTTTACTTTATGTAGATTTTAAAATACGTTCCAGTTTTACTATTTTATTGGCGCAGTATAGCCAAGTCTGGCTCTTGCGCCGCTAAAATCCAACCAATCAATCAAAAATCTAAAAAAAAAAAATATTTAAGATAATTTTCGTTCCACTCTAATCTATAGTCATCATCAACAACAAAAAGGAATGCATTCGTAATTTTGCTGTTTTTTATCGCATCTTCAGAAATTTGGCGTCGAAGGAAATGATTCGAGGGCAAGAGTCGGAAAATTCTTACTGAAACAACTTGAATACTGAATGAACTATTTTACTGAATCAAATTGTCGAAATAAAATAAATTTCTTCGTTAGATTTTATGGAATTCTGATGGTTATTTCGAGAGTTATAAGGTTTGGAAAAAATGTCGCTTTCCATGTTAAATGAGTCTTATGAGCTGTCATCCGGAATCTGTCATATATTTCCTATTTATTTTTTCGCTCAACTGAAAAAATTATAATTGTTCATGAGTTCAAGAGATAAAGCATAAATAACAGAGATTTAATATTTTAAGGATTTTTAAAGAAAAAAAGGAAATTCAACATGAATGAGAACAAAGTTGATATTTTAGAATGCCACACTAAAAAATGTTTGCAGACCCCAAATACTTTTAATAATTGCGGAAATTGTATAACTCCCCTGGTTGAATTTGTGATGCTTTTATTGAGGGGCTGCATATTAAATTTATTTTTATTTATAGATCTATTTTTCACGATGTACAAATTGTAATGGCTCTAATAATATCACAGTTAGTTAAATATTAAATTTATTTTCAAATCTGAAGATATTAATTCAATATGAATTTTGCTCTCTTTTTTTAAAAAAATAATTGCATTTTCACGCGCAAGTGACATAAAACTTGATTGCAGAACACATTGACTGTTGGAATGTGTGAATAATTTTCATTCTTTGTCGGCAGCAATCGTTTGCAAGTAAATGCAATAGAAATCCGAGGATCATTATTTGCCGTACAGTACATCAAAGCTGAAACGAGAAAATTAATGAGGACGAGTAAACTCACTCTAAATAGCCCCGTTCCAAGGAAATTTGATCTTTTAGAGGGGGTGGTGAATGTTTTTCTTTACTGTTATAAGACAATTACTATAATGATAGTATAAACAAGTCTTACTCGCTCAAAACGAAATTAGAGATGTATCTAAAAAGAAAAAAGCACATTATTTAATGTATTGTTTTGCATTCTATTCGAAAAACGATATAATTTGACTCAGTATCAATTTTTCACGCTTCTCAGAAGCAAACACTATTTTTTCAGTTTCAAAAATAAATCTCTAACCCATTCGGTTGTCATTGCGTCGGAATTTACGATGGTTTCCTCGGTTTTCCTCTCTTGAGTTGAACGTTTAGCCGGATTACAATACCAACTGTATCTGAAAATTCCTCACCTAAGACAGAATCAGAGTATTAAAGGCACGATAAATTCCTTTGTAAAAAAGTCTAAACGCACTACTTACTGCTTAGTTAACTCAAATCGATTTTAGATGTGATTTAAGGAATTGAAAAAAGGCTTTTCTTCGATCGTCAACAAAAAAGCATTCTTCTCAATCGGAATTTGCACCGAATCATTCTACCGCTTCTTCTTGAGTACAGCTGATTGCCCTATCACCACTGAGCGAAGCAATTAGGCAAGAGTTACTGCTTCGTACTGTAAGGATTTCGGATCGCACTTTTATTCCAACATGTTTGGAGATATCTGCTAGTTGATTTTCCGCAGTCGTTTCGTGAAATAACTGATTGTTCCTCGACAGTAGTGAGTAAGGATACCTATGGGATATTAAAACGTACAATAATAATGCTCAACTATCACATAAACTATTGAAAAACACTCCATTTTTGAGTTCAAAAAACTAAGAAAGAATCTCATTTTTAAATTTGATTGTTCTTCAAAAATAGTTGATACCATTCACGCTTTTATACTCTCTTGATAAGACACAGCAAGCCGGTCTAAATCTTTTCTTTTTAACCTTCCAGAGGGTGCGGCCGTCATACCAACATGTAAGGTCGCATGTATTTCCCACATACGCTATAGCAAAATGTAAATTTTTAAAAGCGTAACTATTCAAATTATATAGTAAATAGCTTTCGATTAATAACTACAATCCCTTTCAACATTTTTTACTTAAAAAGAAGCAGAAGCAATATAAACATAAATTGCAATAACAATATAAAATGACCACTGGTCAACTGAATTTATTTAAAAGTAATATAAATGAAATTGTCGATATTTTGATAGAACAATTTGCATATAAAATATAGAAATGCAAAAAATAATATAGAATTTATATATAAAAAGGAAAAAGTAATTGAAAGTTAGATATGAAAAGGAAGAAAATAGTTTCCTTGTTATATCACTGCAGCGTTGCAATTTGAGCAAATGTGTTTAGTGTGCTCCGAACATATAAATTTCTGTCAAATCTCACAACCGAACCTCGGGATTCTAGTCCGCTTTTCATTTTGGCAAGGTTTTTTCCCTGACGTAGAATCTTCCAATTCTTCAATACCTAGTGCGGCTTTTCTCTTTAGCACCTTTGATTTTAGCTCACTTTATAGAGACGTGGGTGCTTTTTTTCTCAACATTTTCCTTCCTAAGTGCATTTGCCAGCTGTCGCCAGTCTAAAACAATACGGATTTATTTGTAAAATCCTACAAAATCAGATGTGACAAAAACTTACACGAACGGTCGCGCGTATCTCTACAATACAAATATCTGACCATCAGAGACTTATTAACGCCACAAACTTACGAAGACCACTAAAAGTAGGTCCATGGGAGGGGGAAAAATAGTCGAGGACAGGCACTCACATCGGCACCAGATCTAAAAGTATAAAACAAAGTTCATATCTAGTGTATCTCTTACATACGCACGCCTGGAAGGTTAAAGAAAATCTCAAATTATGTAATGGACGAATTTCGGCATAGTATTTAATTAAAGTGGTGAATACGTTTCTCTACCTGAAAAATGTTGTTCGTTTAAACCATTCTATCGACAACAAGCCTCGGATTTTTTCCTCTTCTGGCTTTTTCGGAATTTTGTATCACACTTTCATTGGCAAACATGCAACAAAAAAGTGCTGTTTCGTCGTCATTTCCAGCCGAGAGCAATGGATGACGCACCTCCACATGAGCCGATGACGGCATCAGCCACTTCGTCACAAAGTGATCTAAAACCGATGCTATTCCGCGTACGAAATCGGCCTAGCCATCCATTGCAGGCAGAGAAACTTTCAATGGCCTGAGCATCTGCAAGTTCTTTTGCTTCGTGTTGAATCATAGGCCACCGATAGGAATTTTCTGCGCACGAATAGCTTAGAAGCATTCCAAAACAGCCTCATTTATGTCAAAATATTCCTGAGACCCCCGCAGGTGGTTGCTGCTACTTCTTATTTTAAACTTAAGATATCCTACTACTTTCGAAGGAAATATTTTGAAAAATTGGATTTTTTAAAAACTGTTTAAAACCATGGTTTTTAGATGTATTGTCAATTATAATGCAAAATACTACACATACAAAAATTATATTCGAAAATATAAAATATTTTGAGAAATAGGAATATTTATAGTAAATTCTAATGAAATTGAACCAAAACGGTTAACACTCTAAGCAAAATTGTAATGCAGAAAGCTTATTTTCTTTGCACACAAATAAATAATAATAATGAAGGAAATGAACCAAATCAAAGGAAACATTTTGAGAAGCAAAGATGTTGTGGGTAAAAATATACGTATATAGGTATTTTTCCATAAATTTACAACTTAATTTTTCTAAAAACGTCTATAAATGAAAAAAGTATTTGATCAACAATAAAACTTTTGGTCCGTTTCACTGGAATGTTTATGTAAATACCTCTATAATTCTTGAGATATCATGTTAACGGTGGAGAATTTTTATGAAAACGAAAGTTTTGAGAAAATTGAAGACAAATTTCAGCTGTGAAATATCATTTGCTTAAAACTCCTTAGTTGATATGCCGTGCCTTCCATTTCATGGAAAAGATTAACTGTTTTGGAAAGAGGAAATTCTGAACTACAAGAAATAAAAACAAAAACAAAATCGTCGATGTGGTCCATAACCCGTGTTTTAAACGTAATCGGATACCTTAAGTTTATGGGCCAAAAAATCTGGAGAAATTGGTCTTTATGAGGGCTGAACGCTACTCAGGGGTGGCTGCTCTTATGGGTTTCAATTGTGTTTATTTATTTTATGTCTTAATGTTGAAGGCTCACTTATGAATTAAGTCATTAGTTGGAGAATAATTTTTAAATTTCCGTAGAATGATCCCTTCAAAGTTACGAGATAATTTTCTCTTTCTATTGCGTTCTTGAAACAACACAGTTCTTTGTCTCTATATCGAGATTTCGAAGCATGATAATGTCACAATTCGTTCCCATTTCTTTGTTTTGATTATATCAGCCACTACACGACCAGCACTTAATCTTTCTTACAGTAAGTTAAAGTAGTAAATCTAATGAAACTTCTGTATGATTCAACATCATTTCCCCCTGAAATTTTTTTTTTCTTTTAACCTTCCAGCGGGCGGGCGTATGTGAGAGATACACTTCAGATGAATTTCGTTTTATAACTTTTGATCTGGTGGCACTGGGAACGCCTGTCCTTGGCTATTTGTTTTCATATATAAATGTCAATTCCTTTTTTTATACATAAATTATGTTTTTTTTTGCACTTTTATATTTTATATGCAACTTGTTCTGTCAAATTATCGACAGTTTCATTTATATTATTTTTAAATCAATTCATTTAACCCATGGTCATTTTATATTGTTATTTCAATCTATGTTTACATTGTTTCTGCTTCTTTTTAAGTAAAAAATGTTGAAACTGATTGTAGTTATTAATCCAAAGCTATTTATAATATAATTTGAATAATTACGCTTTTAAAAATTGACAATTTACTATAGCGTACGTGGAAAATACGCGCAATTTTTCATGTTGGTGTGACGGCCAATCCCCCGGAAAGGTTAATAAAAAGCTGATAATTCCATCGATTCAAAATATCTTTACAGTATTCACCTCTCACTAATCAATGACTTTTAAGGAAGGGCAAAATAACGTGTTTAATTTGCCATAAAAAGTAAGATATATGTTTATTTATTAAGATGTCTTAGATTAAAAATTCCCAAATGAGAGTCGATTTAAAAAGTAATGGAAATACTTTGATATTTTTTTAAAAAGAAAAAAAAACTTATTTGTAATTTAAAGAATTCTCCTCATATTAATAACAAATCCGAGTTCTTTTTTCCTCCAAGAATTCAGGTAAAAAAAAGGTGAAAAAGTCTCATTTCGTTGATAATAATCCGAGTTGTATTTAACATAGGTCCCCGATGGGTTTTCTCTTTCCGGGCGGAGTTTCTAACAAAGCCATTAAGTATATTCCAAGGACTACAGCGAATTTTAGAGAGAACTTGTGTGAAGACATACCATCATACCAAAAGTCTCGCGTATTTCCCACATACGCTATAGTAAATTGTAAATTTTCAAAAGAATAATTATTCAAATTGTATTGTAAATAGCTTAGGATTAATAACATAAAATAACATAACGCCATCTTGCTCCCCCGGTGCCTATAACATTAAGTTATCTAACCGGTTAGAAGGACACAAAATGGAAGGAAATAAAAGGAAGAAAGAGATAAAAAATAAAGAAACATAGAGACAACAAACCATCCAGGTATCTCCAGAGAGAATCTCATTGGTGTCGAATCTTACACGACTACGTTCAATTTTTTTTTGGTGAGGTAATAATTACATGAGGGGAACAAAAATAAGTTACACTTTTGAAGTTATATTTTTCGGTTGATTATGATTGGCAATTTAGTCTTAGCTATTGTATAATCCTGAAGAGATTTTGGTATTTATGGATATGGTTTATTGTGGAGTGGATCTTGCTGCGTGAATAGGTGTTCGATGCAACCCTCATGTACCATTCTTCCTCAAAAGGTGGCTCTGGCTTTTTCATGTGCCATGAGAGAGTCAGTAAGCATTCGGTGGCGTAGTGAATTGGAGATCCCATTTCCCCACAGCTACAGCAAGGAGAGATGGCCAGATGGAATCTGTGCAGGTATCTTGCGAATGGACCATGTCCAGTGAAGAAAAGGTCATCCGCTCTGTTCCAATTGGTCGCGTAGAGAGAAACTTTCGGTATTATATTAAATGTGAATCGGCCTATTTGACTTCATCCCACTCCTTTTGCCACCTTGACATCATCTCGGTTTGGAGGATGTTCTTCAGATGACATTTTGGAAGCTTCATTTTATTATGATCTTGGTATCCACCGCTTCATTCACCTTATAACTTACATGACCTAGGATCATTAACTACAATTGATTTAAACATTTTTTACTTAAAAAGAAGCAGAAACAATATAAACATAGATCGCAATAACAATATTAAATGACCACTGGTCAACTGAATTGATTTAAAAATAATATAAATGAAATTGTCGATATTTTGATAGAACAATTTGCATATAAAATATAGAAGTGCAAAAAATAAAACAGAATTTATATATAAAAAGGAAAAAGTAATTGAAAGTTAGATATGTAAAGGAAGAAAATAGTTTCCTTGTTATTTCATTGCAGCGTTGTAATTTGAGCAAATGTGTTTAGTGTGCTCCAGACATATAAATTTCTGTCAAATCTCACAACTGAACCTCGCGATTCTAGTACACTTTTTATTTTAATGTTTTTTTCCCTGACGTCACATCTTTCACTTCTTCAATACCAAGTTCGGCTTTTCTCTTTAGCACCTTTAATTTTAGCTCACTTTTTAGAGACGTGGGTGCTTTTTTTCAACATTTTCCTTCGTAAGTGCATTTGCCAGCGGTCACCAGTCTAAAACAATACAGATTTATTTGAAAAATCCTACGAAATCAAATGTGACAAAAACATACGTGAACGGTCGCGCGTATCTCTAAAATGCAAATATCTGATCGGCAGAGACCTAATAACACCACAAACTTACTCCGACAACTGAAAGTAGGTCCAAGGAAGGGGGACAAATAGCCAAGGACAGGCGTTCCCAGTGCCACTAGATCTGAAGATATAAAACGAAATTCATCTCTAGTATATTTCTCACGCGAGCCCGCTGGAAGGTTAAAGAAAATCTCAAATTATGTAATGGACGAATTGCGACATAGTATTTAATTAAATTGGTGAATAAGTTTCTCTACCTGAAAAATGTTGTTCCTTTAAACCATTCTATCGACAACAAGTTTCTGAAAAGGTGATAATAAAATAACAAGTAATAAAGATGATCCAATTTTTGTTGTGAACGACTGAACTTATTTAGGACTAGCTGCCTTTGGCGCTCAGCCGATTCGCCGTTATTTATGTTAGCTAATATGTTTTATGTAACTTATAAAACAATAAGTTACATACATACATTATGTAATTAATATTTTATGAAAAATGGTCTGAAAATTCTAATTAAGATTTTTAAGAAATATCTCAGAGGGGCAAATTCATATCCTCTAAAGTATACACGGGCCAAATTCTGTAGGTAGAACAATATGACCTGTAGAGCACCCAAGAGCGAATTGTTTTATCATCAATATAGATTAAAACCCATCCTTTATTTTCCATTTAATATTCTTATTATTAAATATTCTAAAAATCTGAGAGTTTCTATTTTTACTGCTTACATATTTTGTTATTTAATTGTGTATAAATGTTGTAGGAATAGCTATTTTTATCATGGTTTTATTAACCCATTTTCATCAAATGAAAATATGAAAAAAGAAGGCCCATATCACGGAAAATTTTTTATTTCATATTTAAGTGTATAATTGTATAAAAATAGAAAAAAAAATCATATTTGAGCATTATTTGTTAGTCATTTCTTCAGTGTGGTAATATTTGAAATGTGGGATGCGTATAGGTATAAAGTATATAACATGAATATAGTACATATCATATAATATGATGCAGCGTATATATACACTCCAGCGATAGTGACCAGGAAAAATTTTGCGTATATATAAGCTAATGATGCAAATGGATTAAAGCCCTTTTATCCAAATTTGAAGCATTTGGAAATTGTTGTAAAAAGTAGCCAACAAAAAAAAATGGGAAAAGATAAAAAAAAAATCTATTCCCAGTTTATATAATAATGATACTAAATGTAAAGCTAAAATTTTTAAGTTTGTAGCAGTTACATTTTTCTTATCTTCTCTTTTGGATACTATGATGCCAGATTATGCCATCTTATATGTCATCCCATAATGCATTACGGGTGAATTTCAATGAAATGTGACACTGCCCTGTTAAGTTGCGAGCTTAAATATCTTGTCTTTGTGCTTGTTTTCATGTATTTGTTAACACATTAATCCTTAACTGGGAAGGTGAAAATTTAGCACGTAACTGGGGAGGTGCGACCAATGAAGCCGAATTTTTTTTACACTAAAATCAAATTTTCTAACGAAATTATTAGATTGAAAATCCGCCAATATATTCTGCAGACGTTTTTCCTACTATATATATTTGTTTCAAAAATTTTTCATTAATATATTTTATAAATTTTTGACAAAACATTATCACTAGAAAGATTAATTATGCTTGAACATACATATCAGAATAGGTTGAACGCGAGCATTCTTTGAAAAATTCTTCTGTATAGTTTTCCATACCACTAAAATCACTTTCTACTTCTTTTAAAAGTGTCTGGGTGCATTGCTTCATAATAGAATTAGTAAATTGGATGAGGGGGTTTCTGGGCCCAATTTTTCGAGCCTTCTGCTAAGCCTTTTTTATCACCGGGTCACTAACAGGGAGGAGTGGCGTCGCTAAAAGAAATAGCTGTCTGATTTTTAAAAGCACCTGCTGAAATCAGTTGAGAAAGTGCAGGTGTATTGAAAGTCACGAAGCAGGAAGCTAGAGGGTCTGGCCATTCAATTGAGCTAAAAATAGAATAGGGGTAACCAAACGTCCGTCGCATGTGTTAAAAGTTAAAAATATTTAATTTAATAAACTTAATTTATAATTATATAATTTACTTATTCTAGTTATTTTTGCTAATTTCAAGTAATTGGCTGCAACAAAGCACCTCTTCTCAGCGCTCATAAAGAGTTTAGACCAGAGGTTCCCAACCTTTTTTGAGCTGGCACCCCTTTTTCTAATGAATATTTCAATATCGCCCCCCTTCCACTCCAGATAAATTAGATCGTACATAATGCATGGTGAAAAACAAGGATTAAAAAGATTCTAATAGATAGAATATTGTTGAAATCGAAACGCTACTGAATTTCTTCTTTATTTAAAAAAAGAGGAATAAAAATTTTAGCTTACCTGTCGTAAGGACGGGCAAGAATTTTGATGATAGGAATTAATTCAAAATAAACTATTGCTTTCTAAATAAATAAATTGACTGTTTCAGAGACCCATCAAAAAGCATACTTAATTACATTAAAAAGAATTTTTATTAGAATTTAAAGACATCCAATTTCTTACTGAACTAATGAGAAGGCTGAATTCAATGCATTTTAAGGATCTTGTTAATATCTGGCTCGATTTTGCTTAAAAACAATCATAAGTGGCGTTCAGTAATATGGATCCGATTTCTCTTTTCCGTTACCAATGTTGTCTCAGAACAAAATCCATGTTCTTTTAAATATGAAGAGGGGAATGCTATCAGAAGTCATTGAACAATTGACCCTAATCCTGAATGCAGTTGCGAAATAGACTTCTGAAGCCAAAATTCTTGAATTTAATTTTTAGATCCTCATTTTCAGTTCTATTAGTTCTTCTTCTGAGATGATAATGCTGTGTTGACATTGGAAAAATGATCCAAAACCCAGTCTGGTCTGTCCATGCTTAAAATATCCTGAAATCGCTCCTTGTAGTTATTGCACTCTATATTTAGTTAATCCTCTAAATGCCCTTCGTACCTTATCAACGCCCCCAAATTTTCTCTGAGTCTTTTGCGCCCTGAAAGCTTCAAATGCCCACAAGGGGGCATTATTGCCCAGGTTGGGAAACTATGGCTTAGACCATAGTTGTCTATGCTTTATGTAAAATTCTTTAACCAGAAGCCATATTTTAATCAAAGAATTATCTTATTGGGAAAAGTATGATAAATTAGAAAAAATGTAAATTCTTTGCTTAGGTAGTAGTAACTCGATGGTGATAAACGGTGATTCTTTTCAGATCTATTCGGGGAATTCTGAATCGGATGAAAGTAACCACATCGATTGAATGAAAATTATTTATTATATGAAGCATTTATATCATAAATGATTGCCTTTATGTAGAAATTATATCATTCATAATATAAATTCTTCTCCTTTCTTAATAATTTCGCCAACAAGTCATTGAAACATAGAATAAGAAAAAAAATTTCATAACAGTTTAACCAAAACCATCTCTTCCTCCTACACCCATCCCCGAAGAGTGTCGCATCTGATTGTTTCATCTCTAAACTGAACTCGTATAACTCAACTGATTGCTTCATCCCTAAACTGAACTCATATTTTTCATCCCTAAAACGAAATGGTGGGTAAGAATCGGATATTCCCGTCATTAATATGATGTGTTTTTTTTATTTTGAAGCAACAGAAATAATTCCAATTCCATAAAAAGTAGAATACTTCGTTAAAAGCTCTGATTTCATTCGTTACTAAGCGAAATTCCAGCTTGTCTGAATTTAAATGACCTTTCAACAAAGATGTGACATCTGGATATTTTAATTAATAAATATTTTTTTAATGTCAGTTGAAATGAATATGCTTAGAAAGTGTGGCTTCATTTTTCCTACGTAACAGCGTTTTATTGTAACGAACTGATCAAAAATAAAACTATAAATTTTAATTATTCAGTACTGGCTGAAAGGCTTCGTTTCACGCTGATTCAAGGTACAAATTTCATTATACCCCTTTAAAGGGTTTTCTCTCTACTGCTGCAATGTCTTCTTGCTGAAGCTGAAATATCGGAAATTAAAGATGCGTTCTATTCAGATATGTATTGTATTAAATTGAAAATGTTTTAAGCATGTATAATCATTCCATTCTGTTACAGAGAGCCGGAGACACAGGAGAATCCAGACGTTTTTCCAGTAAGAAATGGATTCGTATAAGTAATTGTATTTTCAGTTTAATTGTATATTTTTTACATTTATACTGACCGCAATAAAATTTACATTCTTATTTTATTTCAGAAGTGCTTATAACTTTTATTGATTCATAAATAGATCCAAGCTGTGTTTAAAATAACACTTATTGGCATAAATTCAGAAAATTAATTTTGTCATCTTGCGTCGTATCAGGATTTTTTTAAATGGGGAAATAATTTCATTAATTTATTTTTATATGATGATAAAGAGCATAATGATACCAGTTCATTAAGTAAATAGTCATGCCATACTAAAAATAATTAAAGTAAATGATTTTTTAATAATAAATATAAGGTAAACTTTGTGTAATGTCTTTGTATAGTTTCTTTGGGGCTTTTAAAAGTGTCTAGAAAGAAAGGTATACTGTTAATAAGAAAATTCACTTGCTATCTATCAAAAAAGCATTTGAATACTTCTTCCTTCCATAAAAAGTAATTATATTTACTTGAATACATGTCCTGTTTAAAAATATATGTAAATAAAGGCTGTCTATTTATTTATAATTCAGTAATTTTTGAATTTTTAAGAGCAATCCTTAATTTTTCATTTCCCAAATTATTTTGAATAATTATAAATTTCAAACATATATTTTTTGCCAAAATGGCTCAAAATAACCCATGATATAAAAGAGGATAAAAGAACTGTTTTACATGGAATAAATTAGTCACTCTATTAATATTTTTCTTTATTTCCTTCATTACAATGATGAATAAGTACCACGATTTCAGAGCTAGCAAATTTACAAATTTAATTTGATAGTATTAAGTATTTTATAGAAAAGCTCCGTGTCAAAGATCATAGTCCATTTATTTCGAATAAAAACAGAACAATAATGAACACTAAAACAATATATTGAAAACGCAGTTAAAAATTTAATGAGCGTGAATAAAATATTTGAATAAATATCAAGCGCATAACATATGTTATCATTAAAAAATTAATCGTCCATTTAAAAATAATTTTAAATTAAAATATAAAACTATGATCATTCGTATAAAATTAATATGTTACATTGAAAAAATTTTCAACTGATTAATGCAATTAATTTAATTACACTTAAAATGAACGGCAATTTGTTTAATTAAACTTGCATGCTAAATGCATCAAATTAACAACATTATGAAATCGTTCGGGATTCACTGCTATTTAAATAATAAAGTTCTTTCTTTCTATTATAAAAATCAAGATTTTCGACTACATCCTTGCTCTGCAGATCAAATGGACAAAGATAAATTTCTGCATGACACTATATTCCCGAGTGGCATTAGTCACTCCGTACGAGCGTTACCTGAACTCCGTCAAGAGGTTTTTCAACTGCAGTTGTTTTCTTGTCTCTAATTGGCAATCTTCAATGGCCGTCGGGTTCACTTCGCACTCAGCGATCAGCTCCCCACTGCTGCAGATTCCTCATCACTGGGAGGTGTGGGTGGAGGCCAAGCTGCTTTCACACGACGGAGGGCCCCCAAAATACCCTCTTTTGGAATCAGGCGCTTCTGGTAACGTCCCTCCCTGACTCAGGGAACTATCTCCTTAACAAAAGTACCCTAGGCTCTCAGCTAGGCTCTAACACGGCCTCCAACTGCACATTTTGGAGTTTAAGCTTTTATTGCTGTGGAGTGCAAAAAATGAAAATTTAAAAATTGCATGAACTGTTTTGAGGCAAAAATAGGCTTCTGATTTGGAAAAATAGGCAATTTTCAATCTGGTGGTTTATCTGGAAAGATGAGGGGAATTCTACAATGTTCATGTCTCTTATTCATGTCTACAATGTCTACAATGTTCTTTCAAGAGGTGATGATGAGATCAGCAGTCTTTGAACTTTTTGAATGTGGTTTGTATAAAATTGAAAAAGACCAGGAAGAGATCGTATGTGGTTTATTGAAAGGATTTTGTTGAGATAAATTTTTCAGTATGTTAGGATTTAGGGTAATTTGTATTCCGACAGATAGGCGTTTTTCCTGCTGGAATCGAAGAAAATGTCGAAACCGAACGTTGAAAATTCATCGAGCTATATCTACTGGAGTTGTGAGATTTGCAGTGATAGGGTGATCCTCTGTCATAATAGACAATTCGATTCTGACTTGGCAGTTATCCTTTGTATTGGGAAGGAGAAAAGGGAAAAAAGGATAATTACTAATTAAATGGTGATATTAATGCATTGTCTATTAGTAGTGAGCGCGGTTTGCAAAAAATTATCTTTGGAAGATAAAGTAAATGGATGGGAGTAGATTTGATAATTGACGAAATTCAGGGTAATCTTTCTAGCAGGAGCTAAGAGAACACATCTGCTCAGTTAGAATGTCGAGCCTGGAATTCAACAAAATTCCTTCTTCATCCCCGTTAACCTTATCGAAGCACCCTTCCTCGGATCAAAGGACATCAACACAGTGACTGAATGCTTTTGATAGAGTGTTGTAACGTCTCGATCTGGTCCGATCAAATAAAGGGTAGCGTTTTAATCAAATTACTTTCTCTACAGCTTTCATTTGCAGTAAAAATACTATTTATCGTCTAAGTTAAATGAAAGGTTCTTTGTAAAACACCACAAGAATACTTCCTCGAAATATTTCGGAGAAACTCCCGAGAACAGCTAACCGGCCATCAAAGTCTCACGCTGGTACCAGGGTTAGCTCCTGGAATCCACCGAATCCTTGGGTGGAATCTTCTCTCGAACGCTCGGCTTTCACCGATCTCTGCTCTCGACCTCTTCAAAAAAAAATTCTCCACGTCTCTTCTCTTTCTCTCTTCAGACCCCTTGCTTTTTCTCTCTTCCTCTATCTCCACCTCTCATCCACATTCGAACATTTGGGTTGCCGATTCACCAATCGTCGTTCAGCAAAAACTTCACTGCTCTACAGTTGACAGCAGGGATGTTCGCGGTCCACAATGGAGAGAATGCAGGTTTTACATCTGTGTCGCAGACACGATTAGTGCATGGATGGTCCTTTATCCGGACTCACTCTAAAGGGCCAGATGTCCGTTCTTAGAAGGAATTTTCTCCATCTGTAAGCATTGACACTGACATAAAATGTCGCTACTGAAAAGACCAGTCTTGAAATAGCTATTATGGAGTGTGTGAAAAAGAATCCCCAACGGTCAGACCGAGGAGAAGCTGAATCATTACAATATCATGATCTGGGTTGAGTCTGGAGCAGGCGAGAATCCTGCGTAGGTTTTTTGATAGATGCAGGTGAGCCGGGCTAGAGATGGTAATTAAAAAGAACAGTTCAATTGTTTGCTGATGAGAATGCACTTCTTTCGGACAGTCCCCAGCTTAATGAGCTGACTATTGAGATGTCATTGTTGGTCGCTGACTTTCCAGGAAACGGCAGGGATCAACACAATTTCTCAGTCAGCTGAGCATTGGTTTATATAGCATCTCTCTCATTAGGCACCGGACTGAAACTGTGACTATAGCTAGTGTAGAATACTAAATGCCCTGTCACTTCCTCAATAACTTTCGACAAGTCCTGATTCGTTTTCGGAATGATCAAATTTGTTTCTAGCCAGCAATATTTAATCAACAAGTTCACATTTTTTATTACAGAACGCTCACCAACGAAAACGGGGCACAAACAACAATAATGAAGAATAAAAGTAAGAATTTAAATTATAGAATAACTGCCACAATTAGAGAGCTAACATGACATTAACAGCAATATTTTTGCTTGATACTTAAAAACTAGAAATTCGTTTTGAAATGTCAAGTATAATGATTTCCAGCAGTTCCTTTGAAAGAGCATTCGACACATACATTAAATTAAAAATTCCATTAGTTTCATTTCACTAATTTTGCTTAGAAATGTGGGTCATTTGGTTCAAGTTTTTCTTGCATTTGTTAAATCATTTACATGTTATTCTATAAAATTTAAAAATTCTTCAATAAGTTAAAACTGTCTCAATATTTATGAAATTGTAGTTAGTTTTGCTTTTGAATGCTTTCGTCCGGAACTAATATGTGATAGAAGGACTTTTTTTCAGTAAATATATTATTGCCATCGAAAAATCATATAACTTTTCTATTGTACCTTAACATTGCTCCAAGGATTTCTGTTCTATCAAAATGCTTATGAGTGCAATTATTTATTTAGCGCGAAGCTTCATGTTTAACCCTGAATAAAGAGAGAATTTTGCAAAAAATTGAGTTCGATCTTTTTTATTGTTACAGCTATTCTATAAAATTCTATGTGGTCATATAATGTGGTCTGAAATTCGTTTTTGACTATTTAAAATAATTAATTTAATTTGAGGGTATTTTTTGTTCCTCATTGTGCATTAATCAGAAATTGTCTAATCGGAATTACTAGATAGTTTTGTTCTATACATATAGACATACAAAACTCTGGAATGAAACATCGGAATCGCGAATTGCTCTATGCGAAATGCTTTAGAATCTAAACGGAAAAAAATGTTGAACTACAAATAAAACATTTAGAGTTTTATGTCTGAAAGTATTATTTACGTCTTCATGAGATGAAAGCTAAAGTAACTGTGTTTAAATTTATTTTCTGAGCTTGGAACACAATCTTTTATATCCTAGGATTAATATTTAAAGAATTGCATTTTTGAGTTGACACTAAAATTAGATTTTGAGCTCTTAACCTTAAAACAATCAAACTTCAAAGTCTTGCAAACAATGGAACTTTCTAATTTGTATCCTCTAAGATTAATGCATTCATTGTATAACTGTATAATTCAAGATTTATTATATAAATTGTAATATCTTTTAATTGCAGGATATAAACCTCTGTTAATGGTTGAAATTCAAGATTTCAAGTATTGTGCTTTGTTGCTGTACCGATATTCAAATTTAGTCCTTTTTAACACCAATTTGATGTATTGTTTGCAAAATTTAAATTCATTTAAAAACAAAATTTGTATGCACTTTTTAAAAATTTATATAAATTTTTTTGTGATTTTTTAAGTTAACATTTATTGAACTTGTCTTCCTTAAAATATATTTATTTTAATATTTGAAACTTTAAAATACGTTTTAATGTCGCTGTATTCCTATTATGGTGCAGATTTAAAAACATACGCACAGTATTCATTCAACTATCATTCAAACAATCATTACCACTTTTGATAAATAATCCATCTTAATCTTCAATTTGTATCTTTTATTAAAAAAAATAGGATTTGTAATGAAATTAAGTAATCTATTCTTGAATAAACGCTCTATGGCTTTGCCCATGTGTTTCCAATTCATGGAATTAAATATTACATTTTCAGAAATAAACTTAAAAAATAGTTGTGAGAAACTGAGCTAAGATTATTTTCCATTGAATAAAACCTTCAGTTATTTACTCATTTCTTCGATGAATAAAATATAGAACACTATTTGGTTGTGGTTTTTAAAACTAAATCTATAAAAATTCTTTTATTTTGATACGTTAATATTTGAAATTGAAATTTTGATTTTCTTAAACCAGTAAAGAACAACTTGATCAGTTAAAATGGTGCTGCTAGACAATGTTTCCGTTGAAATGTATTGATATGTGCTTAAAATTATCACAATTGTCTCTATTGCAAATTATTTTAATCATAAATACTTTCATTCGAATATTTTGTCTATGTTAGGGTAACTTTGATGTATTTTGAATGTTAAACGAAAACGCATACTCGTACTACAGAAACAAATATTTCTTGAAATTTCAGTTTTTAATATTTGCAATCAATTTTTTTCAATTCATATAGTTTCCATTCATTACTGTATTAGTATATTTTTGGAGTTTTGCAACATTTTATATTTTTATACACGTTCATTCCTGCGTTTTCGGAAATCGAAATTTGTTATTCTTTAGAAATACTGCTCGATTTTTAACATCTGAATATTTTTTCATAAAAAAATATTCATTTTATAGTGCAATACATGAAGCATACGTTACTTCTTAGAGTTTATTTTTGCAACAATTCATTCATTATCTTAAGAACTTTTTTGCGCATGTTTGTGCAACCCTTTGTAAATCCATATCTGGGTTTTTGATGAATCTGGGAAATTACAGCATAGAAATAATTTTAACAATAGTGGAAAATTGTTATAAGCTTATTTCAAAATAAATTTGGAAAAAAATTAAAGTTTTTCTACCTTTTGCAAAATTTAAAATACATTACAACTTGTTTTATTATCAGAGCTATTGTGAAGAAATTGAGTTACTGATTGATTACATTGACCAATGCTTTGGAACCTTCGATATACATTTTAGAATATTTCCAAAGTGCTGTGTATTATATTTACAGTTTTTATAAGTAATTCAACTATTTTTCATTTCGTTAAGCTTGTGTATGAAACGCCACTTGATTTTGCATATTATTAAAATGTTGTCAATGTAAGTAATTATAATTGAATGTTAAATGCATTTCAGTAGTTATATTAGTCATAAAAATGATTCAATGATTTTTTTAAGATTATCCCAATTATATTTTAATTATTAATGTCCAAGTTAAGACATTAACCAAATCCTCATAATCTTGATTAGTTATTTTGATTTGTATTATCTCAAAATTCCCTTGTACTTCTTCCTGACATTGTATTTGAACTATTTTACAATTAGTTGAATTATTATAGCTGTTGAGATTAAATTATTCATCTAAATTATTGATTGATTCACCGAAATCACTTGCAGCAACCTATATACATTCATGAATAGTTAATTTTTCATAATTTATTCTGTTGTTTTATTTTTCTTATACTATATAGGGAATTGTTATGTTAATAACTTTGTGTTTAAAAAGCTAAGTAATGTTGCATTCTAAAGTAATATTTTAAATGCATGTAATTATAATTAAATGTTAAATGTGCTTTATTTGCTGTACTATTTGTGAAAAATTATCATCAAATGATTCTTCCATTTTTGTTGTACCGTAAGTATTTTAAGTATCTATGTTTCAGATGAAATAAACCCTTAAGTCTTGAAGCTTTGAGCTAAATTTCATGACTTATTATGGTGATATTTTATTGTTTCTCATTCCTTTTTGTATAATTTGAATGCAAAGCTTTGTCAATAAATTTTTATTATTTTAAGCGATTTTCTGCAATTATTTCTTCAATACACATGGGTTTCCTGAAATTAAGTAGCAAATAGACTAGCGAAAAACTTACTGAAATATTTTCATGATTCTTGAAGTTTTGAAACATTGAGGATAAAAAAAAGTTTCACTGACGTTCAGTATACAAACTTGGATAAATTAGACAGAGTTTAAAATAAATAATTAAGGTGAGAACCATTATTGCGAGCTGCCCATCGAGAGGATCTTTCAATGATAAAATTTAAAAAAAGCGAAATTTGATACCGGGAAAACTTATTGCTGGATATGTGGTAAGTCTTATTTGCAAATTATTATCTGCACCGAAAGGTTGATCCTCTCATTAATATATTTCAGAAAACTCCGGTAAATTAAATTGAAATCGCATTCAACAATAACACGTGGATTTTCTTCTTTTCGAGTCTTTCTTGATTATGAGCAAAACTTTTTCTGAGTTAAAATAAAAATTATCTTCAAATATTAAAAAAAAACCCTTCTTTCATTATTTCTATCGCATTGCATTAAAATTTCGTTTAGAAAGTTTTGTCGCTGGGAGTTTGAAATACCGATAAAATTTTCTCGGTTAAGGCACAAAGGTAGGTAGTAAAGTAGGGAAATGTAGGTAGTAGGGAAACTTTTTTGAATTTCAGAACAGAGAAAAGGTAAGATAAAGAAATAAACTTCAATCAAAGGGAATACTTTGCAAACATCTACAAACGAAAAATTGAAAATAATTTCGCATAATTAACTGCATAAAAGTGACATTTTAAAAAACCATATCGCTTCGTGTTGTAAATGGTAGATTATTTTAAATTCAAACAGCTTGTCAGACAGACTTCCTCAAAATGAATTCCATTCAAAGCTTGATAGAAAAATACAAATTTCAAATACATATGGTGTACCAGATCCACCTTTCTGGATCCTTTTATGTGTTTTTAGATTTTTTGAAACAAAGAACAGCAAGTTATTGCTTAGAGCAAACAGTAAATTAACCCTTAACCATGTAGAGAAATCGCATCAACCGATCGTTAAGAGGGGTTTTTATCCTTCTTTTATACGAAACAAGCCAAGTGAATGTTCTATCCTGCATATTTAAGGCAAGGAAAAATGACTATCTTCTAATTGTTCCCAGTAAACTTTTCATGATTGTAATCTGCGGTTGTCATCTAACCTCCAAGCATTATAAAACTGAAATTTATGCATACGTAAGGAGAGAAGGATATGATGATTCACTTAATAAAAAGAAACACAAGTAGAAAAAAGTGGAAGGGATTTCCTCATTTACTTTCCTTTACATGAATTCTCGTTTCATTAACTGCATGCCAATGGTGCCCAATAGTTACGAAAGAGCCGATAACCTGCGATCAGTGACTCGATCTGATACGGTGCCGATAAACTGAAAGTATAGCTCGACTGATTTTTCTCTACTGATTCAAACCATAATTTGAGGCAGAGTTAAAATCAAAAGCGCAATGTCATGCGCAAATTTAATATGTTTAATTCGTTGAATTTCTCTGATTGAAGATGCGAAAATGAATTTGGCAGTGATTCACGTTCTATACACTAAAACTGGTGAATATATATATATTTTATTTGTTAGATTTTAAAAAATTATTATGAGTATTTGCTTGTAAAAAAAAAACAGATTGACAGACAGTCAACCCGTCGATAGTTTTAGTTCCAAATTTAATACATATTGAAACTTATTAAATTTAGTCAAACATTATCCCACATCATTTTATAAATATTGTGTTATTTTAAAATCGAACAGACAGGCAGACTTCTTCGGAAAGAATTGAGTTCAAAAGTTAATTGAAATTTCGAGTACGTGACATGCTCCAAATCTCATCCTCCTAGCTCGGAGTATTTTTGGATCATCATTATTATAGACAGGCAAACGTGATTCTAACTGCGTCTTTGGACTCGTTGAAATCTAAAATCTTGCCTTCCGACTTTTTGTTCCAATATTTTGTTATTGTATATCTTATTTGTGGTTGAAAAAATAATAAAAGAGATTAATTGTTGGCTTGCGAGATTATATTTTTTTATATTATCTAATAACATTTTGTAATTCTTGTGTTCTTTTAAAATCGAACTGGCAGGCCGACTTCTACGAAAAGAATTGAGTTCAAAGATTGATAGAAATTTCGAGTACATGACATGTTCCAAATATCATCCTCCTAGCTCGGAGTATTTTTGAATCATCCTTATTATTGACAGGCAAACTTGACTCTAACTGCTTCTTTGGACTCGTCAAAATCTAAAATCTCTCTTTCCGACTTTTTGTTCCAATATTTTGTCATCGTATATCTTATTTTTGTATGAAATAATGAAACAAAAGATTCATTGTTGGCTTGCGAAATGATATTTTTCATATTATTTCACATACTTTTGTAAATAATTGTCTTATTATAAAATCGAACTGACAGGCAGACTTTTACGGAAAGAATTGAGTTCAAAGATTCATAGAAATTTAATGTATGTGACATGTTCACAATCTCATCCTCCTACCTAGGAATATTTTTGAATCCTCCTTATTACAGACAGGCAAACGTGATTCTAACTGCGTCTTCAGACTCGAAGAAATCTAATATACTGTCTTCCGACTTTTTGTTCCAAAATTTTGTCATTATATATCTTATTTGTGTATGAAATAATAATACAAGAGATTCATTGTTGGCTTGCCAGACGATATTTTTCATATTATCTCACATTAATTTGTAAATATTGTGTTATTTTAAAATCGGACAGGCAGACTTCTACGAAAAGAATTGACTTCAAAGATTGACAGAAATTTCGAGTACGTGACATGTTCTAAATCTCATCCTCCTAGTTCGGATTATTTTTGAATCATCCTTATTATTGACAGGCAAACGAGATTCTTATTTGTCATAATATCTCACATTATTTTGGGAATATTGTGTTATTTTAAAATTGAACAGAGAGGCAGACTTCTTTGGAGAGAACTGAGCTCAAAGGTTGATAGAAATTTCTTTTACGTGACATCTTCCAAATCTCATCTTCCTAGCTCGGTGTATTTTCGAATCATCCTTAATATAGACAGGCTAACGTAACTGCGTTTTCGGACTCTTTGAAATGTAAAATCTGGTATTCCAAGTTTTTGTTCCAATATTTTTTCTTTGTATATCTTATTTGTGTATGAAATAATATTACAAGAGATTCATTGTTGGCTTGCGAGATGATATTTGTCATATAAGAGGAGCACCTTCCAGAAACATGCCTGGAATCTATGTTAGCATCTAAGAGAATTCCATCGTATTCTACTATGCATGTGATTTTAAAATGGATTAGGTTCTAATCTTTTATTACAATACACAAACTGAAAACCGTTTCTATAATACTTAGATTAGCATTTCCTAAGAAAATTACCAATTTGCAGTAAAATGTAGCATAGAAACGAACACTGGCAAGAATAGTAAACAAACAAAACAAAATGCAACTAGACATGTTTGAAATTTTAATTTTTTGACCTCAAGTGACAGGTCAAGATAAAAAATAAATTGTACAAACTGTGCAAATATAATGCAAACGATACAAACTTTTTAAATATAATATAATCGGATCAAATATAATTTAAACTGTAAAGTGTGAACATATAATACAAATTATGCAAAATTTACAATCGGGGAAAGAAGGCTAACTTTCTTGCTAATCGTAAACAGAGTCAGAATTAACGCCAAAACATTCTTTCAAAGCATGCTGTAAAATCCCTGTCGCGTGGTTGAATGCATGCATTTCTTTGGGCATCTTCTCGAACTTCTTCGGTGGCAGAGGCGATTCCGTAGAATTCCAGCGCGCGTTCCTCTAGCTCCGGACTCGATATTCGGAGCGCTGACGTCATCGCCGGAGACGGATGGCAACATCCGGAAGAATCATTTTAGAAGGGAAAGAGAGTAAAGCAAGCAACTGAACAAATTGTTTTAATTTTATTGAATAAAGAGAAAATTAAATTTTTGAAAATTTTAGAGTTAAGTTTAGAGAGATAATTATAGAGTTTAATCATTATGTTCCTCTGGAGATAGGTCTTTATCACTTTTGGTTTTCTTAATTTGTGTTATTAATTGTAATTGAATTTTCTTATGTAGTTTTAATTTTTATATATATTTTTGTTTCATTTGGTGAGGTTTTTTAATATTTTGCTTTGTTTTTTGTGTTTTGCTGGTTAAAATGGTATGTCTCTTTTGCCGTAATTTTCGGGTCACGAGGTGTCAATACTTTTGACCGTTGTCCACCGATGCCTCACAGAAAAAATACCTTTTTTAGAATCCTTGCTTGAAAGTGGCCCTTGACGAAGTTTTCAGGCCGGATTCTTTGCCTATTGATTATTGTTTTGATTCGGTTGTAGGGTATCTATCTATCTATAATATAGATAGATAGATAGATAGATAGATAGATAGATAGATAGATAGATAGA
>JAPMOQ010046290.1:105856-117191 GCA_026543055.1 Argiope trifasciata
ATATTATATATAACGAAGGTTCATTGGTTGGTTCATTTCTCATATTAAGGCTCAATAAACTGTTTGCCTTAACTTTCTCCAAGGGAAACACTTGATATTTATTCTCAATGGTTCTTTGAGGATTTGTTTGACCTTTAAATGCATTCCTGAGGGTCTTTTACTTATTGATAGCAACACACAGAGAGAACAATGCAACATTGTATCAAAATAATTTTGATATTTGCTGCTTCCTACCTTTGTTCGAAAGTAACTTGAAATTTATAAAACCTAAAAAAAACAATGAAAACTCCGAACTTTTAAAGAAGTAGAGTAATTTATGGCAAATGGAAAATAATTTTGCTGAAGTGACACTTTCTAAAATGATTTAGCAGCTTTCTAAAAGGTTTTTAGAAGAAAGAAAATTTAGGCTACAGTTCATACGAGTACATAACATGTTCTGAAGGGCGCATTAACAATAACTTTTTTCCGAATAAATTTATTAAATCATCAATTTTAGTTACAGCAATGTTCATACTTTGGATCATATATTTCCAGTTGTCTCGGATAGTTAGGGGTATTTGGGAACAGACATTTTGATTCAAGATCTCAATAAAGAACATTCTTAATGAAAATACATTTTCATGGCAAAAATGAACAATTATTGAGTCATAATTTGCATTATCGCCCATTAACAATCACACCAAATTGATGTTTGTTGCTGCTTTTCAATAAAAATATGTTCCGTCTATAAGGTCTCTTAAGTATTTAAACTTATAATTTAGAGAAATTTATAATGAACTTTGCTGGGAAAAACGGGAAATGAACAATTGTAAAACAGCAATTGTTGAATTTTAGGAGAGAATATCTAAGGTTCTGAAATGCTCTTAAAAAAAGGTAGAGACTAGTAGTTCACTTTTGTTGTGGAAGACACAATGAATATTGTGAGTAGACAGTTCAATCTATTCATCTCTGTTATTAAATATATGTTTAGTTTTTTTCTGACTATATTATCTGAAACAAAACACCTCTCCATATCTGAAACAATCAATTTAAATGCCGACAGCAAATAGATTAATTATTATTTGATACTCGGAAATCATTAACAACCATTATCATTAAGCAAATAATGATGTAATCAAATTGATACTCTTCAAATCTATCATATTTAGTTGCCTACTGTCAAACGAATGATAATGATCATTTCTTTCTGTTCCTTTAACATAATAGAGTCATATTACTGTAGAGAACCCAAGCAGCAAGAGTAATTGCTAAATGATTGGCCAATCGTCGAAACTATCGGCTATAACCCGCCTGTATTTCGCCAATGTCGCCTCGGCATTGGCGTGGCATCGGAATCTGACCATATTTTTTTCTGTCGCCTCTGAAGGTCACTTTTCCATCGGAGCGTGCCCCCAAGGTGAAAAATGCCGGTTTAAAGTAATCGCCTCACAGTCGACTCGATGTCTTTTTCTAAGCGGTGCTATGGGAATATATTTTACTAATTTCCCTTGAATCACCAGTCCGATATTAGATTTTGGAATTTAATAAGCAACGCGTGCTATCCTTTTAAGAAACTTGGTAAGTGTAAATTATTTATCACTATATATTTGTAAATAGTATATTATTTATTTTAAATCGCGTATTAAAAATATTCTTTTTGTTAAAGAAACCCTAGCTTGTTGAGCACCTGAAACTTGGAGTTTCACTTGCTGCTATTATTAGATGAAAGCGATCATTAAGCTTAATAAGTATTGAAGTTAACGATGCACTATTAATTTTTCTATTTCTCAATAATTACTATAATTTTTTTCTAGGCTCATCAAATCTGATCAAAAAGGAAAGATTATCTAAAGAAATGTTTGTGTCGAGTAAATGATTTAGTTATTCATGTATATTATCTGTATCGATGATTTTAGATTTGTAGAAATGTCAAATTCTTCAAGTATTTCAAATGTTGTAAATGGAATAAAATAAATTTTATTTATAAATGACTTTGTGACAATATTGTTTATTGTTAAAAATCATGAACCAGTTTCAGGATGTTGCTTGGATGTACAAGTCTGTACTAAATAATCAGTCAAAAATTTGCTGCAAATAATTATTTTACTCTTTATTTGTAAAATATTGTTAAATGAACGTCTTTATAAATAAATAGTTTTGTGTATTTTTTAATATCTTAAAAAATAGAGAGTAGAAAGTGATAATTCTTTTAAAATATTTGTCTAAATCAATTTTTAATAATTTAAAGTAGTGCTACATTTTTGGTGCCGAATTTCAGTGAAATATTCAGTAAATCATTAACTGAAGTAAGAAATTAGGCTCTTGTATCATTAAAAAAAAAACGAAATAATCACAGATCAAGGAAAGATTATAAATTTGAAGTAGATTATTAACGTGCCTGTAAAATGTTGATTGGACATTAACTGGTACTAACATTCATAATGAGATACAAAACTTCTGCAACATGAAATAACTTTGTAAGTTAATAGTAAATAAAAAAACATCGTAATTTAAGTGAAATAAGTGTTTCAGTTTTATGTATGGAATTTTCGTGCAGCATATTTGTAGAATATTCATAGTTAATCATAGATCAAATTTTATATCTTTTGCCACAAAACCAAAACTAAATAATCATGAATCAAGAAAATATTAGAAATTTGAAGTAAATTATTAAATTGTGCTTGTAAAATGTTGTCTATAAAGAGATATTTAAACATTTTTAAAGAGTTATAAAGAGTTTTCAGCATGAAGTATGTTTGTAATAGAATTTAATTAAGCATTAAAAATGGAATAGGCCAATAACCATGTTCCTAGACGTAATATCTTCTCTTATCATACAATAAGTTATTCAAAAAGGATGAAAAAACATAGGTTTTTATTAAATTAAAATAATATTTCCTAATTTGCATACGATGAAATTTCTAGGTTTAACAAAAAATCGTATTCTATTATTGAATCTAGAAGGGAAAATTATATCTTACTCACAACCATTTATCTCACTAATCCAAGAAATATATAACTGTACAAGATAGCGTGTTAACTCCCTTCTAGACAACCTATGTAGAGAGGAAATATTGACATTTGAAAATAAATTTCTCTTTATTACTATGTTCCCAAGTAAAATAAACAAGCAACACAACTTTAGATAATTTCCTCGAAATAAGAGGAAAGTGCTTTTTGTTTTCATCTAGAATACTTTAAAAAAGACGAGCATTTCCCATCCCGTTAAAGCATATAGTAATCACTGTTTCTCATCTGAATTGCGAGATTATTACTCATGCGTTACTCATGCTGAATTGATACAAGATTTTGTGAAAAGGAAAAAAATTATTGAAGAACGAGGTTGCTGTATTCCCCCCCCCCATATTTCTTGTGCAAGTTTGTCAAGTTATATTATTAAACCAGCGTCAAATTTAAATCTAAAAAGGAAGAATTATAAAATGGATTTGTATGCTGCTTTAAGCAAAAAGGCAGTTTTTGTTTACGCTTGAATGCAAAGGCTGCCCATAACATTTGAGCTGACTACTCAAAACCTTAATTGAATGTAATAACAAAAATGTCAATTAAAATTTAAAAGCAACTTATTATTAAAATATCTTTAAATGACTTTGCTGTTCAATGAAATTATTAACAGTTAATAAAATAAGTACAATATTTGATTTTTTTTCAGAGTGCACTATAACACTATATAAGTACAATATTTGACAGAGAACAGGAAATCAAACAAGCACTACGGTGACTTAATGACTTTCCCGGACTGGAAATTTCCATAAAGATCTCAAAATTGTCAATTATTGATCTTGTTTACAAACCTCTTGTGTTAATGATAAGAATCAGTTCCATGAGAGGTTAAACGTTAACTTTAAACGTAACCTTCAAGTGTCAGATTTGACGAAATTTAAGGTGCGGTTTCATGGAATTATGAATAACCAACATGTTCTTTTATAATTTCATGCATTTTAATGCAATATAAAAACTTCCCACATTGTTTTTCACAAAAGAGGGCATTAAAACAATCAAGGCCGAATGATATATTTCCTCATATAAATACTGTATCCACTTCGCTGATTTGCATTAAACGAAAGGGCGTTGGTTAAATAGTCTTTTGCTTTCTTTTTTCTTGGCTCATTTACTTCATTCAATGAGTTCAAATACTGAAATGTAAGTTATTTGAATAGAGGCACTTAAAAAAGATCATTTCTAAAAGTTGAAGTACGATTAAAAGAGGGACACGTTATTTGAATGATTTGTAAGGAGGGAAAAGTTGCAAAAGCAACTCTTGAAATGCCATGAATGGTAAGAGGTACTTGAAAGTACGGTAGTTGCATTTTCATACGATGATCTGTTATATCAGTTAAAAAATAGTTTCCCGGCTAGAAGCGCTATTACAATTTTAAACCTTTCTTATTATTAATTCCTTTGTAGTTTTATTTTTTGAAAATAAATTTGCTCTCTGATAAGAATAAATTATTTGACCGTTATATAAATTTTAATTTTGTGTATGACTTATTGCAGATACAGAGTGCATAAGAAGAGAGAACCTACTAATGCAGAAATATCCTAATGTTTAACTAATTAAGCATTTGCTTCTGCAAAAATATGTAAGAGATGTTAACTAAATTCAAATTTTCTTTTCTTTTAGATGCACAATTACGCGACTGTCAAAATCTACTGCTGAAAAATAACACAGAATTTAAAAAATCGATTTATACATTAAAAAATGTAGCATGTATTCTTCAGGAATTTGAAATTAAAAAATCATTTTTAAATGTTCAACGAGTCCGTAAATCTCGTGATGAATGAGGCTCTGGCAAAGCACTTCTCATCAATATGGATCTTTACTTTTTCTATAATTTTCTTTCTTTTTTCTTTGTTATCGTAAACTGCGCTTTTTTCCCACAGGGCTTTCAGGAAATAAGAGAGGAATTCACACAGAATTTAATCGCTCTCTTTCCATATTTCAAACAATATAATATTTCCTATTTCAAAAAAATTAAGGACCGAATTAAAATTACAGGAATCCTTCCAATGCCACCCTTTTTCCTTCGAGATTTTTAAAAACCCAAATTTTAATGTGACTTTTATGGAGCAACTTGAAGTAGCAAATTTTAAACAATGCAATCGCAAGCCCCTTTTTAAAAACGCCGAATTAAATATTTTAATTATAAAAAAGTTCACTCGTAAAATTTGAAAGTAACTTTAAGCAAAATTGTAAGAAAAAAAAGATGGTTTTTTAGCGTACTTTAATAACATTATACAAAGAAGAGATACTTTTTAAATTAAAAAAGCACTTAATTTAACATAGATTTATAAAATAGTGAAAGAAAATAACTTGCAAATGGTAATTAAGAATATCACTAAAATAAAATTCCAAAATTCACTTATGCAATTCTTGATTTTGAATTAAGTAAATTCCACCGCATGGCCTCTATAAAGAATTGAATGTGTATAATTTAATAAACTTTAAAATATTAATAAATGTTTCGAAAGTCCAGACTTTTTCTCCTTTGATAAGAAATATTTGAATAATATCTTTGTTATAAGAGTATTGTACATTCAAATATCTTAAGAATTAAATCGTATTAAACGGCTTTACGGTTAATCATCAATGGGCCTATGGATGTGGATGCTCTTAGGCAATTGTTTTTATGAAAATTATCTGCATGTAATGGGCATTTTTCTATGGAAAAAGTCTAGTTGTCTTCGTAATGAGTCCATAGCATATTTTCATGGAATTATTAATTGCATTTAGAGCATTAATTTCCTTATAGAAAGAAATAAAAATAGTAAATAAAGTAAAGTAAATATTTCAACCTCACCGACTTTGGCCAACAATCGATTCGCCAAACTTAATGCACACTGAAATTTTCAATCAAATAATTTAAGTAACTTGTCTTGCAATAGCTTCTTTATCAAAATATTTTCAAGTTACGAATTTTAATAGGAATATAATTCACACATATTATATAATAAAGGCTTTAAGCAATGAAGTTTTATGCATCAACTTTTTTGTTAACTTTCGTAATATTTCAACTTTAAATTAAATGGAAAATAATTAAATGGTAATTAATATAAAAACATTTTTTTTCTGAAACCAAGCATTTTTTTGTAATATAAGTACTCAGGACAGAGCCATTCAGCATTTAATTCTTATGTTTTATAGAATAAGTTTCATAATTTATTTTATATCTCAATAATTATCTAACAAAAAAAATCAAAATCATCGTAAAATTCAGAATTTAATTTTACCTTCAAACGGATTTAAAAAACGTGAATAACAATATTTTATTTTAGTTCTGTCTGTAAATATACTTTAAAAAATTATGAAGTCTAATTTTTATACCGTCTTATTTATTAAGGAAACATGCTCTGTGAAATATTTTTGACACTTCAACATTTTAATAAATAAATGAACGTTTCTATCTTCTATCAAATCTGATCGATGTGTGAAGTTTTAAAAAAACATTTTCCAAATTCTATTCTAATCTTAGGCCAATCATTCTTGAGAAACACTGGGGGAGGATTGTAGTATCATCTTTCAGATGATCAATGAAGAAATCTAAAATCATCCTTTTTTTATCGAAAAGTGGTATTAAGTTTTCATAAATCAGTCAGTTGTAGTGATTGATTTAATTGATTGGAATTGGAGAATTTTTATTTAACATATTGGCGTCTCAAGAATATTTTATTAAACATGATTCACAAGACATGGGATATATGAAACATTTTAAATTCATAATTCATCGGAGCATTTATTGACTGAATTTACATAAAATATAATTATTTGGCACATTTAAACCCTTTTGTTAGAAGATGTATGCCTCATATTAACTGATATGCGCTGATTAAAGTAATAATATTTTATACATTAAAATTTTTTTAATATTTTATATATTAGACCAAATTTACCTTAAATTAAACTATTGTAAACGATAATAAAAAACGTTTCAGCCATTTCTTTTCAGAAAATACCATAAATTATTTTCACTTCATTCAGACTCGTGCTGATATTACACTTTTATAAATTTAATTTACAATAATAATGAATTGATTTATATTTTTAATTTCAACTTCTGTTAATACGATGGTAACAATTTTATAAAAGAAAAACTTTTCTATTAACGTTCTCTTGCAGATTGATTTTTTTTGTGCGAAATAAATTGTTAAAAAATAGGCTTAAAATATTTCTTTAAAATCTCATTAAAACTCGAAACCTTGTTCGTAGGTTAAAACATTGGTATCACTAAAAACATAAGTTTTTAAGATTTATCTAGATGCAAAAATCAATTTTGTGCTGTAATATTTTCGAAAGTCAAGGGGAATAACCCCTAAATGTCACTTTGTTTTTTATTAATTACAATTTCAGATAAAAATTCAAAAAATTCAATTCTAGGTGCATATTTCCGGCCTCCAAAGTATACACATACCGAATTTGGTAGCTGCAGGTGAAGTGGTCTGGCCTGTTGATCACCAACACACGTTGAGGTTTAATATAAGTATAGATTTATTGGCTCAAGTTATAGTCAATAAAATTGTTTACTTCATTTAGACAATTTTAACACATTTAATTCTATCATTAAAAGTTTAGAAATAAACCTCGGGTTCCTGAATTGAAAGGATATATTTTAAAACATATTTACCTTAAATAAAGCTGATTTATTGACCTAATAATGCACATATTTTTAAAACTCCTAGAAGGGCCTGTTTGCATGTATGTTTTAGAAAATATATTTTAAATTATTTTCACTTCATACAAACACATGTTAAATATTACACTTGTTTTATTTATTTTCCAGTAACAGTTAACTTTTTTTAAAAATTTGAGCTTTTATAAATGGATGTCAACAAGATAATATAGGCTGATTTTTTCCCCAAATTCACGCGTAACCTTAATGTAGGTGAAATTTTACGTTCATCTTATGCAAAATAAATTGTTGAAAAATATAATTAAAACATGTTTTTAAAAAATTCTTTAAAAATGTAAATTTTATTTACAGGTTAAAATATTAGTTTCATTAAAAAATTAATTTTAAACTTTAACGTAAAATCATTCTTGTGCGGTAATATTTTTGAAAGATACAGGAGAAAACAGTGAAATTTCAATTAATGACACTCACTAACAAAATACTTTTTTACAGGGGGTCTCTTTCACACATAAGACACAGGAGAAGGACAACCATAATCGAACCAGAACACGTAGCTGGGACGCCCAAATTACCAGGAAAGCGTGTTACTTCTAAGGTAGGACGTGGGCAAGATATGTGTTAGACCTGTGTTTTGAAAAATTTGTAACATCATCTGAATTCCATCCAACCAGGATTAAAAAAATTACATTATTAGAACAAATTTCCTGGTGTTTTTATTTCTTTATTTTGCACATAATCTGTACTTTCTAAATATATTTTAAATGATTTAGAGAAAATTACATTAGTTCTTCTAGGAATAAAAACAAAATATTTATTTGAAAAAACCAGGGAAATAGGTATTGACTTCCTTGTTAGGAATAATTAAAACAAATATATGATTGAAGAATTACCATTCACAATTGATAGTAAATTAATTTTTCATATTACATTACCTCAATTTTTGAAGACAATAACTTGCTAGATGTTCTGTAGAGAATTCTATAATAATGTGTTTGTATTCTATTCTATTGATCCTACAGTTTCACCCAAAATATTTAAGGGAAGTAAAATCGTTTTGCAATTTTCCTTATTTAACGAGAGAGGCTTCAACGATATTACATGCCCAAATCCTAGACAGAGATATCAAGTTGTGTTCCTCAGAACCTATTAAACGTCAGAAAATCTTAATTATTTTTTTAAACTTACAAACCTTATTAGGATAATTATATAACATAATAACTATAAAATGTAACTATTAATAATAATATAAATGGTGTTGGGATTCCGGCTTCCTGGTGTAGCGCGTATTCCCCATGATCTGTGTATCCCGGGTTCGAGTCCTGGTTCTTCCTCACCTTGTGTTCTATCTGTGAGGTGCGTAAGCCTATTATGAAAGGAGTTGATAAGGGAAGTTAAGGGTTAACCCGAAGTGACATTTCGGAACTCAAGTGCTCATGGGCATTTACCCTCAGAAGCTACTAAACAAACTTGGATTCGTCAGAGGGCTTGTAACCGCAACAGAATTGAAATGTTTCAAAAATAATAGTTGATTGTTCAAATTGAAAACATAATTGCAGATATATATTTATTTCAAAGTCCATCCAAGAATTTCTGTTCCAGCCTCATCAAACAAGTTAAAGGAAGTTGAAAAGAATAGTTATAAATGCTAACGTAGTTTTCAGCCATAAAAAACGTTATATCTGAAGTCAGGCTTTATGTCGCATAAAATATTAATAACCATATGCCTACTTAAAAACACAAACGAAAGATAATAAGTAGTATTCTATGCTCCTCATACCATCTTTAGATGATGACCATGATCTTCTCTGTCAACGTGTAATCTATGCCTATCTTTAGATTGAATTTTTTTTTTCATTATTTACCCTCGCAATTATTTTACTTTGAATAAACAACTCAATTACATCTTATTAGCACAAATAATCCCTTTAATAAGTTGCTCGGTCTAATTAATTCTTGAAGTTTTCAAATAAAAACATGTTATTAAGAACATCCATATCTCTGCATTTTTTCTGAATGCAGACTTTCATAACTAATTCCCACTTTTCTTTGGCCATTAAAATACGAATTCAATTTCTGTCAAAAAAAACATGATCTCTCTTGCATAATTTTGCTCATTGTTTTAGTGCGGTTTTTAAGTTGAAATGATTAGCAAAAAGATGAACTATATACATTTCTTGATATTGATTTTCTTGGTGAATATGTTATTAATTTCTTTCCTCCAACCACAGTATTATCTAAAATTATAAAAAAAATAAGCAAGAGGTATCTTGTGTATGGCTAAAAGTAAGTTCAGTAAATAAGAGGATTTACTCTATTCGCTGGAAATGTCACTGCTGCCAATTCTTCTAATTAGAATTATTTTGGAGCTCGAAAAAAATAATGAAACTACTTTCTGTGTTATTAATAGACATAAAAAATCTGTTTTTCAGCCAATTAAGGGGATGACTGGCGTTTTGATGATGTTATAGACTAAGTTGCTTTGCCCCTGATCGTTAGTGCTTGGCGGCTCTCGGTAAAATGACTGAGCAAGACTCGCGGGCTGGCTCCCTTCGCTCTCTATATCGAGGACGCATCGATATTGAAAAAAAAAATGGTTGAAATAAGCTGATTTACTTTCGATGTTTTGCTTTAAATCAACTCAGATTAAAATGTATTGGTCATGAGTTTATAGTAATAAGAGAAAGCGATATTAAATAAATCAAGTTCAAGAAAGAATTTTAAAATACCAAAACTGTATTAACACTTTATTGTAAGGTAATAGAATTGAATCACCAACTTATATAGATTTGAAGAAAAGAAAATACATTTTTAGAAAAAGAAAATGATTTATTTGAAAAGTTGAAATAACGACAAACCAAAAGCGTCACACTTTCATTTCAACAATTAAGAAATTAACAAAATACATACAAAATTCAAGAGAATTGGAGAACTTACTTAAATTTACACTCAAATCTTAGAAAAATAGTTTAGAATTGTCTTTATTTTTTATTCAATTCGGTTTATTTCAATTAATAACTTACGTGCAGGTGGATTTAATCAATTTCAAAATAAGAAGAGGAAAACAGTGAAGTTTTGATTATTTCTTTTAGAATCGGAGATATCAATAAAAATGCTTCCATGTTTTCTTATACGAATCTACTGTTTCTGATTGATTTCGAAAAAATTCGGAATTTTGAGCAGCTGTCATATGACGAGTACTGCACCTGAGCTGGCAACCCCCTCTCCAAATGGCAGAACACGGTAGTGGGATGACGTTCGGCAAAGAGGGTTTGGCAAATGGATGAAAATGCAGCGGCTGTGAGTGATGCGAGCAGTGGCTTGTTTGAGCTGCTCCTCCACATCTGCAGAGGGTTAGGGAGCTGAGGGGTTTGATGTGCTGATTTTTAATGCTGTGTAAGTAAGTTGCAGTTCTGTTGTTTTAATGTTGTATGTTATTAAATGAGTTTCAGTTATTTCCGTGTCGTTTATTTAGATTGTTTTTATCAATATTCTTAGGGCATTGTTCGGCAGCCTACTGATGAGGAAGAGTCAAAAGTAACAATTAAAAAATTCCTGTTTTTAAAGAGTCACTAAAAATTTTCGATTTAATATTATAGTATCTGCTTATATATACTTGATTTTTGATTTAAAATAAAAGGTTTTCAATACCAAATAATCCTTATTCATAAAAACGCAAATATGATAATCTTTATTCATAAAAACGCAAATAT
>JAPMOQ010046290.1:126003-172465 GCA_026543055.1 Argiope trifasciata
GATATTAACAATTTAATTTATGACTTATGACATAGAATTAATGAATTATTTAAAATAAAAATTTACTACAGTTTATGCTTTAAAACCTAAAACAAGCTGTGCAAAGTAATACAATGAATCTGTCGTTTTACAGTGTAAAATTAAATATAAATAACTTGCCAAAGCGGGATGCTTAGATTATATCCAGTAGCCGGCGCGATGATAGCGGCGAGGTGATTCGACTAGTCTACCCATCACGCCCGTCCGTTTAGTTTCAGTTCTCAGTTAATCGTCTTATGTTGCAGGTCGCTCGCATCCTACCGCACTAATACGATAATTTGTTGTCTCAACAACCCTTCAAAAAGGACTCAGCCAGGTACCAGAGCTAAGAGAGTAAAACATGCCATTATGACAATGAATGGGAAGATTATTTCTTTTTTGTTATTGTGAAGGAGAAATGTGTTTGTCTCATATGTAACTCAAATGTGGCCCTTCCAAAAAAAAAAAAAAAAAAAAAAAGTCGAAAGATATTTTAAAACTATGCAATGAAAATACGCTACAGGCTTTCCAATCGGCAGTGAACTTCGAAAAATTAAATTGCATGAATTAAAGTCGAATTTACATTTACAGCAATCGTTATTTACGAGACCAGGCACCAAAGCTAAAGCAGTAACATTTGCGTCGTTTAAAATTACAGGTTTTGATAAAACGAAAAAAACCATTCGAAGATGGAGAATCGATAAAAGAAACTTTTTGTAAAGCTGTAAAGCGGGAGAAGTGCTTTTCCACGATTTTAAAAACAAATCTAAAGTAATATCAATAAATAATTTTTTTCTTTGTCGCGTAACACTGTGATGCGGCAGACTGAAGCTATGGATAATAATAAGGAGGATTTATTAAATGAAGATTTAAAAGCTTGTAAATTCCAATCCCTTCAATTTGATGAATCCACGGATATTAGTGACATTGCACAATAATGCATTTTTGTGAGAATGGTTTTCGAAGATATGACTTCAGAAGAAGAGTTATTAACTATAATTCCATTGAGAGGACAAACTAGAGTCCAAGATATTTACAATTCATTTAAAAACTTTATTGATAAGACAGGATTTCCAATATATAAATTGATCTTTTTTACAACAGATGGACCTCCAGCAATGGTCGGGAATTGCTTTTATTGCCTCGTGCAATAATGATGAGGAAATTCCCAGTTTTACTAGCTATCATTTCACTGTCCATCAACAGGTATTGTGTTCAAAAATACTTAAGTCTAATGATATAATGCAAATTGCTTTTAAAATCGTCAACTCAATTCGTTCAAGAAGTCTTCAAAGACGGTAATTTCGGCACTTTTGGAAAAAACTGAATCCGAGTACGGAGATCTCTTATCGCACACAGACTCAAGGTGGCTAAGCTGTGGTGCCTTTTTTAAAAAAATTTCGTATTCTGTTACCAGAAATAAAAAAAACTTTCTACAAATGAAAGGAGAGCACATTACTGAATTGGAAGATGAGAAATGGCTCATGAAACTAGATTTTCTCTGCGATATCACTGCAAAAATTAACGACTTATACCTAAATCTACAAGGAAAGAATAAATGTTTAACAGATGATTAACGAGCGGGATTAAAACTTTCAAAGAAACGATAAAAAGATATGTGTCTCAATATATATATATTGAAATGGCGTTACATTTTCATTACAATTTTCGAATACAATTATCCACATCCTGTAGCATCTTTTACTTACTGATTCGAGAAGACGACTATCGAACACAGTAACTTTACTTCATTTCTTACAGAAAATTTGCAAGTGATTTTAACATTAAAATGGTGCGGCATGTTTTATTAATATTAAATGAGTAGGTGATTGATAAAATACAATTTAAGTCCCTAAATTCAAAATTGGTTCTCGTATAACCATTAACGTAATCAGAGTGAAGTGCCTCTGCTGAATTCGATGACATGTTATTCCGTCTCTAGTTGCAAAATAGGGATCTTTCAAAACACAAGTTAAAAAGTAAAGGAAATCGGTTAAAAAGTGTGAGCTGTGCCATATTAAAAAAGGTGAAAAAAAGTCAAAGCTTTAACCTTAAATTTAGCTGTGATATTTGTTAAAAATGTTTCACTGAAATTGAAAACATGTGTCCTCAAATCTCTCCCTCCGGTGTGTTTTTTCGATTTATTATTATTTATTTGTTTACTTCGTCGTTTCTTAAATATCACTTCACCGTTTCACAACTGGTTGAAAATTGCATGATAATACCAGAGTATATATTTTGCAATCTAAGACCTTTTTGCTTGTCACGAAAATTCCATAATTTTAATTGCAAATGTCAGAATCATGTTTATACAATACTCCATGAAACTTTTCCAGGATGATATAAATTATGTTTCTCTAAATAGACTTTTTGGCTGATCTTTATTTTGTTTTTGTCACAACCTTCTTTCATCATTAGTGGAGCTTGTTTCAATAAATTAAGCACAGTTACTTTACTACAGGTGCACATTTCTTCCTTGCATATATGAGATACCCTTTTAAATTTATGGGCCTAACAAGAACTTTATTGATCCTTCTATATGATGGCATATAATGTGGATCAAGTCCTAATCACAAGAAAATAGAAAAAAAACCAACTTAATCTCCCATCATTCCTAAATATTTCTGACAATATTTTGCATATGGATTTCTTTGAAAACTTCATCGCTTCAAAACTTTTAAACGTCATCATCGTGCCAAAAGCCCACAATCATCATTTTCTGACTTTTTATAGTGGAAAAGGGAATTGAATTCTTCAATTGAATTTATTGAAGAATTGAATTTATTGAAGAATAGAATTTATTGAATTGTTAATTTTTAGTGATTTGATATTTAACAATATTAAGCCAAAATAGCACTAAAAGTGTTTGCTGGAGCAATGAAAGTAATTTAAATTTTTTAGAAAAACTAAAAATTGGTGTTTTAAATATTAAATAAAAATGTGGCTTAGAATTTCTAGCATTTAAGAAGAAAGAACACAAAATAAAGTGTCAATTTTAAAATATCTTGGGAATTTTTTAAAAAGTACCGCTGCCAACACGCTTTCACTTAACGCACTTAAATAGGACGAACACAAAAATTATTTTTGTGAAAGAAAACGATTATTTTCCTTTTCTACAATAAATGCTCCCGGTCTCAGTTGCTAAGTAACGCCTCCCCACTTTCACCCTGCGAGGAGCGAGACAACTGTTGAGTCCAACTGAAAGCCGCTCTCCTTTGGTCTCGGCGTAGCGGAATGAGTGCCTTATGCTTTTGATCACTCCGAGTTCGTGATACTAAAAGGGTCCAGAGTAATCGATTTCCTCTGAATGGCGGAAGTACACGTTTGGATAATCACTGCCACGCGGTTTCTCCAGTTATCAGTATTTCAAAAGAACTGATTACAAAGTTTTGGAAATGGCTCACTAAATCTTTCACAGAGTATTTGTTTCTAATGTATCAAGGGAGGTTATTGATTTGGCCATTGAATTTTGTAAGGTTAAGACATTGTAGATGCATTGGAGTGAATAAAGTTTTAAATTAATTGTTTGTGGTTCAAAGGGAGTTTGGAATTGCATTCCTTGAGAGGTCATAATTTTACTTTGACTTTTCAAATTTTATTTCTGATACTATTAATGTGATGTTTGAAATTCAATTTTCATTCAAGGAATTTTCCAATTTTGCTCCTTTTCAAAAGTAGTCAAAAGTTTCAAGTAGTCAAGTAGAGGAGTTTCGAACTAAGCCTGGAGCACAACCTGGCATTTAGCTGTGCTCATGTTGAATTTTGAAATTATTGTGCGTAAAAAAATATTTAAAGAAGCATTATAAATCTTTTAAATCTCAGTTTATTATAAACATATCTGGAAGTAGTGATTTATGTAGATTACATTGAATAACCAATGACTTTACATTATTTTATTTGAAGAAATATACTAATTAATATCATGTGTTTGGAAATTTAAGAAGTAAGAGACTATTGGGGTTTCATCAGTTTTGAAGCTAGTGCTAATATGAATATTAAGGTATCCAAGCACGTTGGAAGGTCGACTTTCGCAAAAAGTGTTATTTCGTGAAAATTATTTTATTGAATAGACCGATCTTTGAGCTACCCAAAACAGGTTTACTTTTGTATCTACGTTAATTAGATGTCAATATTTTCTTAATTATCAATGAACTTAAAGGAGACAGTTAAATAACCGATTTAAAGTGACAAAAACATGCTAAAACTTTGTATGAACACAAATTTAGTTTTTAATTCCGAAAATGTTTTGCACAGAAAAACACAAAATACCAATAAGAGTTTGAGCGATATTTTGCAGAAATGTGTACCTAAAAGAGTCTTTGTTTATCTATGAATTCTTAGATTAGGGGTATTTATGTCTATAATACATTTTAATGAAGGCTTTACAGAATAACTGAATATCCTTAAGGTTGTTTGAATGTATCGTAGAGTAAATTGAGTTAAAGCATTGACTGAGTTCGATAGAGATAGAAAAATGAATCTCAGCAGTATTCTCTTCCAAATGCAAAAATTGCCAGAAAAAATTTGACTGATTAAAAAAGTAAAATTATTCAATGATGAGGTGGAAGAGGATATAACCTATAAATGTGGAGAATTTCAAATATGAACGCCTATAAGTTATTATTAAAACAAGTTACTGAATACTTTAAATGTATTTTTCCCAAAATTGATTCATACTCACTTGCTGCTCACTTCAAATTAAAAATCCCAAAATATAATTATCATATTACTATGAAATTAGATAGACATTATCTTTATACAATTTTCTAGGGTATGAAGTAAAAGAATTTAGATCAAGTGAATAGATTTTAATTTACAGTCTATAGTTTGAATAATAATGTCATAAATTTACTAACAAAATCATGATAAATCTTCGACTGGTTGTAAAATTTTTATTTATCATTAGAACCATACGATTGTACTTCATTCTCTAGAGAAAATTTTGTAGTTTATCATGGTATAAGTTTTGTTATGATGATTGTTTTTGTTGATTGATTATTGATTTTGGTGTAGCCAAATTGAAGTTTTTTAAGAATGTGCTTAAATTTATGCTATGAAATGAATATCCTATTACTACTTTTTTTAATTAGTCTTAAATTCAGAAATATGGTTATAATATGTCTGCACGATGTTTTTCTCAAAAAGTGTTGCGAACGAGCTCGGATGCCTTAAAGAAAATTCTGATTTGTATTTAGTTATCTTTGAAGAAAATGCTTATTGAGTTTATGTACTTGGTCTTACCAGTCTCCTAAAAATGGTATAGATTATTATTAATAGAAAGAGGAAATTCTGACTCTCACATATATAAAAAAGATTATCTGGAAAAGCTGATTCTGATTTTCAGTATGGATGAAGCATATCAAACAAAAGGAATTAACAAAGATATGGAGATTAGTATTCAATGAGGTCCTAAATGATTTGCAGTTTAATGGCTATAATCAAGCTAAAATTAGATTTAGCTATATCCCTTTTATCAATCAAGTGGAAAACGTAATGAGCTGTGTTAACATGCAGAAGATTTGTTAATTTTCATTCAAGGAGATACATTTGACTAAATAATATGATCAAATAGATAAATAAACACATTTAAAGAGAAAATAAATATAATATAAAACCTATTTTTCACAAATATGAATGAAATGGGCTTGTTTTTCTAAATTCATTTAAATAAATAAAAATGACTTTTTGTTTGTTCGTGCCTTATCCGCGGCAGTACTGTTCAACCGATTGCGATAAAACTTGGTCAGCTTATTGCATACATCTACGGAATTGATATAGGTACATTAAAATGATATAAAACTTTTAAACAAACTCGGATCTCCACCGTATCTATTTACCAAAGTTTAATCTCCAAGTAACTCGCCGAGAAATGTTAAATACAAGTTAAAGGTAGAAATGTTAAATACAAGTTAAAGGCTAATATTTTGTAGCACACTCCATGCAAGTCATTCTCAGAGGTAACAACTTTATTACAGTTTATGCGAGAAAGCTCTGTGGAGTTCAATCCTGGATTTTTAAAATTTTAGCGCTCATCGCAGTAACTTACGAAATTATTATAGTACAAATAAATGCTCCTGTCGATACTGCTACGTTCAGTGGTGGTGGGTTGGTCGGCTGTGTGCAAGAAGAAGAAGTAAAAATAAAAGCTTGAGGATTGGGTTAACGTAAAATTATCATTTTAGCTATATTAACGGTTTTACGGTATAAATATATTTACTATTTTCAATCAATTTTAAAAGAACATATTTTGCTTATACTTTTCTTTATTTAACTTCAGAATTCTGAATGCGTATTTTAAACAAATTAAGGCACACAAAAAATAGTTTCTGTCGTTACCGTTCTGAATGAACACCGAGCTTTACACTTCTAAAGAAATACACAAATCTATTGTATAAAAATAATAATTTCTTTTTTCATATTTTACATACTGTCGAACCGATCATCTTATTTTATAAAATGCTGCCAATTGATTCTCTTCAAGTGTGTGGAGTACACTGCAAAGTCAATCACTTCAAGTGAACGGATTTACCTACAAATGCCTTGTTTTAAGCACGGTGAGTTGCATATTGCATGTGCAAGAGTCAGATAGCCAAGAAATATTGCTGAAAACGGAAAAAGAAAAAAATATTGACTACCCTAAAAACATATGAGTAAGAAATTTTAAAAAATAGAATAAAAATTATTTATGCTTCTTCCTTGAATATTATTCAATTTCAATCAATGTATTCTTTACCGACAAGAACATGAAGAATTATTCTTCCTATCATGACTCAGTAAACAAGACAGCAATTTTAGATTTCAAATGATATTTCCAAAATTATTTCTTCTGCGACAGCAACGCGTCGGATACCGGCAATGTAAATAAATAGAAATCGAAGCTCTGAAATAGAATTTATTTAAAGAAGCGCAATATAAATTAGGGATGTAATTCTTAGAAAATTTGGATGTGCAGTCATCGAATGTACATGAAGTTGTCAATAATTTCAGGCTTTTCCTCAATCAATTATAAGCTTTTTTCCGGCACTTGCAATCAGAAAGCAGAGGAAGGAGGCGGTAAGCAAAGGAGAATCACTAAAGTTATGGATTAATATCTGTATCAATAATAATATTTCAATTTTTAGTAATTCAATCAAAAAGTGCATAAGATTGTGTTTTTAAGTCATTTTCTTATTTTCGAACCAGAAATATTTTAATGGAGAATTAGAGCTAAAGTGTCAATGGTTATTTTTTAAATTTAATTTGTTAATAATTTTGCTACATTTCTTTTTTTTTATTTACATAAATTTTTCTTGGAATATATATAGTAAATTTAGTAAAATAGCCTAACATCAAACCAAAGTTATACTCCAGACATTTTGCTTATTATGTTTAATATTTTGACTCTCAATTTTTCAAAATTCTCATCTGATAGCCCCTGCCAGTGATTTATTTGCTCGAAATTTGAACCAGAAGCAGAGCATAAAAAACTATTTTCATTTTAATTATTAAATATTTAATATTTTTTTAATATTTCAAAACGAATCTGGATTTCTTATGTAATGCTACAAAGGGATTATTATTCACTGAAAGGTGAGACGGCAATTTAAGGCAAAGCCACCATCATTAAAGTATAATACTTGTTACCATTTCCCATTTGTTTCGTTTTTTCATTTCGCAATAAGACTCAGAAAAATTCTTCGAATTCAGTTTTCCTTTACCTCCAGTTCTTCCAAAAAGATTCCTTGTTCATTCTTTTTGTAGTGCAATATCAAAGGATGATTTTGCGAAAGAACCATTTACAATTTATCGATATAAATGTATTTACAACTAACAGCACATTCTTGAGTACAATACTGGTTCACCGGAAATATTGGAAGTGGGAAATATCCCCGAAATCTGTTGTGCATAACTTTGATGATCTTAAGCACAATATTGTAAACCTTTCAAATGTATTACAGTAATAGCATTACACTTGTTTATTCCGTATATGAAACTTCACATGGAATGAAAGTACTATTAAAATCCTAATCGTCAGATGCATCTGTCTTTTGATTGTGCATCATGGCGCAATAACGTTGAAGTTCCTCTCCTCACACAAAAAGTGCAGGCAGTAAATAGAATATTTCTTCAGCTTTCAATAATAGAAGAATACCAAGAGTTAATAAATAAATAAATGTAAGCGGGAAACGTAAATGGTAACTCAATTAAAATCCTTTTAAAAACAATAACTCATATTTTAAAATAGTTTCACATTAGTTTCTGGACCTTCCGCATAAAAACATTTACCGATAAAAATTTTGAGCCCTCGAAATTCTATTTGTGCGGGATTCGGCACCTTTAGACAAAACGTCATGCTGTGTTAAGTTCCTACACACATTTGTGTTCTCCCATATTACCGCAGGAGATTTGGAGAGAAGAGAGAGACAGACTTACTAAAATGAAATTTCTGCTCATTCCGTAGTTGATTGACATAATTACACAATCTATTGACAGTCAGCCCACCAGAACCATTGACCAGGAAATGTGACTCATGGTACAATAAAATTTGGACAAAGGGAATATGCAACTTAGAGAGTTTTTTAAACTTTAATTACAATAAAAAACTTTGGTTGTAAAATTTTAATTCATTTGGAAAATATGCACTAAGATATTGGAATTTGATTACTTTTTCAAAAATATAATTCTTGAATCATATTTAATTTTACAAATGTGGTTTATCATACTGATATGAGTTTTCAATAATTATTTTCTGCACATTTATCAACAATTCACCTCATTCACGCAATGATATTCAAACGTTTCTTCAAATATTAATTCGCAAGATTTCCTCGCATCACTGGAAGATTTCATTCCTATCTGCAGAGTTTGCATGCAGAACCAGAAAGAAATCGCTGAAGACATTGAGCAGTTTAGAAGAGGGATTATCGAAAGCATTACATTTTTGTGATGTTATAATAATTTCTAAGCGGCTTCAGTGTGTATCACAATTTGATTTTAAAAAATATTTTCATGAGGGAATCATCAACATGAAATAATGTTGAAGAGACGCAATAGGTATAACCAATTTTCCCGGTGAAATAAACAGGTCATAAAACGCGGCTGCAGATTGAAAAAAAAAACTCCGATTCCCTAATATCAATCAATTGTCTTAAGTTTTATATTCGTTCAGAAAAAGGAGCATAGTCAAAATAACATGATTCTAACATGATTGTACTGCTAATTTGTTTAGCATTATTCATTGAAAAACGGCAAGGTTCAAATTTCCTTACATACATATTTAAGAAACAGACCATTTTGAAATAAGCAGTATCGAGAAAATCTTATCGATGTTTTATTTGTAAATTCAGTAAGCTAACTGGAGGGGTGTCTACCAAACTTTCTAGCATGCTCACTAATAAGGATGTGATCCCAGATAATTCCTTGCATGGCATTGGCGTACAACAGTAAAAATAAACCGACCCTAACAGTTACAGTTATAATAATAAACAATGGAAGGAATTTATCATTTTTTAAATCTATCGTGCGATTCTTGATGCGTTGTTCGACGATTAAGTGTATCCGAAAGTCAAACTTGCGTTTTAGACGCCCTTTCCCCAACTAATTAGACCAAAACTGGGCACAAAATTACACTCACAAAATCGCAAAATTACAATCACAAAATGGCATACTAAATTTGCGATTTGCATACTAAATTTTAAATCATTGCGACTTTGAGCTATCATGCTTAATTGTTTCTGAAAAAAATGGTCAACGCCTTGTTAGATTTGGCTCAAAACTAGACAAGAGTCTAAAGTATGGACGTTAAATCTGTGTGCTAAATTTTATCCATCTTGGTTTCTTCGTTTTGCTATCGTTTTAACTTGTATTCCAATAGTCAGACTGGCAGACTTTCAATTGAATTTGAATCTGCCCTCTGAATTTCAAATCTAATCCAGAGGAAAACTGAAGTAGAAACACCCCTTTTATTAGCAAGTAAAATAATGGGCATGACAAAAAATGTAACTTTTTAAAAACATTTCATTAACATTCACTTATGGATAAAACATAACGGACGCCATTTACTACAAGAGTAACATGTTTACAACATCGAATTTCAAAAATGAGCTCACTCTCCTTTTACAATGTATCTCACCAGCCTTTCAACTCACTGGCTGCGTCCCTTCTTTCGGAACTCGTCGCTCCGAAAAGAAAAACCGAACTCCAAACGACAGAAGTTTTTCTCTGACTCCTTTGAATAAAATTCGAAATACATAATACATATGGAAAAATAACTAAACAAAACAGGAATATAACATTCATATATGGAAATAAAAATGAACAAAACAAACGTTGACACAATGACTGCTGAGAATAATTTTTAGTAAAAACGCTAATGCTTAATTTGTAGACAAGATTAAGCATCAGAGCTTTGTTCAAAATTCCAGAACATGAGTAAATTTGTAATTCCATTGTTGAAAAATCAATGCCCACCTAGCTAATTTACAGCATTTTGGACTATTTTTTCAATTAAGTATTTTACTGGATTATGATCAGGTACGATTTCTTACGAACATCCATCCAACACTTTGTCACTAATTTTATATCCAATCAATATTATATGAGCCTTTTTTGACTTTTATTAAATTTTTGTCTCACAAATGCTACTGGTTTATAGAATTTCTTTTTCTGTCTTTATGAGTTTGACAACAACAATCCGCATAAGCATCGGAGTGAATTTCAAAACGTTTACCGAATTCTGAGGCATTTAACGCTGGCGCCTCACATAAAGCTTTCTTCAAACCCAAAATGATTTTTTTTTGCATTTTCTCCAATTTTTATCTCCTGAATTTTTTACTTGGGGGTGTTATGTTAAAGGGGTTTCAATTTCCGCATAATTAGGAACATACGATCAATAAAATCTAATCAGTCCTAAAACATATTTTACTTATGTTTTTGTCTTTTACTCTTTCTAGCCGCTTACTTTATAACCTGGTTCATGCACCAGATGAAGGGATTCTTTTATATCAATAATTGTTCGACTTGGTAAGCTATACAGCCTTTTCAAAAGAGTGCTGATTCACGACGTTATTTTCTGATAATTATGGTTATAGACACCATTGCAGAAGCTTCAGAAGTTTGAATTACAACTGCATTAGCTGATCCGAAATCAACAGATTGAGAGGTTCCAATTTCAACCTCTCATCGACAATCATTTCCTCTACTACCAAAAAGTGTTAATAGCTTATAAAAATCAAGTGTCTATTATTAGTATGGACAATAATATTTTCTCTTTCTACAAAAATTTCTTTTTCCCTTTTCTTGTCCCTCTACTCAAAACCCATTACAAATGTTCCAAATAAATTTAGCTAGAGCTGAAGCATCCAACAATCAGCTTTATTCAACAGCAAGCATGATTAAACTGGATATCATCCTAGTATAAGAACAATAAAATTATATCAATAAAATCCCCGGAATTCCAAAATTCATGGAAAACTTTTAATTCCACAAACCGGAATTGTGCACATCCCGTCAGCCCTTATAAAACCTACTTTATTGGGAATAAAAGTCAACATAGGAGTTCCAAGAATTCAAGCATCCTTATATCCCACTACAATAATTTCTGCCAACTCCTCACCAGGACAAGATGGCCACACAACTCTCCAGGAAATTCAAAAGATAATTACCAGCCTGCAAGAGGAAGAATTCATCATCAACACTGATCTCAATGGACACAACTCTCTTTGGAAATACAGGTCCAATTACAAGAGAGGCAATGAAGTCTTGAATTTTAACTTCATTGCCTCTCTTATAATACCTATCCTCCAACTCCGCCTCTTCCAAGTACTGCACGCAAACGGAAGAGAAGATACTTCCGTAATATAATTCCAACAAAATATAAATAAATTTTTATCTTCTTTTCAAATTTAGATTTTAAAATTATCTGCTTCGTAGTTATATGCAGATTTTAAAACTTAAGTTTATTGCATGACCTCCTGTTCTTCGTTAACACCTTTTATTCTTTGCTGGGAATTTATTCAGATATTACGCATATTTTGCGATTATTTTCCATGATTTTAGACATTTCTATTTACGTAAGTTAGGACATTTATTTTGATAGTTTAAAATTTTATATATTTTACTGTACCGTGATTCTGTTGATCTAACCTATGTTTGGTGCAACATAGCCAGAAATGGCTCTTGTGCCAGTAAAATCAACTAACCAACCGACCAACCAGCAATGCAGTCTTGAATTTTAACAACAAATTATTTATATATTTACAAAATATCAGATGCTCCACCAATTTTCCAAAGAAACGACAGATTTGTTTGGCCTGACCTGATTTCCTAATTAATTATATACTCTTTTACTAAAATCAGTTCTACAAAAGATGGAAGAAACTCTATAGGAATTATGTCCGATTTCTCAATGTACTTTTTAATGGTATTTATTGTTGGGGAAATAAAAAAGCAAAAGCTAGAAATTCTAGAAAACTAAATGACAATAGAACTTCAAAACTCTATTATTAATCTTTGTAAAAAAAGGTTCATGATTAATAAACAACTACGATTAAAGAAACCAAACTGGTGGACAGAAAAGTTAGAAATGCATAGAAAGAAAGTTAAAGTAACGAGAAAGAGAGTACAGACGGCACCAGAAAAGGAAAAACAATCAAGATACTATGCCTTCAAGAAAGAGATAATTAATTACAAAAAGCATATTAAATGAACAAGAAATACTTTTTAGAAAAATTTCTGTAATGCAGCCTCCAGTCTTTATAGAAAGCAATACAAAGCCCCTTATATGAAATCAATCACAAATCCCACACCTGATTAACCGTGACCGAAGAGGAAGTCTGAAAGAAGCATTACAAACACTAGTGGATCACATTTTCTAATCACCTACTTTTTCATCTAACTAGAGGTTAAACACTTCGACGCAGTCACTATAATTTCCAATCTTCTAAGAAATTTCAATGATAATTGACCATCTTTCGTTAGGGGAAGCTCATGATATTGATGAAATTGACAACTTCTTTAGTAAAATTATAGACAAGCGCTTTTGTAATATCTTTACAAGCGTCTTTAATAAGTGCTTAGAATTAAGCTGCTTCTTAGAGTATTTGAAAATGGGGGATATATTTTTATTACAGAAACAAGAAAAAGACCGAAGTCTGAATCTTCATATCTATCCCTTTATCTTGGGCAGGAGAAATTGATGACTAAAAGGTTAACATATCATTTTTAGATCACCAATAGCTTTATCAAGCGTCAAAATAGATTTAGGGAAGGCAAATCAGTAGACGCAGCCATACATGAGCTGATAAATAGAATTAAAGCTGCAAGAAGTAAGAGTAAGTATAATTCGGTGCTCTGTATTAACGGAGTCTTTGACACAATACAAAGCACTCCTTAAGAGCTGGATGTCAACATCTGTTCTTTAAATATCAACTATCTCGTTCACAGCCAAAACATGAAAGTAACCCTATTGACTACAGAAGGCAGTGCCCTGAAAGACCACAAGGAAGGCTGCCCTCAAGGATTATGAAGTGGTCAGACTGTGTGCAATTTCGTTACCAACGAAATCCTCAAGCAGGTCTAGCTAGAAAAAGTACATATACAAGCCATCGCTGGTGATTTTATTCCGGTCATCCAAACGAGCATAAAAAATAGACTAGAAAATGAAACAAAACTTTCAATTAATCCCTGATGATCGCATAATCAACTTTCCATTTCTAAGTAAGTCTAAAAGTAACCCATATTTTGTGCGGCAAAATGGTGAATAGCCCCAGAATCCAATGTAATGGTGACAGCATCAAGAGATAACATCTTTTAAACATCTAGTTATGCATGTTGATGACAAATTCAATTGACTGAAACATAGAAAAATAAAGTGAAAATACGATTAAAATGCATCAATGCCTCAAAAGAATCGCTGGCAGAATATGGGAAATCTCTCAAAATCACAGAATAATTATTTATAAGAGTGTAGTTGAAAGAATGCCCACCTGAGGTTTTGCAGCGTGATGTATAAGCCCAAACTACAGAATGAGGATAAAATTTTCTTCTATTCAGAGGCCGTTTCTTCTCTCTATTTATGGTGCACATAGAATAACTCGAGCTACAAACCCTTTTCGTCATTGGATCCCTGCACATGTATTCACCGTTTGAAGCCAGACTAACTTCAGTATATAGCCCAAGAATCCCTTTTGCTAATAGCTAGAGAAGACAATACCAGAATAGCTAGAGAAGAAAGCAACTGGCTAATCTACTTACCTTTCAAGCATCTCAATCCCAACCAAATATCTGATTGGAAGATGAGGCAGTAAATATATCTCTAATGAACAATATCAATATCGTCAAAGATTATTCGAGAACAGAGCATGGAGTTGGAGCTGCGTTTTGTATCCTAACTATTGATACACGGTCCTACCAACTGCAAAAGACTTTCATTTTTATAACTGCATCCTCATCTACTATATCATGGTAATAAATGAACTTAGATTTCATGTATATTTTAATGTATTTTATCTTTCTGTAATTTATTATTACAAAAAATATTTCAAAGTTAAAAAACATTGGAAACAATTTCATCTTAATACTATTTTTTATGTGCTTGTAAATTCTGTTCATAGTTTTTTTCTACAATAAATATTTTGATATTTAAGTAAAATTCCCTTAATATGCCCCCCAAACCATTCAGTGTCCAGATTGTATACGGATACGAGGGAATGAGATGGCGTTCTGTTATGTCTTCTGATTAAAGATTTTCTTTGTAGATCTCAAATTGCAATAGTAAGCCTTTTTTTCTATTTGTACTATTGAGACTAATTTTGTTTTCTCGCCTGCATTTTCTAACTCCTTTTTAAGTTTTCCGTGTAAAGAACGACAGGAGCTGTATGCAACTACAAACCTTCTTGATCTACCAAGCAAGTTTTTCTCGAAATATATAATGGTCCTTCGGATTTTAGTCCACATAATAATTGGAAAAATGCTACCGTGGTGAAGCTGCTGGAGACTTTTAAACAGGCACATAAAATAAATGGTATTTTTGTAAATCATTTACTTGACTTTTCTAAAAGGACACGATGTAGCATGTCCTTTAATGCTTGATTCGATATTTCTGTCAGTCCATTTGACTCTAGATGCAATGGTGTAGAAAATCATGGACTGGATTGCATTCTTTTTTCAGAGTCTTGAATCAAGTTAGCATTGAAATAAGGCCTAATATAATTGCACCATTATCTGCTTCTATTAAGTTAGGCATATCTGTCTGCATGTTGGTGGTTAATAGTGCTTTGCATGTAGCTTTGGCAGTTAAGGTCAATGGCACTGTCTCAGCCAATCTCGTGTGTTGACCAATTTGACATGAAATATACATCTGAGACCTTTTTCACACGGATGATCTATAATTCCAATGATGTTGACATTCCCAAAGTGGACCGGCAATTTCTGTATGGCCAACGGAGTAGTTGGTACAATATCCTTTTGATTTTGTTAATTGGTAGTCTTTACACTATTGGCAAAATGTTTTGAAATCTTTGGATACTCCATGCCAATAAAAGGAATACCTTATTCTTGCAACAGTTTTTCTTGATCCCATGTGACCTCCCAATATTGAACTGTGAGTTCTAGACCTCTTAGGCGAAAAACGCTAAGCAATAAACTGCATACAGTATTTCTTGGTGAATCATATTTCCGTCTTTGCCAACAATGGTGCCCATCGTAACACTGACAAGAGAAAATTTTGCAACTGAACCAAAAATGTCTTACCTTCAATGGGAAAATCCGTCAACATATATCGTCTGATTACAATGATTTCAGAGCCAGAAACAATTAGGGCTGATGCAGGTTACCCATTCACACTTATACATTCTAGATTGCTAAGGTCTTTACTAATAGAAGGTTTTCTGTGCTATCATTTTAGCCCCTACTGCATTTTACTTATTGACCGATCTCTATCCATAACCGTTTTATGGACATTTACATTTCTTCCACTATCTTGATCTGAATTTGTATTTAAAAGTTTGGACAGAATTTATTTACATGACCATCCGCTCCATTAAAGTACCCGGTAATTATGGCCGGGTTTTAGGCTCATTGATTCCTTGTTAAACTCTTACCTAGCTTCGTTGATTTAGGGTCATCATTACAGTCCCTGATATCATGGTTCACGGCGTTATATCAACATCTATTTATTTGTGAAACTTGGGATTTGGATTCGATAATATCGAACACCTTCATACTAGCCTAGCTTGTCCGCTAAATTTTGGCGTTTAACTAATGTCCCCCACACGGCCACACTATAATCATGAATTCCTTGAAGAGCTCTTTTCTTTATTTGGTTCGTAATAATAAATTCTTTCAGTCCATCCAAATCCGTGACATTCAAAGCATTTATCCTGCCTTGCAAGTAATTTGTACTTTTATTAACGAAATCTTTCTCTTCTCTAGACTTTTCTGGTCTGAAAAATTCCAGGCAAAAGCCCTCAGCGTTCAACTTAAATTTCCTCGTCAGTAAATTTCTAAAACGTTTATCTTCTTCTATCTATTTAAATTTCTTCGTCTTCCTTTCACATGTCCAAAATTTCGAAAAATCCTTCTTCATTCAGACGTGAGTTCGGTAACAACTCAAGTTTGACTTGCACAAATAATTACGTTGCTCGAATACTTCTCGTAGAAGGTTTTTAACATATTTCAACGTTTTTCTTTCCCCCTACAGGTTTGGCGCTTTGATAGATTGCAGAGTAGTCAATACAATGAATTCTGACAAGGCCTCTGACTTCATGGTTTTGTCTTTTATCGATTCAGCCGTCATTTCAGCCGCCCACGGGTTCCTCTAAATGAAACTACAAAAAATATTGTTTTAATTCATTTGTTACTTGGATCCTTCTGAGTAAATTTTTTCCTATTTCATTACAGATATATCATTTCGAAATTCAGTAAAGCAGAATTTCGTTGGATAATTTCTCTTTTTTTTAAACATCACTTAATCCTTACTCTTTATGCTAATACTGAGAAGTGCGATTTTTAAATTATTGCTGATTTTTTTCGCATAGATAACTTTCGGAGCTACAACAAAACTCCTATCAGACTTCAGGAAGTAATACAAAAAAAATATACTATTACTAAACGTACTTAATATTTAACCCTTAACAGGACGTGCGGTTTGCGGGACTGCTTGTGATGGACTTTAGGTCACCGTTAATCTATTTTTAGCTCAATTGAATGGATTGACGTTGAAGTTTCCTGTTTATTGATTTAAATGATAAGAATACTTATCATTAAAATATTAATAAAATTGAAAATTTAAGGATAATTATCATAAACTCTGCTGTACAAAAGAGTTTATCAATGAAATTTGCATTCAACTGATTTTGATATTTTCATTAATTTTTCTAGTGATAATGTATTTTAAAATTATAATATACATTTATATACCAAGAAAAGTATACATAGAATTTATAGATAGATTTTTATATTAATTCTTAACCTGTATGTTCACAATAAATATGATTAAAAAGTAAAAAGTAATATGATTTTCTAAGAATAATTTTTGTTGTAATATGTAATTTGAGTAAAAAATGTATGTTTCAACGCAAATAATTTTTTCAATGACAATATATTTTGAAAATTTTCTAATACATATTTATATATTAAGAAAAACAGCTGCAGAATATATTGGCCCGAATTAAACGTCCCGTTTAAAGCAACCCGAGGTCTATTTGGAGACGGACCTCATGATTTTGAACCACAGTCAGATGACGAGGATGACACCTGAACTGGCACACCTCTCTGCACACCAAACCACATCAGCAGAAGGACGTTTGGCCTGATAGATTTAATGTGCAACACGCCCCCTCACACTACGGTTCTTCGGTGGAATCGAGTCCCGAACCTGAAACCCTCCGGTTCCGAAGCCGAGACCTTACCACCAAGTCACCGCGGCCCCTGGATTTTCTGTGAATAATTGCATAAATTAAAATGTAAAGTATATCCTTTGTTAAAACTTGGTATAACAATTTTTCAATTTGCTCTTAAGTTTCTGAACTAGAGAGTAAGTATTTTATGCATTTATAAGTATTTTATAATTATTTTAAAGCTTCACCATGTGAAAAAAGTAAACATTTCATGTAATTTGTTATATAATATTTAAAGAATTAATAGAAATATATTATTATTTATTTTAGTTAAGGAACAAGATAATGCATTTCTTAAGCTATCTGCATAATTTTAAGCAAATAATTTGATAAACCTTGAAACTAGAAGAGTTTTCCTTTGTCCATTTTCAACAACAACAACAAAAACTATTTTTGCAAATTTTCAAAACTTTTACTACCTAACAGTTAAATTTTTGTTTCGTGCATATTTTTTTTAATCATTTTTAATGCAAAAATTCAAAATTGTAAATATTTTAAAGCGTTTAAAAAAAATTCATCTCGAATGTAGTCACATACTTTAGAATAGTTTTTTGATACAAACCCTGATATGAAAATGTAAGGTGCTTTTTTAGAAAAAGTAAAATAATATCGCTTTTGAAAAATATTATAAAAAAACTTTGGTCTGGAGAATAAAACTTATTCAGCAAACGAACAAACGCCAAAAAATATATAAATGATTCTTTCCATGTTCCTTCCAAAAGAAGCACATGAATATTCTGAATGTAAAAATATCTTCTGGATTCTATTACTATTTCTTGGAATATTTTGTCTTTCTGGTCTTCTAATTCAGATTCAGATATAAGATATACTAGAATGCATATTTCATTAAATTTATCATAGATAAATGAAAAAATACTCTAAGCGAAATAAAGAATTATGTTAAATGTTTTAAAAAAATATACGTAGAATGCTGAAAGAATTGTAAAATCTAAATTTTCATATAGTTTTTTTATATGCTTGAAACTTTTATATATTCCTTTAACCCCTCATGCGTCCAATTACTCTGAGTATGGCGTTTCAAAAATTTATCTGTATCAGTCAAAAGATTACTTCAAAAATATATCAACTTCACACAAGAGAGTGTCCGAAAAAAACGAGCATTTTTCACTCCCCCTCTCCTTCCCAGCCGCAAGGTTCCAACTAACCCAGGGAGGAGTTTGGTGGTAATCTGTCTCCAATGTCTTATCTTTCAAAGGTTTAAATTTTAAATATTTTATGTATTGGTTTTTTGAAGTGAAAAAAATGAAATTTTAATGATGCATTGTTTACAATTTAGATCTGCAGCTTATGTTAAGCATCTTAAGATGCAGAGCGTTTAAAAATAGTGTTTCAGAGTGAGAATCCCATTGAAATGTTTTAACCACACAAAATGACTATTCCGCTTTCAAGAAGAAAATGGAAATTAAATATATATTCGATCACATTCGAGAAAATGAATGTTTGGTTATCCTTCAATACATTATCTTTTATGTGCATCATATTGGCAAAAGCTCAAACTATAAAATAAACCAACCATTATTTCAAATTGAACAAATAAAAATCTCTTCTACAAAACGTGTCTGTAAGAAATGAAATAAATGTGAAACAGGGTTTTTATTCAAAAAAAGTAAATGCAGAGAAAAATTTCTAATGATCTTTTATGCTATCTATATTATTAATATAACAAATAAGTTTTGTTTAATGCAAACATGGTTTAATGTATATAAGCTTCATAATTAATGACCCAACGGTTAATACATACACTGATGGAAAAAAAATCCCAACACTAGGAAGGATGCGCGTAAGTGTGGCGCTAGTAGCGACACTATGAACATGCAAATGAGGTTTGCTTTAAATAAGCGCTGTAAGGTTCGTTATCGTTATTTACAGTTGAGATTTGACGTAAAGTGTTAATGATAGTCAAGGATGCCTCTGAGAAGACGAAGAAGCCATTATCAACAGCTCACTGAGTTTGAACGAGGTCGTGTTGTAGGGCTATGAGAAGGTGGGTTTTCTTTCCGCGATATTGCTGAAAGACTTGGCAGGAATGTATCCACTGTACATGAGTATTGGTGGCAGTGGTCAAGGGAAGGTACTGCCTCAAGAAGACCAGGTCCCGGGCGACCGCGCGGTACTACTGAGAGGGAAGACCGTCGTATTCGGCGTATGGCTGTGGCTAATCGTACTGCGTCTGCAGCTGAAATTCGAGCTGCAGTTGGCACCACAGTGACACAATGAACTGTTACTAATCGGTTACTTCAAGGACAGCTCCGAGCCAGACGCCCTGTACAGTGCATTCCACTGACTCCAAACCACTGCCGTTTGCGACGTGAGTGGTGTCAAGCTGGAGCTCATTGGAGGACGGAGTGGAGATCTGTTGTGTTTTCTAATGAAAGCCGGTTCTGTCTTGGTCACAGTGATAGCCGTTTTTTGGTTAGAAGGAAGCCAGGTGAACGCCTGCCTGCGGCCAAGACACACAGGGCCTACTCCTGAAGTTATGGTTTGAGGAGCAATTTTGTATGACAGAAGGAGCACTCTCGTGGTTATCCCACGCACCCTGACTGCAAATTTGTACGTCAGTCTAGTGATACAACCTGTTGTGCTGCCATTCATGAACAGCATTCAAGGGGGTATTTTCCAACAGCATAACGCTCGCCCTCATACCTCTGTTGTAACCCAACATGCTCTACAGAGTGTCGGCATGCAGCCTTGGCCTGCTAGATCACCAGATCTTTCTCCAATCGAGCTTGTATGGGACATCATTGGACGACAACTCCAGCGTCATCCACAACCAGCATTAACCGTCCCTGCATTGACCGCCCAAGTGCAACAGGGATGGAACTCCATCCCACAAACTGATATCCGACACCTGTAAGACGCAATGCATGCACGTTTGCATGCTTGCTTTCAAAATTCTGGCGGTTACACCTGTTACTAATGTACCAACATTTCACATTTGAAATGGTCCTTCTCGCCAATGGCTCTACCTGTGATCTTGAAACTTTAATCAATTAAATATGTTACCTAGACAAATGAATTCCTAAAATTTCATTACTGTACAATAATTTTTTCTTGGTGTTGGGATTTTTTTCCATCAGTGTATATTAAAATGTCTAAATGAAGTAAATAGTTATATTATATGTAGCATGAGTCTATCAATGCTCTAATAAACGAAGAAGGATGAACATTTATCTAGAGCATCTGCTCTAATACTCAACAAATATTCTTCAAACTAAAATATTTTAAATTTAAAGAGTTGTCCTTAAATCAACTAAATCAGTCCCTAAATATGAATGATTTGTAAAAATTGAATACCACTATTCAGTAAAAACCAGTGATTTTAGATCATTTCATCGACCGTCTCAAAGATTATATCCCTATCATTAGCTAGGGGATTATCAAGACTGATTGCTCTATTGATGTTTATTGATCAAAGCTATTCCACTCAAAATTTATAATCCTATCAAATTTTATAGTAGAAGATTTTTCTTATTATTAAGTTTTATTTTTATTTATTATTATTATTTTTATTTTTTTATTAAATTTTTTTTTAATTTTATTTTTTTTTAAATTTTATTTCAATGTTTTTTTAGAGCTGCCTATGGCTTCTTTTGCATTTTATACTCGAGCATGGGAAAGTTATGTTTGAATAGCGAGTTTTTTTATATTTATTTAAATTCTATTTTTTAAATTGTAATTGTAAGCTTTTCACCGGTTGGGCACACACCTAACCATCGTCAGAATATATCAAAATAGTAGAAGATAGATCCATTCATTTATTCATTGAGGAGTTGGTGTGTCGAGAATATTTCGCAGAATAGGATTCCTTAGGATCAAAGGTTTGTCTAAAATGTATACTTCATCGTTTTTTAAAGTGCTTGTATAGACGGAAACAAAATAAAATATTGTTATTCGCATCATTTAAATCCTTTTGAAAGTAAAACTAGAAACTAGATTTTTTGACGAATCTGATAAATTTTTGGTGAATAATTCTTGAAATATTACTTAAATTATAAAAATTATTCTGTAACGCATACGATTTAAATGCTGAATGACTCTGTTTTTAGTACTCATGTTTGGTTTAAGTAAAAAATGATTTTATATTAATTACAATTTAATCATTTCCACTCTAATTTCTGATTGAAATTTTACGGCAGTTAACAGAAAACTGGAGAAATACATAGTACATTATGGCTTAAGGCTTGTAATAATATGAGTGATTAATATGAATATCAAAATTTAAAACTTAAAAACAGTTCGATGCAGATACTATCAAAAGGCAAATTACAAAAAATATTTTATTGAAAATAATGAGAGAATTATGATTGGCGAACCGGCTGGTCGCCAATGGAGACTAATTAATTAGAAAGAGGGAAAAAACCAATTTACAGTTAACTACCTCTATTTTTCTTCCCTCAAAAAACTGTTTCGTAAAAATGCAATATCATAAGTAAATTTTTTTCATCGGATATTAAAACACGAGTTTTATTTAGAAAGCTAACGAAAACAGATTTAAAAAAACAATAATGATCAACTTAAAAAATTAAAAATGAATTGAATATCAGTATGTGAAGAAACGTTGATGCACTGGAGCTTTAGAAAGATAGAATATCAGGAATATGAAAATTCGATCAGCCTCTGATATCAAATCTGAATTTTGTTAGAAAATGGACCAATTCCAAAACCTGTCGATCTTGACATGTTGTCACCATTGTATTGGTTTTGGTAGATATTTCATATTTTTAGTGACCAAATATCTGCATTACAGTTATTATTAAATATGTTCTTTCCTAAAATTTTATTTTTGTCGGCAAGAGATTTATCCATTTTCTACCAATATTCAGATCTAACATTTTTATATGAAATATTTATATAGTTTTATAAGAAAATAATTGAAAGAGTAATAAGTCTTACGTCATGAAGAGAATGATTATGGTAAGGTTCGCCATAAGGCCCACTATCATAATCAAGATGTAAGAAGCTATAATGCAGATATACGGGGGGGGGGCGGACTGAACTACAACCAAAAGGTGGGGGTCACTGCCTTCATTTCTGGGCTCAGTATATCGTTCCATGTCAGAACTGTTTGGTTCAAAGTTTCTCCTAAGTCGGACTTGTTCCGCGGCATGTTCCCAAGATTATTTTTTTCTTTCACATTTATTTTTTTAACTACAGCCGTCACTCGAAAAACGCGGGGCGTTATTATTTGGCATTTCCGAAAGCACACAAGCAACAAGTGAAACAGGCATTACTTAAATATAAAATTCTGAAGAGCAGGTTCGGAGTTTAGCGATCGGTTGCCGTAGTAACGGACGCCAAAAGAAATGCCAAAGGGAAATCGGGATTCTTAATAGTAGAAAAGGAAGGATAATTCGAGCGAAAATGTTTTTCGGAGATTCGTTATATCGTAACGTAAATTGTTTTTTTAAAAAGGAACGTATATAAAGCGATATAGAAAAATTCTATCACCAAAAAATTAATGGATTCAGATATTCTTATATTATTTATGTAAATTTTTATAAAATTCTTTAATATGGAAATACGAATGTTTTATTTTACTTTAAATGATATTGAAAAGCATTCATTAGTTGCTCTTTGATATTTTTAAAATTTATTAGCAATGGTTCTTCAGGTGAACGGTTTTAATTTGTAGTTCGCCCTAACAATCTATTTCAATAATCGTTGTTGTGATTGAAATTTCTAAATTGTTTTTAATTTTATATAATTTTGATAAATATAATTTTTATTAATTTGCAATCGGTGCATCAGCAGTTTATTAAGTATATATGGACGAAAACTGCTGAGTTTTATCAGGTTAGCATGTATATCAAAGAATGAAGATATCCTTATAGGAAACAAAGCAGTCAGTTAGGACAGCAATTTAATAAGGACAAATTAACTGATTTAAATTTAAAAACTGTTTCTTAGAAACTATGTAGTTCATATACATTTCGTTTAAGTTTTTAGTTTCAGAGAATATTATAGCCTATGCGTAATTACTCAAGTGAAGCAAAAATTGTCTTCTTAAGGCATGAAATGAAATATGAGAGACAAAATGCGAATAAATACACACATTTCCTGACAATGCAAGGAACAGTGTAAACGGCCTCAGTTAATGGTGCTTCCATGTATTTCCTGGAAGAGCATAGGTTTTTACAAAACATTGATGTGAAATGTAAACATATATATATAAATAAATGTATGACCAAAAGAATTTCACATCAATGTAGCGCATGTTATTCAATATCTAAATTCGCTTTGTAATATACTAGTTTAGTTATATTAGTCTTATTTTAAAGCAACACTAGGGCTATTGTGGGACGCAATTTTAAACCTTGGTAGATAACGAGGACCTCACTTGAGCTGTCTCCGCCAAACTTCCACACCACATCAACAAGTACAGGCAGGGAGACAAAATACATGCAAGGTTTCATATCAGATGACGAGGACAATTCCTCTCTCCACACCAGCGGGAAGTATTTGACGTGTACCAGACCAGTTTAATCGCAGTTTCTTGGGTGGACTCGAGCTCGGTAGGGAAGCAGAGACCACGTCATGCATCTCTTTTGCTCCTGAAAGCAATGGATTCAAGAGCTAAATCGGTACTTTTCATTGGAGTTTAAATTGACACAGATAGTTCTTTTTCAAGCGTATTACATAAAGAGTTATGCTGAATATTCGACGGACAGGAATAAAATATTGTGCCAGTACTTTTTCAGTCCTTAACACCTTTATAATTCAGTTTCCTGCACTGTAAAATTGCATTTTGATTTGGATTCTTAACTTTTAATAGGAATCTCAAAAGTCTAAGAAATAAAGCAAATTCATCAACTTCTGACATTTAAAATACCGGCTTTCCCTTCTTCACCACCAACAGTCAATTGTCAAGAAAAATCGAAAAAAAAAAAGGTTTGACAAAGATGCCAACATCTTAGCTGATTTTATTCGCCGTTTTTTAAACATAGTTAATTGTTCAAATTTTGTTTGGCAAGAATACTTTAAACAGTATCTTCGTTGCTAGTGATGAAATGTAGTTCATTAAAGGTGCCTTATTTAACTAAATCAATATTCAAATTGTGATAGTAAAATAATTGATCTCCAACTTCGGTAAATGTATTTTAGTACTAATTCAGTTAAATGTAAACGACCTATTTGCAATGCTTATAGATCGGTTCCAAATAATATAAATTTGTGTCACCCATGACAGATACAATGTTATTATTCCTCCGTTTCGGTCTGAATCTAAGGAAGTTCTGAAATGTAAGTATTCGTGGATATCCGTACTTTTGCTCATGCGTCAGGATGCATTTATTTATTCAAAATAGGGGTGAAAGGAAAGGAGTTTAACATTAAGCTGAACTCGGATTACCTACAGACTTGGGAAGTGTAAAAACAGCGAATAACATATTATTATCCTCATAAATGGTTAATGCAACTTCTGAAAATGTAAGGAACGGCACTCATGCAGGGAAAAGATCAAAATGAAAAGCATATAATGGAGACAAAATAATGAAAGGCGAATAATTTCTGAAAGGTGCCTATCCTTCCGCACCTCAGCGAGGCAGAACCTAGCAGTCTTGGGTGAAATAAGGTAAAAAGGAGATTCAGTTTTATGCATCGACTCTTTTTCAAAAGTGCACGTTTTGTTACGCTCGTAGGAAATAAAATACATTCAGGGGCTGTTTTTCATGCACTTTAGTTCACAATTTGATGCAATTGGTTTGTTCACACCACATTCAAACTCATTTATTCTGCTTTCAGTTATTGTGCGTGAGCAGAGATTGCCTGGTTGATAGGGCGTTGGACTTCAAATCCACAAATTCTCCGTGTGTAGGTGGCTGTTGCACGCATAAATCTGTCGGAATCACAAAGTCATGCGAGTTGAAACGACATCACAGGGGCTCTGAGATGATCGTTCTCTGATTCAGATCTAAATGACGATCTGCGAATGGAACTGTATGAATGCAGTCCGTCCCATGAAAAGGGTTGTGACACATGAGTCGTGCTCTTGGTCCTAGAGGACCCTACTAAAAACGAAAATGGACTTGCCCCACTTTCAAAATAAATGGCTCGTAATAATATTCTTAATTTTCAAACATTCTTTTTCGAGCCCTTCATTCATAAATTGTTCATGTCACTCTGTTACTTAAAAGTAATTGCATTAAGCAAAGTAATCGTGAAGAAGCATGTGTTCCATTTTTTATTGTGTAATAATAATCATAATAAGATACGACGTGAATTTTAAGCTCTTGTATATAAGGAAATGAACAAAGATGTAATCGTCAAAATAACCAAAACCAAATGTTTGATAAATCCTCCTGTTTTTTTTCTCTCAAATGAGGAAAAAAAAGAGTATTTTTGAGATCGTGTCTGTATCAAAGCTTGGTAACTCCAACACCGGATGATTTTGACTCATGAATTTTGTATTTCAATAGATATATACATGCTATGGAATTTTTCACGCATTCGTCTATAAAAATATATTAAAAATTATCATTTGACAGTTGATAGTGTAGGGTTAGTAAAAATGGAGCATTACAGGATAGAACAACGTGCTAGCACATGATCGGAGTTAAATTAAAAACGCAGCTTTTATGTTTAAACTGATGTCTGGTCGGTGTTCTGTAATTAGGGGTAACGCGTTCTCCCGGTGATCTGGGCGTCCTGCGTTCGAGACCTGGTTCTAGCGGGGTTGTACTTCCTCCTGTGTTCCATCAATGAGACGCGTGAAAAAGTCTGTCTGTAAAAAGGGAGAGTGTCATCTTCATGTGAGTTAGAAGTCAGGCTTCTGCCCTTGGGTGCTCAGAGGTCTATACCCTCAGGAGTTAATGCACAACTTGAATCGTCAGCGACCATGTGAATGGCAAGTGCCATAACATATTTTCAATGAATCTTAAATTACAGAAGATAAAGCTATTTAGGGCAACCCACATGGTTTAAACGGCATTGGCGGCCATACAGAATCGTTTTTGAAATTTTTCACGCCCGGTTTGCATAAATGTAGCTGAATTTCTTCGATGCGGTGTTGTATTTCCTCCTTCAATCCGCCCGTACTCGGGTACTTCTTGGCGCCAACCTACTTCAAATAACGCCATAAAAGGAAATCCAATCTTGGGAGGGAGGCAATTTTTAAATTTTATAACTGTCGCCATCGGATTTTCATTATTTCTGAAATACGGTTAGACCATGAAAACATATTTTTCCAACGAGCAACATTTCGTTTTTTTTAAATCTAAAATATTAGTTATCCAATAGTTTTTGAATAGCAACACTTCGCTGTACGAATTCCAATCCTTTATTCATTTTAAAACGCACTTAAACAAAATAACTCCCATCACTGAATCTCCGACCCGCCCGAAGGCAGAAATACTAAATGACCGGACCTGCTGCAACATCAACACTGGTGGTTACTGTGGTTGAGTCCTCACCGGCCGCGGTACAACCTTTCTCTGCGGGAGGAGCCGCCTGATCGTGCACCCTGCAAGGTACAATAACCCTACCAGAAGGCTCATTTCGTTGTGCTTGCCTGTGGAGACATCGCAAGGTGCATAAAATGCAGTAGGATATTTATCTGTATGAAGTGAAATGTTGTATCTTCATCGATCTTTCTATCTGGGTGTATGCGAACATAACTCAACATGTTTCTAAAAGCAATGAATAAAAAAAAGGGGATTTGATACTTGGTATTGGCCCCTACATAGTATCAAAATTCTGATTCTTTTGTTCGAAGGGAAGATTGGTGCTCAATTTCATATTCTCACAATTGAAATGCAAAGCATGCCAAATTTCTAGAATATGAGAAAAAAATGAAAGAAACGCTAATTAATTCATTTTTCTTTTCTCTACAGAAGGAATTATTCCACCTGACGTGAACCTCTTTGGGAAATTCATGATCTATTGATTCATGAAAATTAGCTCTAAATTAAAACGAATGCTGCGCACTTATTTATTACCCACAAAGTGCTTTTATTCATTAGAATTAAAAAAAAAATTCTTATTTTTAAATAGTTTCATTTACTACTTTAAATAGAAAATGGGGAAAAGCTGTTGTAAAAATGTTTGAGGCACGCATACTAAGTTCAAGGGGTGTTCAAATGAAAGGTACGAAACGACACTGTAGCTATTTCTGTTTGTGATCAGCCTAGAAAAGCTTTTATCAAATTCCAAAAATTCCTCTTCCTTTTTCCAACTGAAAATTTGAAGTGTGGAATTTTTTCAAAACGCAATTTGGTAGCTGAATCGACGAAAATCCTAAACTTTCCGAAAATGAAAAATTGCATTATTTACGTGGATCACTTAAAGGAGAAGCTAAAAATATAGAAACTGTAGACGATAACTTTTCTTCTCTATTTAACTTTTTAGAGCAGCGGTATGAAAATAAAATAATTGTCAACTGCCACATAAACAACATTTTAAATGCCCATCCTTTAAAGCATGAATCAGGCAAGGATCTACGCAATATATTGAATACCTCTTACATCATTAAAAATCTTAGATTTTGCAAGAGATAAATTGTTTGATGCTTTGTTATTAAATATCATGATCAAAAAATTAGATCGAGAAATCCGCAACAAATTTTAAGACAACGACGTGCCTGAATTCGATTATTATCTAGAATTCTTAGAAAGGAGATGCCAAATTTTAAATGACATACAAATCAACATTCCTTCTAAATATAACTGTGATCGATCGAAATTCTTTTATGTCAAAGCAGATTAATCTCCTAATTTGTGTGTTGCTTGTAAAATGCAAACACATGTGCTGTATCAATGCAATGTATTTAAAGAAACGAAATTATCCGATAGGTTAGATTTGGTTCAAAAAATCGGCTTTGTAAAAACTGCTTAAGCGTATTTTATCCATTACCTAAATGTAACTCTAAAAGTTCTTGTTTCGTTTCTAAAAGGAACCATCACACATTGCTTCACAAATATTCTACACCGTCAATCGTGTCGGATGTACATTGTAGTCGAGAGATTAGGTCTCACTGCTGCTTCGTGACGTCATCGTCACTGGGGTTAGTCTCTACCGATTAGGGAATAGCGAACTCTAGTATATATGTCTTCGTTTTAGTTGGGGATACATTTCCTTCTATTTTCAAAATTTTTTTGGAATTTCATTTTAAGCTTATAGGCGAGATCCCCGAATCATATTTTTTTTCTTTGATATTAAAAATTCTAACTATGTAGAAAAAAAAAACTTATGTTGAACTTTACCAAACATCGGAGTTTTTTTTATAATCATTTTTAACGTTGCGTATAAGGATAAGAAGGTATTTTTAATCTTTTAAAGTAAAAATTTATGACAAAAGTATACCTTTAGAATATAAATTGCAAATTTTTCAATCCATTTAAAGAAATTTGCCTGTTTTCTAGAGGGTGAAAGTTAATAAATTTCTTCCATATCATTTACTTAATTTGACAACTAAAAATTATTCTAAATATTTTTTTATTTTATTATTAAAATTTTATTTCATTTCAAGTTCATTTTTCTTGGGAAAGTATTTACAAATATGATAAACATATTAAAACTATAGGTGATTAAGAGTCAAAAACAAGTACAGGATCTTAAAGAAAAATAACAGAAGTGTTTGCTTACAATTTACTTACAATGCTTAAATGATAACAAAACAAATCTCATAGTTTACAAATTATAAGATCATGACATCCATGCAAACTCTACCCCTCCCCATGTCAAATGCTATGCCTTAAATAATGCTTAAGTGAAAAATTTTACAGCAAAATTTTACTTACTTCAAAACGTGAGTGAAAGATTTCTCATTGATTTTACAGTAAGCAACATTTCTAAATTATTTCTATTATCAACCTTTTTTTCTCCAATTAGTCTCTACACATTTTCATAGTAATGTAATTAATTCTTATATTAAAATTTTTATTAGTATTTTCAATGAAATTATTTTTTTTGCTCAATTAATTGATTTTATTTTTTAATTAGTTTGATGCCATTTTATTCTTTCCTTTTCCATGCCTTTTTTTGTTCAAAGGATATATTTTGGCAAATGGCTATGGCACAGGGCTTTTGAAAAATCACATGTTATTTAAATGTTGAATTTTAAGAAAATAGTTTCTTTTGAATACTTATTATTCTTAAATAAGTTAATATTTTTAAGCTTACTATTAAAATTATTACATTTTATGCTATTATTATTTTTTTATTAAAATTGAAAATGATGTTTTCAGTTTGCTCTGAGGAAAGAACATGAAACTCAGATTTGTATATATTGAATAAATTATGGTTACAATTTTAAATTATACAATATGAAAGGTATAGATACCATTTTTTATGCAATTTATTAATAAGTTATTTCAATTTGCAGAAATCATTAAAGAATACACAAATAAAATTATTATAATTTCATAATTTTTATTTACACATTACAAAAAATACATATGATAATTATTCGAAAAAATGTGATCTAATGGATTACATTGAATGAATATCATAAAATAAAACCAAAATATGCAATATAGTAAATTTAATAAACTCGTTATAAGGTCATGATAAATATATATACATATAGAAATTAAATAGGATATACAAACTTTTAAGTCGCATAAACTGATCTCATTTCTTTATTGTAACGTTAAAATTTAAACTATGTAAATAAAACTCAAAATTTTCTTAGATGCAATTTATAATATTAAAGAAAAATTACTTTAGAATTTGAAGTTTACATTTTTTTGTTTGTTTTAATGTTTGTTTCCTACACTGGTTTTTTTCTTTACAGTAATTATTTAAAAATATATTTTTAGATGACCACAGTAACACTGTGATAATCTTTTCGTCACTATGTTTATTAACACAATAATGTTCAAATAAGTTTTCAGAATTTAAATAATTTTCAGATAGTTCCAAAGTAATTTTTCTTGGATTTTCAGATGCAATTAAATCATCTTCAAAATTAAAACAAAGTTTTATGATAATGATATAATTGTGTACACTATTAAATTACTTTGCAAGTATTGCATTTTAATTTCTTTACAGTAATAAACATACAATATCCGGCCAACGTAGGTTAATAGACCAAAAACATCTCTACTATATCCTCATCATTAACTTGAATATTTGGCCAAAATGAAAGAATGACACTTTCTTAATCTACATCACCAAAATCTTGTAAATCATTATTTGTAACTAAAACCTGATCAAAGGTTTTGGATGATGTGCCTAATTTTAATAAAGAATGTATCCTAATCTATTTTTCAGTTTCAAACAGCTGCCTTATAGATAGATGATAATTGCCACCTGACATTTGTCGATAAGACCAAATTTAGTTTGTAAATTATCTGATTGAAATTTTCCTGGTAAAATAAAATCTGATCCGAATTTATCTTTAGCGTAAATGGCTATTTCTGCTATAGCATTTGTGGTTACTTGTAAAGCAGCATGTGTTTCTTTGGACAACCCACAAGTTGTACAGTCAATTTCTTCCCATTTGATCAAAGAATTTAAAAATGTGTTAAGAAATTGAATTTTTTCATCATTAGACATGTGCGATAGAGGTGGCTTAAATTTATCATTTTCTTTTAAACCTACACTAGGGAATTTTACATTCATAATTTTCCACCAAGTCAAGATTATTTTAATAAATTCAGCTGTATCTGCAAAATGTTCAATTTCATTTTCATTACCAACTTCCTGCAATGCCCCAACAGTATGATCATTAAAAACTTATAAGGCAAGATTGACGCTCTGTCTTTCAAGACTTGAAGAGGATAAACCTTTTAACATTAATTTACAGTTATGTTTAACTAAGTTATTAGCATCAACATTATGTAATTTTCTAAATGATGCAAAAGAAGCCTGGTGAAACCTTTTCCCTTCATGTCCTTTTAAATTCGGGGGGGGGGGAAGAATTACCTTCGTTTTTTTGGTTTAACCAATTGTTTCGTACACTTTTAAGTAAATACATTAAATCTATCATATAAAACAAAGGCCCTTTTTTATCACATGGATGAAATTAAGCCATTCGAAATTGTTTTTTCTTTATCAAATCGACCCGAGTATGGATTTGAGACAGTGCGTTTCTGTTAATGGAATTGTTAGCACTTACAGCAGCAAAGACAAAAATCCAATGTTTACTAACTTACTGATAAATTTCCTTATCAAGCAATTCAAATAATCATATTTTATGCTTTTAACTGGCCACACATATACAACATCTTTGTAAGTAGAGGCCACACTTCATGTGCTGAAGTAGCCAACTCACTATTATTTGTTGAATTACCAACAATATTTCCTGACTTATAATTAACATACGGTTTAGTGTGAATACCATCAAATTGCAATGTAACCCTTTTGCCTAAATCAGATAAATATGTAACCCTTTGACAAATAATTTAAAAATTATTTTTCGTTTTGCTCTACTTGAGGGTTAATGTCTGGTGATAAGCATAGATTTTGAATTGTTGTTGGGTGGTGCAAAGTAAGTTTATTACTTGTTCTAATAAACTAATTGGCATTTGGAGCCAAACCATACCAAAACATACAAAGCACCAAAATCTCTGGAGAATATGTTAGCTTTCGCGTTTCTTTTAAACATAAATGTTCACTTATAAATTGGATAAAAGGATCCGCATCACTATGTATCATGTTCTGAAGCGCATCCTTAACAGAATTCAGAACCATCATCTTTCGGCTCTGCTTCAAATACTTTAACACAAATTGAAAGAATATCAGAAAGTGAATTAATATTACTACACTGAAAGTTACACTGAACATTACTACACTGAAAGAATATGATCCAACTTTCAACCGTTTAACATTCATGAAAAATACATCTATCTCCAATATTTCATTTACTAGTACAGAATATTTAATTTGAGGACAAGGGGAATCTATCAGTTTTACAAAAAGTAAATACAAATCATTTCGAATCCTTTTCTTTCCTTTCCTTTACAACTGGATACACAACAAGTAAATGACATTTTCTGATCCAAAACAAGTATAAAACTAGTGATTAGAAGAACACAAAACAAACTTGCTAAAATTTCACACCCAAACAAAGCGGGAAGACAACGAAATGAGTGAGAGTAATCACGGAGGCAACCCTACCGGATATGACGTCAGAGCTATTAAGAAACTCTTTGCTGTGGCCTTATCTCTCGATGACCACGCTCTATCTAGCACCTTCCATCTCCCTAGTTCCGAAAAATATCGCGTTTCATTTTTCATCGAAACTCTCATTTGCGCATTCTTCCACCTCTTATTTCGGTGCGTCTGAGCTCCCTGTTACCAAATAGCCGCTCAGGTGTCCCGTGTGATTATCCGCTGATATTCTACCCTCGCAACTAGCACTTCTTAATAAAACCTAAAAACTAACGTCTAAAGAGGGTGGCACTCTTCCGCTTTGAATATGCGATTTCATTCCTTGCTTTAACTAAAACGCGTTTCTTTATCTGGTCTCCACTAATTGTCCTGCAATTGGGAGGCATTTAGTCCCCCATCTGGCAGTCTGGAGGCTCTCAACACTGTTGAGGAGCAACACAGTTTACGACGCAGGTGGCCGAAAATACCAATTATGGAGCGTGGGAACCAAAGAAAGTTATTGTGGTTATCTGAATTTTTAGGGCAAGGAAGTTGAATCTTTACGATATGCTTTCTACTAAACTTGGAACTTCAGAAGGAAATTTAAAATAGGTAAATGCGAGATGTCAATTTGCTTTATGCCTTTAGAGCTTGCTTAGAATTGAAGTTATTTCAGACCGCGAAATTCTTCTCCGGTCAGTTGTCATTTATCAGTCAGGTGAAAGCAGCCAGAGATTTGACAAGTGTATGTTTTAAATGAAGTGCCAATTATATAATATCTTTGCATAAAAAATGTAATAAAATGTGTTTCCGTATGTCATTTAAGCCTACCACATTGCAACAAGTAGGTTCATTTTAATCTCGTAATTTTTATATAAAAACTTTCCCTTAATAAGAATGACAAAATTTTTGTTTTGTATAGTTTTCAATTCTCTTTATATATTTTGAATAAATTTTTAATGGCACTCACATTATTTTTTCAGAATCACAATTGCAGTAATTTTAATTTTAGTTAGCTTAGGTAATTTTACTTTTCATTTGCAATTACACTACTGACCAAAAGTTTTAGAAATTTTTCATTTTTTCAAGAATAAGTTCCCAAAAAGTATTTATTTTATTTAAAGTGATATTTTTTTATGTAAACATGTTAAATTAATCTATAAACCATCTAAAATTAATTATTGAACACAAAAAATTATTTAATTTTAAAAAGAATATAATATAGACTAAATGTACATGTTTTCAGCATCGGAATCTGTTTTGGTACCCCAGAAGGAAACAAAGTAAAGAAAAAGTTTCTTGTCCTTTTGATCAGAAAAGATAATAAAAGAGTTGAAGTTAATTGAAAAGCATTTAATATTTGTTTGGACAGCCTCTGGCTTCGATCACCACAAAGATTCTGTTAGGCAAGGAATCCAAAAGGTTTTCAACATTTCTTTAGGTATTTCATAGTGCCGAATTTTAATTATTATTTTCTGAAGTTCTCATTTTGTTCTGGGATGATTCTCAGTTATTCCTTTTCCATTATACTCCGTAAATTCTTAATGAGGTTTAGATATGGTGAGTTTCCTGGATATACGAGAACATTAATACCCTGTTTTGCAAATGCAGCCTTAACATTAAAAAAAGGAACATTTCTATACAGAGGCCAGAACTTAATTGAAATAAAAATTAAATGTAATTGCAAAGTTTGTCTTACCTTTTTCGATGCATGGTAGGGCCTAGACTTGATGAAATATTTTTTTTCTGCCTTGGAAACATCTCACGCGCACTGTGAAAGAATTGATCCTTTGGCACACCATCATACTTGTCGCTATTCATGGTTTCCTACACAAAATAAAGCCTTGATTAAAACTAAAAATTTCCATGTTTGAATAAAGTTCTCGTTGAGATAAAACTTTTATTTTTTATACGAATTATTTTGTTGGAAAATAAGTATAAACTATATTTTAATTAATTATGAAAGTAAAATTTTACATGAATTATGAACTACTATATAAAACAAAAAGTATCATTGAAAGGATTTTTGTATGTTTTAAGGTAATGTGAAAATTGTTATAATTAAATAAAATTCTAAAATCCTTTAAGTGTTGCACATTTTTTACCACCAAAGCAAATATGTGATGGTTTTATAGCTCTAGAATAAATGGTGAAGCCGTTAGAGCAACAAAGCACAGACACGCACATTCATCTTTATTATAATTAAACATAGAGAAAAAACTTTAAGTTGCTTTTAAATCCTTAAAACTTATCCTTTTTTCATGATTTACTTATAAAAAAAACAATACCTTAAACAGCCACACATACGCTAATTCTTGTGGGAATATAAATTACTGCTGAGTGGTAAGCTTCAGGAACCACAAACCCTCTCTTATTTTGGCACAATGAAAAAACCGCAGAAAACTTGATAAAATTACTTCTATTAATATATGTTGATAAAAAAATTCTTATCTCTTTGATTTATTGATATTTTGACATGAATGGGAATTACTTTCGGTTGATGACGACAACTGGGAAATTGGCTTCTCAACTCTAAAAACCTCATCATATTAATATTTTGAAACAATTATAAAATTTCGCATAACATTCGATAATTATACACAAACATTCAGTTTATATAACATCGTTGAACTAAACGTCATTATTCAGAGAATCTTTTACAAAACTATGACATTTGTAGTACCAGGTCCCATATTTTCAGTATTGCATTAAAATATAAGATAATAATGCCTAATTATTATTTTTCTCCCTGTATGCAATACAATTTTTTTTTTATCAATTAAAGTATCATTTTCGAGTTTTTTATTTGTGCAGAAATGACACCCTTTTTCACTTCAAAGATCCCGTATTTATTTTTCTATTAGGGAAAAAACTTGAATAATCTTTGGGTTGTAACTGAAGTGACTGAAACAAAGGAATCCCTTAATTTGCTCTGAATTCAATTCCCCGTGTATTTAGTAACATAATCGAACATAAAAACCCAAAACAATTTTAAAGATATTGTCATCAGCATTCAAAATTTCATTTTGCATAAAAGAAATTCTTTTGTTTCATTCATTTTAGTTTGTTCACGAATTTTTTGTGAAAAAAAAGCTTGACTCTTTATTTTAAACATTTATGGGAAAAAAACTGATCAAAACTAAGAAAAATTTCTAAAATTAGGATTCAGTATCCCAAAGTTTGCTTATAAAAGCAAAACAGATATAAAAATGCACTATTATTGCTACTCTGCAGAATTTCATATAAATTAAAATTCCCTATACTTGTTCAGAAAGAAAATTATGGTAATGTATTTTTAAAGAAAATGAGACTGTAAATAAAGAATGAATTCACAATAATAATGTTTTGGCGTTAAATATTTATCTACAAACATACAAGCTCCCAAAAATATATATCGCGAGGTAATAAGACAATATCTGTGATCAAAACTCTGGTACACTGACCACAAGACTTTCTTGAGATAATTCAAACTTTTAAATTTATGAATTGTTAATATCTTCATATATCCTAAGATAGTTGAACACTTTTTTAAAAAATTATTAATAAGCGGCAATTTAATAAATGTTTATTATTTTTTTACAAAATAAATATATAGGTCTTTGTATAAGAAAAAAGGGGCAAACGATTGGGAAAAACTCTTTACAGCAAAACTTTTATCGGGGAAATTTACTCCTCTGAATCGAGTGGAATCTTTTAAACCAGGGTATACAGGGTGATTTGGACTTAATCGAATGAGGGTGATAGAAGCGCCCAACTAGACTGTAAAAAACTGTAACAACTGTGCCTTGTTTCTAACCGCAAGTTGTAACAGTTAAAAGGATTTTGCTATCAATCAAGAAAAGTCTTATATTAAAAATTTTCTGGTGTTCCTAAAGAAGCTTATTTATGATTAACTTTGGAAACTCTATAAAATGACACCATTTTTATCAACTTTGAAAATCAAGTTACATGCCGAAGCTGTGACCACACATTTCTCGCCAAAACTTTTAATTCTGAAAGCGTCGAATTTAGCAATTATTTATCTATTTCATTAACTTCCGAAGGAATCTACAACGAACTATATAAATGCTCCAGTTTATGAAAAATTTAATCTTTTGTTTGAATGGTATTACTGAATTCGGCGGTCGTCAATAAAGGGTATATTAATAGGGTATCAGACAGTGTTTCTCAACCTTTTAGTATCCACGGCCCAACTTTCAATCATAATTTTCATCGTCCCCCCCCCTTTTCACAGCATACAATAAAATGTATACAATAATAGTGTATTTTTATTATTTTGGAGCTAAACCTACACTACAACCTTAATTTTAAACCTTAAAATTACCAAGAATACGAAATTTTATTGACATTTTTCAACACCGATCCTCAGCATTGAGAAAACAAGAATCCTAAGCCTTTTTATTGCCCTTGCGTCCCGCCATGTCGGGCATTCTCATGCTTTCACGAGAAGTTTCAATTTGTCTGGAATTTGTCTGGTCAGCTTAAAAGTTAAGTTAGGAGCGTGCGCAGATGTGAACAAACGTTTTCTCAAAAGAAGGAAAAGTTCTATGACTCCAACTTCAATTCCAGACAATCTCATTCGAGTCGATCTTTCTATCGCTATTGAATCTATTCTAAATGTGTATGCTATATATATTTTCGTGTTATTGTAATTCACCGTATTAAATATTCACGGCAACAGACTTACGCAGAATCATGGATAAATTTTTAAGCTGGCGTAAGCGAGCATTAGACGATAGACAAGCATCAACAAGTACACAGACGAGCGTGGTTAAGAAAATAAAATCGAAAAATTATTTTAAGAATACTTTAATTTTTGATTCACTAGTACTGAAGTAAATGAAAAAGAAAGGCCCCTATGTATCATTTGCCCAAAAATGTTGGCTTCAAACAGCATGAAACCTAATAAACTTAAACGACATTTGGAAACGCTTCATAGTTAGTACGTAAACAAATCCAGACAATTCTTTGAATTAAAATTAAAATCATATGAAAAACAAAAATCATTGTTTTAAAAAAAACTTTGTCTGTGAATGAAAAAGCTTTGATTGCCTCTTACAAAGTTTCATATAAAATAACCAGATGTAAAAAGCCTAACACCATTTGTGAAGAACTTATTTTGCCAGTTGCAAATAACATTGTAGAAATTATATTTGGATATAATTTTGCAAAAAAATTGCACTCTCTACCACTTTCAAATGATACTGTTGCCCGTCGAATTGCTGATATAGCTGAAGATGTAGAGTCTCAGCTTTTGTCGAAGTTTTGTCGAATTGTTTTCAATACAACTCGATGAGGCAACAGATAAACCTGAAATCAAGAATCTTTTCCGCACTTTGTAAAGACATGGGTGCAGTAATTCAGCGTTACTATTTTATTGAGAGGCAAGATGGTTATCAAGAGGGAAAATTTTGCAACGTGTTTATGAATTAAGAGAAGAAATCGCAGTTCTCCTAGAAGAGGAAAACAGACCGGAAGCTGAGAATTTTCGTGATAGTTTAGTTGTGATGAAATTCAGCTACATGGTAGACATATTCAAGAAATTAAATAACTTGAATGCAAGGAGCAAATACACATATATTGGATATGAGTGATAAAGTTAATGCTTTTTGTAGAAAATTGGAATTGTGGAGCAGAAATTTAAAGCAAGAAAACTTAACAATGTTTGCAAATTTGAATGATTGTATTAAAACTTACAAGGCTGAAGAACCACATGTAAAAGTTTTTATGTTAGAATTGAAAATCATTTAGCAATTCTAGCAAAGAATTTTAAAAAGTACTTTCTGGATGACGACAAACTGATATTAAGTTACACGTGGGTGAGGGATCCATTTCAAAATACCCTAGAAGGACTCTCAATATAGGAAGAAGAAACCTTCATAGACATCACGGCAAACGGCGAAACCAAAAGACAATTTAGTAATAAATCCCTCTTTGAATTTTGGGAAGGAATGGATGATAAGTTTTATGCACTAAAAACAAGGGCATTTCGCATTCTACTACCATTTTCAACATCTGACCTTTGTGAAACTAGATTTTCTTCCGTGGCTTCTTTGAAGACAAAATATAGATCTCAGCTGAATATAGAACAAGAATTGAGAGTGTCTATTTTTAATATTAAACCCTCCTTCGAGAAACTCTGCTCTACAAGACGTAGGAAATCACTAATAATTATTAAATTTGTTTTTAATTTAATTAATTAATTATTAAATATGTCGAAATGTATTTTTTTTGTATGTGTGTGTGTGTTCTTTCCTTTCGGTCACTTAATCATTTTTAAATAACATTTTCTCTTGGAAATGCTCGCGACCCCCCCATTAGTGTGCTCGCCTCCCCCTAGGGAGGCACACCCTACATGTTGAGAATCACTGGTATAAGAGAAGATATTAAAGGTATAAAATATTATTGCAAAAAGGTTACTTTAAGACGACTAACTTTCTAATGGTACCAGGATTTTAACGTATATTTCATACAAAACAATAGAATCTTGCAACAAACGAAAACTGATAAACCAGAAAAGGGAAAAATAGCTTTTATTAAATTGTTGCCATCATATTGAGAGTAGCTCAAATTTTAAAAATAAATCAACTAAAACTGCAAAGTAAATCGAAAAAATGTAACTTTTTATATTACTCCATTATTCTACATTCCATCTCCACTGTTCTATTATTTCTATCTTATTTCATTATTATTTACATACTGTTTCAAACGTATTCATATTTTTTTAAAATTTCCAGAAGTTAAAAAAAATACCTCCTACAATGTATATGCTACCAAGGTATATATGGAAGTTATAAGCAGTTTTCAAAAGACAGAAACTTAGATGTTCCAATTGTTTATATATACTTATAATGAAGCTCAATGTGTGTTGTTTGTCTGTTGGCGCTCTAAGATAGATTTTTTTTTCTAATTTTCTATTAGTTTTTTGAATTAATTAAAAAGTAAGCGAATTGTTGGCGTTTTTCCACTACAACTTCCCAAAATACTATTGCTCAAACATGGTTTTTACATCAAGTTAAAAATTAAAAAATTAGCTTTCTAATAGTTTCAGTATTTTAACTTATAACTTAAGCTTCTATTAACGAATTTTAAAAAAGATATTTTAACCATATTTTTCAACAATATATTTCGGATGAAACAATAAAATTTAATCTGCACGACCGCATCAAAGGGGAAAAATTACTTTTTATCAACATGTCATCATCATATTAACAGAAGTTCAAATTTTCAAAAAAAAAACTATCGCAAATTATTTTTTTAAAAAATGTGAATTTCAGCACGTAATTGGATGAAATTAAATATTAAATGTTATGTTTTCTAAAAAAATAAATCCGAGGCCAAGTTTTTATGATCTTTTGCTCTATCTATATCATTAATTCACTGAATCAGCTTATTGTTTGTGCTGAAAATGTTTGAATTTATACAGGATACGCCTTCAAATTCGGACTAAATGGCTAATTTCTGAATCATTAGTAATTGTCATACACATTGTTTAATACTGTTAACTTAACCCATTTTATCCCAATTTATTTATTTTGTTCAAATTTGAGAATAATCATATTTTCTGAGGTATATTAAACCTAAATATACTAAATATAACAAAATGTAAAAAAAAAAAATTTTTTATATAGGAAATCTGACCCGTCCTCTAAATAGGACACTGGGATAAAGGGGATAAAATTTGCACTTACATGTCTCAGTGTTATTTTCATTAGTGAAAAGCAATTTCCGACTACAAATTTTTACAATATCCGAATAATACTTCATTATTTACATAAAATTTCAATTTTCAGTTGAATATAATACTAAACTTGGTGGAAAGGCCCAAAACAAGCCTGACAAAGTGTTTTATCACATTTCCCACAGTATGTTTTGGGTTTCCCTTTGCAATCCTCTCTTTGACAACGGCGCTGTTTCTCCCTCTTCAACAGAAAATGGCCAACACCATCCTTGCGGACGTCGTCTTCTGCACTAGAAGGCATAGAAAATATTCTGGGTCTACCTTTTGTTCTGTTCGTAGACTTTTTTAGGTACACCGTTGTTATAGCTCTTCGGAACTCCTTCAAGTTTAGGGCATCACTTTTGTTGACAGCTTTGTGCATTATCCATGCATTTACCACTGCCATGTCCAGTGTACGAATGAAAAGTGGCCAGTACCACTTTTTTCCACGTATCTTGACGGCATACAGTCCAGCCAACCAGTCGTGGTGATCCACCCCGCCCATATGTTTGTTGTACGAATTTATCAAATTAGGCATCTTCACGTTAATTTTATCTTTGTGTCCTTTTACTCGCCTTTTCACATCAAAGAATGGTTCTAAAGTGCTGAAATTTGTAGCAGTAGTGACAATACTATTGTCATTCCATCGCACCAGGAGAATCTCTGAGTTCTTGTCATATGCAAAATCACACGTGCCTCTTTCTTTCTTCCGCATGGACTTAGGTTCCTCTAAGGGGCATTCGCGGTTTATCCGATTTTCTCGTATGGTTCCTGTGGCTCGATAACCCTCTTCACCAAGACTTTTCAAAAGATCAATGCTCGTAAAAAAATTATCAAAGTATAAAGTGTAACCTGAAGGATTCCCAATGTTCTCTATTAGTTTCATCACAACACGGGTACCAAGAGGAGTATCTTTTCTTGCATGAAATTCCTTACCGCAGTACAGGGAAAAGTTGTAACAATATCCTTCGCTTCCACAGAGAGCCCATAGTTTATATCCAAAGCGTATCGGCTTACCTCGGATAAACTGTTTCAGACTATTTCTACCGTAGTACATGATAATCATTTCATCAATGCTTAGATTTGCTGAGAAGTGTCCGAACTTCATAAAATTATTATTGAGCATGGCAAACAAAGGTTTTACCTTGAACGATCGGTCCTCGGGATGCTGACTTACGGTACTATTATCCACAAAGTGTAAATAAGATTTCAACTTTTGGAAACGGTTTCGTGACATTGCATTTTTCACCAGGGTAATTCCAAGGTCTTCAGCATCTGACCAGTAGTCACGTTCACAGGTATTTGAATGATAACCAGTTAGAAGCAAAATTCCTAAAAAAACACGTATTTCGTCAGCACTGGTCAAGAAATCATGTTCGTTTTTTGCATCTGTTGCATATCGCACAGTTTCTTTTACTATGTGATCGTAAACTTCGTTAGAATAAAACTGCTCAAAAAGTTCCACTGGAGATTTTTCTTTCAATGTAGTTTCCATGTGCTTGAGCAAGTCATTTGCAGTTGAATCAACCTGTGTTTTCCATTTTGAATATTGTGGTGATTTCGTCTTTATCCAAGATGACTGATACTTTTCAGCTTTTCGTCTGTGCTTTGTTGTCGAAACACCAGCGTTTGTGGACGCTTCAGTCTCAATACTATCTCCAACTCTGACTTCCAGAGTCCCAGGAACGTCATTTACAACAATCTCACCAGTATTTACTTCCGTGTCGTCCCCTTCATCTTCGTCAGTTAGTTCACTGGCATCTGGTGGTAACACAGCAATTTCAACATCGCTCTCATCTGAATCTAAACTATTTAATAGTTCCAGTGCTTCCTCTAACTTCAAAAACCTTTGCACAGACATCACTCTTTAGGGGCAGAAACGTAGGGAGGATTTTTTTTTCTAAACTTCTAGTTACAAATTTAGAAATATCTCATCATTTATATGCTTATCGTCCCACTGTCCTTTTTGGAGGACAGTTAAAAACTAACGCGCTACAACTTACCTAATAACAATAAAGCTTTAACCAACCAGCAGGATTATAAACGAAGACTGCTCTCACATAAAAACTGACCAGCCAAGTGTTTAAAACAAACTGAAAGGGAATTCTGCAATCGCAAAGAACAGATACATATGACGCTCATTAATGTCAGGAAAAAACAAAGTTAACAGATGAAGGCGACGGACGGGCGAGACAGAACTCATGCTAACAGAAGCTTAGACATAACTTTACATGTTCCAGCTGATAAAATATTCGCAACAAACAACTACTAATTTCTACATGCTATTTTTCAGCTGTCCTCCGGATAGGACAGTGGGATAAAATGGGTTAATCTAAATAATTACAGAAAGAATAATAATAATTACAGTTTATATAACTTGAGTCCAAAAATGCATTGATGAATAGCTGTTAGATTTTTTTTATACTGTGCTCTGTGAGTTATATTTAAAAAAATAATATTTTTACTTATATTTTAAGCAAAGTTGTTATATCCATCAATCTTCTGAATCAATCCTTAAAACTGACCATTTTATATAAAAAAAACAATATTATTACTAAAAACGGCTCTTTTGATCTTTTTGTCCTTCATCTTTAAAAATATATTAGTTTCCGGACAATCAATGCCCTAGAATAACTCCAAGGCTGATAATTAAATGAATATGTATTTGCGTAGATGAATGAATGTGTGTATGTGTGTGGTAGTGTTCTACTCACCATACCATATGATATAGACATACCGCACTTGATCATAAATCGGTCATTAAAATTGAATGATTTATTTAAAAAAAGGAGTATTATTATTATAAAGTGCTCTTTTGGATTTTACCACCACAATCTGCTTTTACAGATATTCAAGTTGTCTCCGGAAAAACTGCGACAGTTGTTTGCTTCAAAAAGCTACGGAGAAAAAAATGGCACGATCACAAATTGCTAACTTACTTTGATGAATGGGTAACATGTCTGAAAATAGACACCTAGGAAAAGTTGCGTGAACATATTATAGTGAACGAGATGAAACGGAAGACACCACCAGAGTTTCAGAGTCACTTTCTTAATGAGTGGTCATCCATAAATTCGCCTGATTTGACGAAATAACTCGAACAATATAACGATGTTAGGAGGACATTGAAACCATAAGCATCAGATCCATTCTTTAGAAGGAAAGATGAAACTCAAGTAGCAAAAAAAAATTCTGAATTACCCACGAAGACCGATGGTTTTCTGAGATAGAAATAACAAATTTGGAAAGAGACACAAACAGGAACTCATACGTCGCGAAAAATACGCCATTTAGATCTTTTAATTGTTGTTACTGCCAGATACAAGGACAAGATTGTCCTTGATTGTCCACGACGACCCAAAAATACGAAAAATAATAAGTCTTCAGCACCTATTGTACAAGCTTGCTCTGAACTTTCACGACAGAAAATGAGAACAAGAAAAAAAAAATTAAGAAGCAAATTTAATACCCCAGATGAAACCATTCAACCTCAAATTGTGACTGAGTCATCACCATGTTTAACTGTAGGGCGTAAATTCTTTGGATCTAAAGCAATATTAGGTTTTTTCTGTACAGTACGATGACTATCAATGCCAAAAATATATGGTTAACTTTCCTCCAAAAGTTACTGAATGAGTATTAATTAATATCAATTAATTTGCAAATCACAAATGCTTTTTCTAAATTTGAAAGACAACGAACAGTTTTTCTCTAACAATGCGACTTTTATATTCAGCCTGTCTAAGTTTCACCTCTTACACATTTACCTATGATTTGAAGAGATCCTCTTGCAAGTTGCATGAACTATATGGTCGCAGAAATCTAAAGGAAAGTGTTAAAAATTAGTGTTTAAATGGGAATTCCATTTTCCGGCAGGGTAGCCATTCAAAATAGAATGCATGTAACGTCAAAATATCGTGACTCTTTTATTGTAAACAGCAGTTACACAATATCCTGATATTAATTCCATTGAATATTCGTGGGTCATACTCGAAACAATGGTCCAAAAAAAAAATGTATACAAAACCCATTTACAACAAATGTTCCAAAAAAATTGGGGTAAAATGTTAATTGATCGAAATGAAACTAAGACGTTTAGACACCATTATAAGAACCAAAGACAGAGCAACTTAACAGTGAAACTTTCTTTCAAGATATTGCAACCATTTCATTGGTGTTCTCTCAATTTTTTGAGGCAAAATTATGCGTATGCTTCTTTAAAATGCTTCTGAAACTTTTCAATTTAGAAGGTTTTAGTCAATTTCTCTTTATTTTTATTCTAAATTAAACTAATTATTTCGCGTAATAATAAAAACATGTTTGCGCTACTCGGAAATGTGTTATTTATATTTAAAGTCGGATTTATCAAGGGTCCCAAACGACTATTAATAGGTTAAATTCACAAAAATACAAAGAATCGGAAAACTGTTGGAAATTCTTAAAAAATAATAAAATATAGCCAATGGTGTTTCAACTATTAATTTGTTTATAAATAAAAGCGCATTCTGAAAAGTTTATGTTTGTGCTGAATTTGATGATCTAAAGGGTCGTAAACTACTGAAAACGAAAAAGCATTTCAGAACTCATGTTTGCAAAATTATAAAAACTTGAAGAGAAATAAGAGTTCGAAAATGCAATGAATTCTACATTCTATAGTTTAATATAAACGTGTATAGTAAGAACTGGAGAGTTTTAAAGTTATCCAAAAAAACTAAAATGAGATCCAAAAAACATCGCTGCTGAACCAGCACCGAGTTTCGCAGAGAGCGTTGTCGAACACTAAAGACAAATTCAGAGCAAGGATAATAAGCTTCAAGTGGATGAAAAAATTACCTAAAAACATAGAGTTGCACATTAGGTTTATTCAAAGAAAATCGGAAATCGTTTCGAGTTCTCATGGATGCTTGATACCACACAGGAAGGGGCGCACCTTTCTGCTAGAATTTTATTCTCAAATGAAGCCCGTTTTACGAGAGAAGGTATCTTCAACGCTCACAATGCGAATATTTGATCATTTAAAAATCCCCACATTATTATCTCGTCGTAAGAACAACACAACACATCTGAGAAGATTAATCGATTTGCACAGTATCTTCTGGCAGCTTCAGCGGCATAAAGTGCCTTGTTCTATTGCCGCTCGTTCCTCCAGATTTACTGCATTAAATACCGACACTTGTAGAGCAGAAACTTTAGTTAATTCAAGATAGATTATCAGTATATTTTGGTTACTTTCGTGAAATCCGACTTGTTTGAGAATGAAAATTCTGCGATGCTCATCAGTGAATACTTGCTCTCTGCTTTTATTTTTCTCGAACGGATGAAGAATTTACATTCGAAAAGGCTTCTTCCCAATTTTCTTGTTCCTAATCCTCACATTTATAGGACCATTCTATTAGATAGTCTCGTTATCTTTTCGACTCATGTTTTTTTTTGATTTTCACTAAATAAAAAACACTTGCGACCCTATGTTTTCTGGTAATTTTTCATCTGTTTAATGCCTATTATTCTTGATGTGAATTTCTCTTTCGATTTTGACAACGCTCTCCTTGAACATCAGTACTGATATTGCAGCATTGATTTTTGGTTCCCGTTTTTGTTTTTCTTAAATATCTTTAAAAAACAACAGTTATGCATATTTATATCAAATAATAGAATGTCAAATTTAAAACACCCGTATGGCTCTCTTACTTGCAATCAACACGTGGTAGTAATTTTTTTATTTGAATTTTTATTTGTAATTATTCACAGAGTACAAATTTCATGAGTTTTCACTGTGTGTCTTTCTTTTTTCTTTGTGTGC
>JAPMOQ010046290.1:172865-204403 GCA_026543055.1 Argiope trifasciata
ATGGCGATCGCAGCTGCTCATTTGCTTTTCATTTCATACAGCACAATGACAAGCTGAACTCGTTTTGTGAATGAAGTTATTGTTGAATGTGGCGCTTAAGTTGATATAAAAGTTACTGAATTCAGAAACATCCTTTTCATTGATGTCGATGCAACGGATCACTATTATAATTTGTCCACCTTTAGAATTTCTTGGTACAGTCATCAACAATAACAAAACAAGTTGTTGCCTCTGCAACTTTGCTTTTTATTATCACATCTTCATAAAATCGGTGTCGTTAGAAAAGACTATGTTAAGAAAGATAAACTTACTGAGTTGAACTAATTATTATAATTAATTATTTACAATCTGAAATTGTTTATTTCACTGAAATCGAGAGTTTTCGATAATTCGGTCCTTATCATACATGTGTTTAAAATTTCGTTCCCTCTTTCGTAGTAATTCTTGAGATATACTTAATTTCATATGCTGAAAATTTTGCCCATCCAGAGTTCTCAATAAAACTGTTCCTCGTGGTCTCTTGTGCGGTCCCTCAAAAAGTGGACGTTGCAAATAAACTGTAAGAATTTTAAAAATTCTATGAATATTTCCATTCCATTTTATTATTTCTTATAAACACATTTTAGAACGTCAGATTTACCTTCTTGCAAAAAATTAACTGAGCTACAGTTCAATTTTTTCTCAAATTCATGTTTGCAAATTTATTTTAAAATATTAAATCTCCTTTATTTATACATTTATTTCGTAATTTCATGATGTAGGATTGTTTTCTTTAAATGACTGAACAAATTTTTTTGAAGTACGTAAGAACTTCCGGGATATTGCCGAAAGTTCATAAGATTCATTTAACAATTAAAGCGCCATTTTTCATACCCTGTAACTTTCAAAACTATTGTTAGAAATCCATAAAATTTTGCTGATAGCTTAATTTTAGATCACAAAAGGATTCAGATAAAAAATCTAGATTTCCGCAATTGAAAAATTTTGAGAGAGTAGTTAATTATCTTTGTTAATTTAGTAAGTTATTCAATTTGTTGTTCGTAACAAGCATTTCCCACAATCACTTGCAATATATCAAATGTGAGAAGAAGCGATATTAAATTTTTGAAAAAACATTACGGAAGTGTTTCACATATTTTTTTGTTGATGACTGCACAAACTAATGCCAAATAGTGATTAATCAATAGTTGTTTTAAATATTTAGTTCAAACATAGATTTGACCAATCCATTATTTTATCCACAGTAAAAAAGTACACAGTCCTTGTAAAATAAACATAGAAAACTACTCTTATTCATCGAATGAATAAGAGTAGCGTAGACTGTTAAGAGCAAGGGATTGGAGATTGAAGACCCAGAGGAAATAAGTAAACTTGTACTTGCAGATAATAACGAAATTAACCCTCTCAGTATCAACCAGACTCAACGGACCGAGATACTTCTATACTGGACGGAAGGACGTTACTTTTAATTCAATAATATGCTTTGGGCGATTAGTCTTTATTGAATGAACCAAATTTTAAAAATAAAAATATATATCTGATAAGTCTTTTAACGCGTTGACTGCCAACTACGAGATCACTCGTAGATCGCGTTCTTTTCCAAGATAGCAAAGAAGAAGTCTAAAGTTGAAGGATAGCAAAGAAGGGGTCATCTCATTAGATAGATGGTCCTGATATCAGGCGAGAGTAGTGGAAGGGAACATGTTAAAATTTATTGATACAAAACAGAATGATGAAATGATGTGTCCTTTTTTTTTCTCAAAACAATGCAAAAGTTTCGCATTCTAAATTATTAACTAATAAGTTAAATGAAATATATTTCAATTTTATGCATGAAAGATATTATAATTTCAAATTCGATAAAAAAAAATAATTTCAATTTTCCATGATTCTAAATTTCAAATTAAGATTAGATAGTCAGAAGGAATTAAAATTTAAAAAAAATTCTTCATAGTACACTTATAAAACTATATTTTAATATGTTTATTGAATTTGCTCTCTTTTAAAATTAATACTAGATATAGTTCAAAAAAAAATGTAAAATATACGACATTAAATTTTAATTTCATTTGATTGCAAAACATATCAATGATAAAACAGAGTCATGATTTAAAATTTTGAACGTAGTCTTAAGGAGATTTATAATTAAAACCCATTTACAGTAAAATGTTTTCTAAGCTTTTTCCGAATTTTAAAGAATTGAAATATCCGAAAATGTTCGTAAAAAATCTGAATTGGTTGATTAAAAGTAGAGAGAATCACTATTAATCAGATATGCAGCAAACATTCTCATTTTTCTTGATCTAATTAGATAATGTGCCTGGAATGAAGTATTTCCCTTGAAAGCTTGTATGTAATGCCCTGTTTTTATGAAAACTAGAAACAAATTTAAAGACATTAGAGATTTTTGAAGAAGTGTTGAATATGAACTTGCAGAAGGAAGTAATGTGCATCAATAATATAATTTTGATTGACAATCTATAAGAATTATAAAGAAAGAATTATATAAGTTCTTTTAAATAAAAATTAAATGGATATACATCTTGAAAAACTTTCATTTTAAACCTTAACGGAAGTGGTCACGCATAAAACCTCTGAAAAGGAACAGTGTTCAAAATTACGACTGCACTACAGCGGAAATAAAGGTTTCAAGTAAAGCGAGGAAAATATTAGTGCTATGTTTTAAAGGAAATCAGTTTATTACTTACTTACAGTTCAAATAATTCAAGGTAGGATTTCGCAAAAACTACTCGAATCCAATCCGCTGCACAGTGTTAAAGTAAAAAACAATTCAACTATTATGAAAGAAAAAAAGAACATATCATTGCTTGACACTAAAATATTTTTCATTGAACCGTCACACTTGTTCATTTCGAAAACGTTTGTAACTTTCGAAACTGTATTTTATTATTTCTAAATAACCGACAGTAAACTTTCCCTATAACATATTTCCTAAAACCTTGCAGTCGGATTCACTAATCCTATTGTCATCTTGAGCACCAGTGAGTCCTTGCATTTAATGAGCAGACCAAGCAAATAGGGATAAATCGATGAGCACAGACACGTGCCAGACTCTGGAAATTTATAGGTGAACGAAAAGACCAACAACGCTTGCGAGAAAGCTATTAGATTACGGGAACCAAGCAGAGTAGAAATTATCTTTAAACAATATACGAACTTCAAATAAGACACGGGCATTACAAGAACATTAAGAACGAAATCATCCACTTTAAGCGCAATAACACAGGCTCTTTTCGAGTGACAAATGATTGCAAGAGCTTGATTTGCCGGTTGAGTAAATGAAGTGGCTCCGCTGGAGGAAACAGCCGGCATTCAAATGCCCCAGAGATATTTATAAATGAACCCCTTCAGCAGATAGGGGATGAATGGGCCATTGAAGACTGAACCACAGCAACAAACCTATCTATTCATCGGAATCATTGACAGCCGTAACAACGAAAGCGAACCTTTTCGATTGCAGGTGCTTAAGAGCGATCGATGGAGAAACCGAAACCCAGCAGCCAGGCAGGGCGAGGGAAGAGGAGGAAGCAACAGAAAAAGGGAAAAAAACTGAGAGCATGTGAAAACGAGCCTGGTTTGCCAGTATTTGGGCTCTCTAAAATGCTTAATTACTATTTTATGTAACTTGGTCTCTTAGTAGGGTTTTCAGCAAAATATTTTTAAGCTTGAAATTCACTTATACTATTAAGTAGGCTTTAAGCCTGTCCGAAATCTGCAAATTTCTCTCACCTCCCAGAAAATTCAATTTTAAATTTAAATAGAAATGATGAATTAATATGAAGACATTTTTTATTGAAACTAAGCATGTCATTTTTCAAAAAAAGTATGTAAACTGAAAGCAAAGCTGTCCTGAAGTGAAGCTTTATATGCACTACAGAACAGTTTTCATAGTTTCAAAGAATTGTTCGACAAAAATTCCCAGGAGTTTTCGTAAAATTTAGTTTTTATTTTCATTTTCAAAAGGATTTAAATGATGTCAATAATGATATTTTTGTTATTTTTAGTTCTATAAATGTACATAAAGACTATGAAGTTTAAAATTTAGACTATCTTTTAGTCCTATAGAATCATATTTATGCAAAAAAATTTTGACACTTCAACTTTTAAATAAATAAATAAACGCATCTATCTGCTGCGATCAAATCTGACTAATTTATTAAATTTTGAATGTTACAATTTCAGAACAATCAACATTTTTATAATCCAGTCACTTTAAACCCTGGAAATCGATATATGCAAGTTTTCATTGTAAATCGTTCAGCATTTGTGTTTGATTTAGTTGATTAGAGTGTAACTTTTTATGTTAAAATAATAGCGCCTCAAGAATCTTAGGAACATTAGATTCACAAGAGCCAACATATACAGACACACACGCAAACACACTTGCACAACTTACTCAAACATACTTGCACAACTAACACACACTTGCACGCAACACTCATCCTTGGAGGAACTCCAAGCTCCAATCTGTGTATTTTCTTGAAGTCGTTGGATGGAAAGATCTAAAAGCATTTGTTTTCTAAAACAGTGATATTCCAATTTTTCTAAATCAGTCATCATTGAAGATTGATTTAGTTGACTGGTGTGCAACTCTTTTAATTTAAAATATTAGTGCCTTGAGAATATATTGTTAAATATATTTTTGAGGAAACTGAATATATATAAAAATTTAAAATTCTTAATTCATAAGCGCATTTATTGAATCAATTTACATAAAATATAATTATTTACTTCATTTAGAGCATTTCATTCTCAGATATATGTCTGTTATTAAAGGTTTACCAGGTTGCTATTGCATCCTGATTAGAATGGATATCCTGTGTATATCAAATCTATATTTACTTCGAATGAAATTTATTTATTGAATTAATAATATAGATTCTGAAGAAGAAGATTCTTAAGAAGTCAGAATCTTTTTCTTCCATTTATTTTTTAGAAAATATATTTATTTTTATTTCATTTCATACAGACATATGCTGAAAATTAGAAACTTCTAGATTTAATTTCCAAAATACTAGAATTATTATTTTTTAAACTAGAGCTTTTATCGATGTTATGGCAACACGTTGATGAAATCTAATTTTTTTATAGAACGTTTGTACATTTAATTTTTATTTTGCTAAAAATAAATTGTTAAAAAATATTATTAAAATATTTTATAATTCATTGAAAGAAACTTAAGTTATAGGTAAAAACACTGGTATCGTTTGAAAACTAATTATTTAATGTTTAATTTGATATAAAATTTCCTATTTATGAGATAATATTATTGATAGTTACAGTGGGAAAACACTAAAATTTCGCTTAATTTTTTATTAATTAACATCTTAATTAAACGTTTAAGCACAATATCGGTCTCCAAATTTTACACGTCTGCCAAATTAGGTATGTGTAGGTTGGACGGTCTGACCTGCAAAGTGCCATTACACACGCATACATTGGGCTTTATTATAAGTACGAGCTAATGCGTGGCACGTTGCTACCGCAGAAGAAATAATTTTAGAAAGATCGTTTGAAATTTCAAATAACTCTCTTGCTTAATCCGGGATGATAGGAAGAGTAGCATTTATTTTCGCGTCGGAAATGAATACATTCATTGAAATTGAATGACACATAAAAGAAAAGCGCAAATTTCATTTCTTTTAAACTTAATTATTCAAAGTTCTAAAGTTGGGAATTTTTTTTCCGTCTTCCGCAGAAATAAATAAATTTATAGACTATCCGATTCGCAAAACTGGTTATTTAAAAAATAAGAGTTTTTAAAGGTCAAACCGCACGCTTGAAGTGATTGACCTTATACCTTGTTGATTGTCATCGAGAATGCAAGTCGAATGGGGAACTGCAGTCGTTTGAAATCAAAAGGAATTTTGATGGGATTAAAGCGAATGCCTGCTTTGAGCACATTTCTTCAATCAACGTTCTTTTAAAAGATATCAAGCTTCTTGCCTCATATTGAGCTTTTGATTTACTTGTGATCAGGGAGCATGTGAATGCCGTCTCTCATTTCGTGCCTCATGTTGATCTTGAGGCTCTGAAACACGTGAATTTGCAGATTGTAAACGATCTTCTTAGTTGCTCTCTTGTCGTTCTTCGTTTGTTTATGAAGCTCCAATTGACTTATTTCTATATTAGAGCTTTTAAGTGGGAACATATTTTTTGTCGAAGCAATCAACACGATATGCATTTGTATAAACGAAATATCGTTTGTAGATTCGCTTAATAATTAGCGAAAGTACTGTTTGCACTCGAAAATGTCCATTATCTATAATTTCCTTTAGTAAGTACAAAATAATAAGAGTTTTTTTATGTATGTGTGAAATAAAATCTGAATAATGTGTCTGGCTTACTGCAAACAGAATAGCGAACAGCTGAATGACAACATCCTGTGTGGAGGACATTAATTGAGATCAATAATGATCGTTTTCTTTTGTTTCATATATGGAAAATTTATTCCGAAAGGGATTTATTATTTGATTTTTGTCAATTATTAATTTTTAAATATAACCTTTTGGAAAGTGCAAGCAATAGGTTTTGTCAAGTTTCATCGCAATCTGTTGAATAGTACGGCAACGTATATAATACAAACAAACAAAAATTCCTTTTTTATAATAGATTTATGTACTCTTTCAGAATTGTAATGCTTGGAGCTCTTTGGGAATCGAAAGAGAATAATTTTTTTTTGTGTTTCATGATTCGTTTAATATTAGTACAAAATTCTCAAGATTAATATTTGAAAGTGTGATTAAAATATGTTCTTTTAAAATTGGTTACACAATGAAAAAATATATATATGCAATAAAATCGCGGATGCAGTTAAATTAATATTTTTTTAAGTTAGCAAAATTTTGAATTCTAATACTTCCAGAAGATATTACAAAAAAAACCCACTAAGATTATATTAAATGTTTCATTAAAATTTCAAATCTATAGGATTTGTTTCCCTAAAACTCCTTCGCTTACTAACTATTACCTCAGAGAACGACTTACTTAGCATTTACGTACAATAGCGATGAAATATTTACCTCTATCTTGAATTTAGCATCTTTACTAAATCTGTTGTCTCCTTGGCTAGTTAATTAGTGGTTTATTGATGAGGTAAGTAGATCTGAAAATATTTTTTTATTTTTTAGATAATTTTATTGTGCTTACACCTTTCGCATAAGTGCAGGCAATGTGTTGCCGAAATTTTATCGCCATCTGATGAGCGATACAGCGGTGCATAAGGTACTAACAAAAAAAATTCCTCCATACTTGGTTAATGGATGCAATATATATGTCCAAAAATATTGTTTAGAAATTAGATAATTTAGCTATGCCCATAACCACCCTGTAACTGCATGGAATAACTTTTGCCGGAATCGGATGAGCAGGACGGCAGCGCAGAAGGGCATACAGACAAACATTCATTATTATTTATATAAATAAATATAGATGAAAATAAATTTCCACCTCTCTCTCCACGTGTATCGTGTATTCTTAGCTTTACCTTCAAGATGGCTGCTGCCGCGTTTAATCCATTTATCTTGTGGCAATATCTAAATCCACTCTAATCTTGTTAATCATCTATTCCCATAGTGTACTTTGTATCAAAATGAGCACACGAACAAATCATATCCTTGATTATTGTATCATTTCAATATTTACAGACTATACACATAAAAAGCATTCGGATATATCAAGTCCGTTCATGCCGAACGACACGACCTTCCTCCAGCGTCTCTCGTCCTTCTCTTGGTCCCCTTTTTTAAGCTTCTCACCCCCTCGGACAGCACTTGACCTTTTGTCCGGATCGGTTTGAAACCTTCCTCGTTGGAAGTCGAGGAGCGGGAGCCTTACACGCCCCCCTCCCCCTTGGAGAAGCCCATTGTCACCTTAGAGACAATGCTGCGAGAAGAAAATTGACGGGGTGGTCATCTTTTGCCATTGAATTCATCATCTCTTACTGCAACATGTTGACCCTGAAATAAAACAACAACGTTCCAAGCAGTATTTAGTTTCTACAACCAGGATGAGTATGAAAGAGTTGGGAGAGCAACTTATATGCTGTTGCCAAAGAAAAGAAATACGGAAATACATATATAATTTAAAGATACATGTATGTTAAAAAATCAATTACACATAAAAAATATATTTAGATTAAAGTAAAACAACAGATGCACAAATGCTTTTAGTTCCTGATTTTTTTCCCCTTACTGTTGCAAAGGCATCTAGATAAAGAGTCAGCATTCGTATGTTTAGTCAACTGACGATAGTCCACGCACAGTCTGACATTACCGCTTTGAAACACCACCTGACACCACCGAATGCGCTCATTCACTTTCACTATGTTCAGTAAGTCCTACTTCTAAAATTTCTTGAACTTGGCGTTCGAATTCCCCCTGCAAAGCAATCGGGACACGATATGGAGTTAATCACTTGGGGATAGTCCTCGGTTACTCTAATATTATGTCCTGGCACCTTAGCTTTCCCTGGAAACTTACTGAAATTACTTTTACACTAAAACTGAATATCAATCAGCTCAGCTGTTTGTTGCAACAATAACTTTTTCTCCCTGATTACTGCATTTTTATCATGGATAATAGGATTTTTTTTAGATTTTCATTCATTCTTTTCCCGCCATTACCGGAAATAAGTACAAATTTTGCATTTCTCCTTATGCCGTGATAATCATCTAGGTGATCGACTAATTTAGAAGAAGACGAGATTTTCGTTTAAGTGTCTACAAAATGTTCGTGAACTTCATTTCCGGCTCCTCTTTTCATTTGATCTACAACCATCAAACCATTCAATGAGTCGACCTTGACTTTACGTTGACTCCGTCTAACCATTCTTCCGAGTAGCTTTTTAATTCAAAGGCCAGATCCGTCCATGAACTTTCTACTCTCTTCTGATGTTGTACAAACCGCAGTCGAAAGGTTTCTGCCCTCAATTTAAACCTTCGTAAGAATAATTCTTTCACATACCCGTAAACGTTTGATTCCTCTTCGGGTTCTCTTGCAATTATTTGAATAACATCTGACGGGAGAAGTGGCATTAATTGGGTCACCTAATCTACTTGATCTGTCTTTAACCGTTTATCTTTACGCTCAAATATGACTAAGTAAAGGCTTATGTCATCATGTTTTGAATCAAACTTCAGAAGTACCTCTATGTTTGCTGTTCATTTTAATACTCTCTGACATTATGGATTGAGTTTCGATCGTTTGTGTGAAAATATCTGTAAAATAAAAAAAACTGAATCCACAATCTAATAAAACGTGATAGATTATCAAAAACCTCCCACCAATGTTATTTTAGTTCTATTAACGTCTCGGTTTGAAGCAACACTAGGGCTATTTTGGGACGGACCTCGTCCTTTTGAAAATCGGGCATGAGACGAGGATGACACCGGAGCTGGCAACACCTTTCACACCAGCGAGAAGATATTCGGCTGTGATGGATTTCACGTGCGCTTAACCCGCTTCTGTGCAATCGGGCGTTCGGTTCTGAAGCAGAGGCCTTCCCACCATGACACCTCGGTTCTCCTGTGGAATCGGGTCTGAAACTTTATGGTTCCGAAGCCGAGGCTTTACCAGCGTGGGCGCTCGTATTTCTGTAAAATAAGTTTAAACATAAGCTACTTTCGAATGGTCACTAACAAAACCCCATCAGCTTTAAAACCAAACAATGTGAAAATGTTTCTGTAATATCGAAACATGTTTTACTCCTTTGAAACTGAATCGGCGTATCAGTTAACATAATAATCTGTTTTTCTAGTTGAATATATTTTGCTTTAAAATATTTTACCGTCCTCAACAGAATTATTTTTCTAAGAACTCTCAATCTGAGAAGTGATACTTAAAAATGTCTAATTGATTCAAGCTTTTTAGAGATACCTTAACTAGGATAACGGATATGTTTTTGTGCATAATTTTTCGTTGCTAAAAATTTAATTAGTTAGAAATAAATTATGTAATTAACAGATATAATTTATAATCATAATAAATTTCAACTAATTCTTTTTTTATAAGAGTATTTTTTTAATTAAAACTGTGTTTTAAATATTTATCTATTCAACTTTTTTTCAGAAAGGGATAATCTTCCAACAACAACAACAAAATTGATAGATAGTAAAATATTATGAAATATTAAAAACAACAACAACAAAACGTAAACTGAGCAGTGTTATAGAACTCGAAATACCTGCAAACAATTGTTTCCGACGCGAAAAAAAAAATTAATTGAAGATTTATTATGTTTATGTTAACATCCCGTTTTGAAGTAATACTTAGGTTACTTGAAGACGAAGTTTGTAATTTTGAACCACGGTCAGATAACGAGGATGATGCCTTGGCTGGCATTCCACTTTCCACACCACACTAGTGGAAGAACCTTTGACCTTATCGTGCAGCGTATTACAGCTTACGTAATTAACTATTAATGTGCAACATACACGTTTACACGAATCGGGTTCCCAACTTGAAACCCTACGGCTCAAGATCCGAGACCTTACTACAAGGCCACTGCGGCCCAATAATAATAATAATAATAATTGAAGTAAAAAAATCAGTTGGCCAAGCACCAGACCAGAAGTGCTGAAATGTCGATTCAAGCAAAGTGAGTCAGTGTTGCTTTCTTCACTAAACTCTTAAAATTACTTTGGAGGCTTTTGAAAACTATTCGACAAGCCCCTTTAATATGTGTACCATTTTGATTAATTTTTTTTGTATTGTACTTGTAGTACAGAAAAATAATCACATAAGATTTAAAACAAAAAAAAAATAATCTTTTAAATCCATCTCAGGATTGGCAAAGTCCAGCAACCCTAATTCTAACCTCTATCTCAATTTCCTGATTTATTTTAGTTGAGTTTTATAATAATGTCCCTTTTTCATGTAACTCTAGAGCTAATTTCGGACGGTCATTTTGAACAGCGGTCAGATGACGAGGATATTACCTGAGATGGCGACGGCTTCTCTAAATTTCCACATCGCCCCAGATGGAGGATGTTTCGCCACCAACCCCACTACACGACAGTTCTGAGATGGCATCGGGTCCCGAGCCTGAAGTCCAAAGCCGAGAACTTACCATTGGGTCAAATGGATCTTTTTAATTCCCTGAAAAATTTTGCGAGCAAGAGCTCTGTGTACGTCCTAAATTTAATGTCGGACGTCGAACGCTCTCATGGTTGTGCAATGAAATTTTTAGGAGGAAATTTTGATTCATGACTATGAGTGGAAATTTCAAGATTCGAGTCAAAATAACCTTCGAATTGCTTCTAAAGGTTGTTGCAACGAAATAAACTCATTCTTTTCATAGTGGAGGCCGAAAAAAAAGGATAACATGCACGCGCACAGCACACACATACACGCAACATTTTTATATAGCAACAGATAGCTTCCAACATATTTACTAATGCAGAAAGTGGTAGGATAACATGTATCGCAAGCTACTTTTTAAAAAATCTAAGATTCAGGCACAACTTATGGTAAAATATGTCAATTCAGAGACTATTTTAAACTTTTTTTTTCGAAACAAGCAATTACCCTGGGAATAACCTTTCCATGGTGTAATCTCTAAGTGATAGATTTCATCCCATTTGCTGTGGGAGATCTTATTTACAGTATTTCTGCCCCCAGGATTATTCCACAACGGAATACGAGTCATATCTTTGTATAGATATTTCACAACCTAGTTTGAAGGGGGTCTTGCTGCCCCTAAAAATATATTCACTCGGAGCTGTGGTCGGAAATTGATGTCTCTATATTAAATAAAATTTGATCACCACCATCGGATTTTTTCTGGGGATTTCCAAAAGCACTCAAAACTGCTTGACCAACGATCAGTCGAGCTTGACAAATCCATTTTACGAAAAGTAATGGGAGAGATGAATGAAAAATAAATTTAAAGATAAATGAAACTCTAGTATCCTTCTATCAGAATCTCTATTTTTTCGAGAATGTTTTAATATTACAAATACTTATTTAATTAGGGTTTATGAAACATTGTTTTTACCAAAACATGGTGAATGCCTGAAATATCTTTGTTTCAAATCATTTCTCAAAATTTCAGAAACATAATTTTGTTTCTGATATTTTTAGAAATTAATTGAAGATATATTTACAGAATACGGAAATAAATTTCATCTTTGTGATTTTTTAAAAATTTTTTTCCACAATTTAATGCAATAATACATAATATCGCTAGTTTAATGCTAAACGTGCCGGCTTGAGAAGCTTGAATGAATTTCTGCATCCACGAAATGAACTCTTCCTACGGTAACATGTGTCTATGACGCCCGTCGTAAACATAAACGATCGTCTAGTAGAGTTCTTGTGATGGACAGACAGTACACCACACCAGCGGGAGGACGTTTTGTCCTGATGAATTTGGCATACACACGGCGGCTCTTCGGAAGAATAAAATTTCGACCCTAAAGCGTTCCGGTGTCCGAGCCTGTACTTCAACACCAGGCCACCTGAGTTCCTGTTTGAAACTGCCTGCAAAAAAAAGATGTAAATTGAATAATCGGCACTGTGTCAAAATATTAAAAACGAAAAAAAAAAAAAAATCACAAGGCGAGCAGACAGGAATTTACTTATTTAGTAACAGGGGCCAATAAGCGAATACACAGTCGGTTTAGAGCCTTAATAAAGTGATTCCAATTTTATTTGGTAGATTTAACTGCATGTCATTTATTACGTGCCTCAAGATTTCGCCAACTTACTAGATATAACTCGCGACTCTGTTCGCGTGGAAATTTCGATGTATATGTAAAAAAAAAAAAATTGAATACTGACAAATAAAAAATTAAACCTTACCTAAAAACGATACATTTAAAAGTATAAGCGTATACGAAAGATATATAACATAAATACAATTTAATAGCAGAAATACACAATTAACTTAAAAACCATTTATTTACATTGTATACCCGAAATAAAACAAAACAGCAAATCTAGTCCGGTCAAATCCATTTTATATATGGATCGAGATGGAGATAGATACAACAGTATTATACACATAATCTTTTAACTTTTCATTTAAATGAAAACACAGTTGTCAGCTATCACACGCGAACTTTCAACGCCAGTCGGCGTAGCGCACATGTCTGACTATCCTACGCCAGTTGGTGTAACTCAATGCAGATTAGAAATTTTTTATTTCCTCCATTATATTTTCTTTTAATTTAAAAGTACTTCAGAATGAATCTGAAAGATCGATTCATTAACAATATTTAATTTTAAGTACATCAAACACAAAGAAAATTAATAGAATTGTTTGAAATAATCGGTTTCCCTTTAATAATTCTTCTAAGTCGAGACTAATTTCTGTTGAGGAAAAAAAACTGGAGCCTTACTTAGCTTTGGTGGGATTTGGCATCAGCTTTTTGGCATGAAAGTTAGTTTTTAATGAATTAAAATTGAACCTGAATAAAAGTTGCCTGTGTTCTATCCATGACTCTATTCTATCTTTGTGCTAAATTTCATCGCATTCCGTACAACCGTTCCGGCGTGATTGAGTATCAAACATCCATCTATCTATCCAAAGATTCAAACTTTCACATTTATAATATTAGTATAGACTGAATCTTGCAATGAAAAAAATTCCGTTAATAACATCTACGGAAAGGACTACCGTCTTTCTTCACCAAATAAGGCCGTAGCTGCCTGGTGGTTCGATTTCTGCATCAGATTCGAGCCCCGATTCCACAGAAGAACCGTCATAAAGCAAATTTGATGCAGGTTAAATTCACCGGTGCCAAACGCCTTTTCACTGGTATGGTATGAAATTTTAGTCATCTGACAGCAGTTCAAAATGACTTGATTTTTCCCAAAACAGCCTTAATGATGTTTTCAAACGGGATTCTGATATAAATAAACTAAACTTCCCTCTTACTATGACTACGAAACTGATATAATTATTAAATACTTCATTAATATGTAATATTGTTTCAGCTGATTTAGTAAAATTTATCTGTTCTTAGAGGCATCCCACAATTTTTTATTTTAATTATGATAAAACTTTGAACACATTTATCTAAATGTTAACTTGCATAGTAACTTACATACATAGTTAAATTATTATTTAATTGTTACTATATAGTTAGTTAGCTTACTATTTAGTTAAAGTATTATATAGTTAACTTGCACATTTATCTATTCTCTTCACACTTTTATTTAATATCTATTAAGTAAGCCTTTGATAAAATATTTTAGAATTGTGTGTCAGCAATTTTTATCATAATCAAATTATTAAAATACAGATATGAGCGTAAATGAATGTAACGTCCTGAAGATTCTTGCTCATGCAGTACGGCTTCTAAAATAGCGCGGTTGTTTAATATTGATCACATTTTGAATTTAAACATGCTGAATTAAAAGGGCCATTTAAGCAGATTAATTATATATTTAAATTTTTACCGCTGTGAGTAACCACGACGAATCAAATGGTCACCAAAGGCGGCTAAAGTATTTTATAATTCAAAATTCTCTACACTCCCTCAACTAAACCTTACTTAGATTAAGGCTAATTGGTGTTGCTTCTTTGTGGGCTGTTGCAGAGAATATCAGATTAATAAATCAATCCCGCCTGTGCATAAGAGCAAAGGTTTTACATTGAAACTCAAAAGTGAACCATTCCAAAAACTATGCCGCGTGAGTCGTTCAAAGTACTGACGGCCCTAATAACTGAAGAACAGCTAAAACGAATCCTTCTACCATCCAAGTTAAAAACAAATCATCGTGAACTCTTTTCATTTCAGAAGGGCGATCGATAGCAAAATGAAACATCCGATGGATGAAAAAGAGAGGACAGGTGACAGCAGATTTCCCTCATCATGTGGTGGAGAATGAGGGAGACGTTGCCTAGCAACCAATGCCAGCCAAGTCACGGGGACAATAGAAAGGAAATAGATTTGCTTCATTCGGTAAATCATCGAATAAATATCTTACAAACAAACACTCTGTCATTTGTATTCTGGAATGGAGGAATACGTGGTGAATGAGTGCAGGACGAAAGCGTAATTCAGCGTAATCAGCGATAAAACAGTATTAACAACTAGCGTCTTAAACTTCAACAAGTATTAATTTAATTCATTAAAGTAATTAAATTTTAACAACTATAAAATGTAATTATTAATAAATATATAATTGCGATTATAGTATTTTAATCAAAAGAGGAGTCCCAGAATATAGCTTGCATGGCATTGTCGCACAATTGTTGGTGGACATTTAATAATTCTTCTAGATCTGTGGTGCTGTCCTTGGCGAATCTTTTGATGATTAATCTCTAATTAATACTTTTCGAAAATCGCATTTCAATTTTAAACGTGCCTTTTCCCAACCAACCGATTGAAGCAAACATTTAGCCCAGAACAATGCATGTAGTCATGAAATGTTATTAAATTTGATACATTTAAGTCATTGCATTTCAGAATTCTTGCATTTGTCTGTTTTGGAAAGTAGAGACCAAAAGACTGTCAATCTCTTGCTCGTCTTGACTCAACATTTGATATCAACACTCTAGACGTTAAATATGAGTATGGAAGGTTATCCATCCTGCTATCTTCCTTTTGTAGTCGTCGCGTACACGTGTATAAAAACAGCAAAATAGAAAGGCTTTCTTTCAACAAATTTTGTTCAAAAGTACACAGAAATTTGGAATTTTATTGTAAAGGCTGCATTCCAAATGTCATCCATCTAATTTATTTTAAGACAATTAATGAAGGAGCTATCTTTGTGACAGGCAGACAGTGGAAAATTAATTTTTTTTAATTCGAGAAGGTGTAAAATGTGGAGATTCCTCAAAATTTCGAGTTCAGATTTTTCGACGATTACAATTCTTTCTTCATGCTTCGTATATAAGAATGCATGTACACCTGCATGTAAAAAACGATTCAACGACTTCATATGTGAGAATCAGTTTTTAAAGGTAGTGTTTGGTACCTAAAACTAAGCAATTGCACATAAGTTGTCTTTTAAAAGGATCTGCCAGAATATCCTCTCCCCAAACATGTTAATGGAAAAAGAAAGAAGTTTTTTTTTCAAACTCTACTGTAATTTGGTTGCAAGCATTATCGAATGTAGCAAGATTTTAATACCCCTTCTTCTCTTTCTAAGCACCCAAGTGAGAAATGGTAAACAGTATTTTCGGTTCCGTGAACTATCTTCAGATAATTGAGATAATCATTTCCAATACTTCAGTCCATGTATTCTTCTTCTTGTATACAGCCTACCACCCCGCCACCACTGAACGTAGCAGAATCGACAGGATTTGTAGGGGTCGAATGCTGCATAAGTATTGTCCAACCCTGCATTGAACGAGCAGTCAAACAAACATTCCTTTCGAGGTAACTACAATCCATGTCTAAGTTTAGAAAGAAGTTTTTTTTCTGTATTTGTCCCCACATTAATTTTTTTTTGTTCAACAAAAGACTTTCAGAAACAATTACATTAAGATTTATTGGTGCAAAAAATCATTTTAGCATGACTGTAAATCAGATTAATGCTTAAAATTTTCGAATAAAAACATGTAATTAAAATAATCGTAACTATCCCTTTCAATTATTTTTGAAGATCTGTCTTCAAAAATTAATCCTGAGTTCCCTAGGCCATTAAAATATTTGCTTCATTTCTATTAAAAAAATTTAAAAAATGAGCTCACCTACAGAATTTTGTCATTAGTATGATGCTTTAAGGTGGAATAATAAGTAAAAGAATGCATTTCCTCGGAAATTTCGCTTTTAAATTTTTCTCATCTCCTTTTTTTTCTCATTTGTAAAGTTAATTAATAGCACTATGAAATAAAAATGCTGCGCAGATTCTGAGTATCACTCGCTGAATCATTAAGGGAAAGAATTTATTGTAATTCCTGGAAAAATAAATATCATCTGTTATTTTTATTTTATCTATTCTGCAGATTAAAGGGCATAAGAAAAAATTACTTCCATTTACAAAAAAAAAAAGTTTTTTAATATTTTAGTGATGTATTATGCCCACATGTGAAGCAAAGATGATTATTAAATGAAGTAAAATAAATAATTCTAGTAATTAATCATTAAACGTTCATGCACGTTTGCATAACATTATTATCATGTGAAAACAGGATCCTGTTTTCGTTAAGAGGTTTTCAAATACTTAAGGCTACAAATCAATTAGGCAATGAATAAATAAATCAAAAATGGCAATTTTATCAACGTTTTCTAACCGCACTTTTTTACCAGCTTTTACCAGTATTGAATTATCATTATGTGCTCTTTTTTGAAAGCGGATGCGTTTTTAAAATTCTGTCTTGCTTTTACTAGTATTGCTTTATTATTATTATGTTAGCTTCTTTGAAAGTAGATGCGTTTATAAAAGGTGAACTATGATAACATAGCTGTTAATTTCTTGGATAGGAAATTAAATAATTTAATTTTTTATATGCTCAAAAAATTTCTCTAATGATCAGAAATTAGAAATTTTTTGTTTAAAAATTACTGTTTTCCTAAAAAAATCATGTACGTTAATGTGTTTAAGATTTTTTTTGGTAAAAAGTTTATTTGTAAATAGCATATATATTTTGAAAGAAAGAGAGAAAGGGTAGAGAAAGAGATCGAAAAAGGAATGATTGTTTCAAGCTAGTTTAAACTGGTTAATGATTTAAATTAATAAAATGACTTAAAAAACAATGTTCTCACACGATGCACAATAGTTGCACAATTGAATACATCCGAAACAATTTTTATTTAAAACTTGTTGTAGAATATAAAACTTTTGAAATAAGATTTTATTTGAATTTAGAAAAGTGATTAAATTATCTATTAACCATAAAAATGTGTAGAATTTACTTTTTTTATTGAAGTCTAGTATTTCCTTCATTTATTCTTATCAAAAAAATTGATTATGATTTTCTTCTGATAAGATCGTTCTAAAAATATGCAGCAAAATCTATTTCTACATTTCTTGCGGAATGAGAGCAATACGTAGAGGATCCCGATTCACTTCTTGCAGACAAACAGAATCAGAGAATCAGAATTCTTTGAAAAATCAATTTTTTTTTGTCGAATCTTTTTTAAGAATATTCATTATTGTTGTTCAGATGAAAACAATGGTTTGGGGGAATCCTATTTTATTGAGATTTCTTCTGGTTCCACATCATGGGACGTGCGAAACATCAAATGACACAAACATACTAAACACGGAAGAATAAAATATCACAGAGTTCAAGTTGGCAAGAGAACTGTCACAGAGTAGTGATGTCTTACTTACTAACTGAAAGGCTTCGTGGGAACTGCACAAATAATCCATCTCAAACTGCTATCTAGGGATAGATGCGGAGAATAGACTCTAGATGTATATATATACCACTGGTTTCACCCTTTTAATTCCACTTTCTTGGTGATGCTCCCTTTTTTTAGTGAGGGTTGTCATAACAAGAAGAAATCGTTATTGTTAATCATAAATAGAAAGGTTAATTTCTCTAAAACCAGGAAGAAACTGATTAGTAACAGCAGACGGAAAAAATAAATCTAAATAGTCGATAATTTCTTTTCACTCTTGATTTCTGATATATGAATTTTGTAAGGCTAACCGCCTTTACCAACCAGTTTGATCGTTCATACTATTGAATTTTGAAGCAGTGAAAAAAGTAATGTATTATGTAAAATGTACTAAAAAATTTCAATATTTCTTCATAGATCTGAAAACAGGAAAAAAGTAAATCAGTTTGCTATCGTTTGATAAACTACTGCTGCACACACACACGAGATAAAAGCGGACCATAAAAAGATATAGTTAAACACTCGTAAATTATATTGATTATTATCATGGCTATAATAACAAAAAGAAATTTTGGGTTTTTTTTTTCTCTCCTTTATACTAAACACACACAGACACATACCTTATATTGCATCAAAGTTCATCATAACAAATATACGAGAGTAGAAATGTCATCGTACAAAATGAAAGTATGAAATTGTCGAGATTTGAAGAGGGATTTTTTATATTCATAATTCGGAGGGTGGAGGTACCCCGGTGTTAAGATATGGGTTTCAGTTGCTGAGGATTTCAGGTTTTAGACCCAATTTCACCGCTGAACCATCCCGTGAACGTATATTGCGCTTAAAATCCGTCGCGGTCATCTATAAAGGCAGCTAATGTTGTGAGAAGTGTAAGAGTGAGGGACAGCTCCGATGTCAGTTCTTAATTGCGAGGTCCGTCCCAAAATAGCCTTAGTGCTGCTTTCAAGAAATGGGATAATAATATTAAATTTATAAAAAATCGTGAGCATATTTAAAAATCTTGACAAATAATAAATAAGATAATGCATGTGATTTATAAAATTTTCATATTTGTTTAGACTTAGTATTTATACATATTATGGGTATGTAACTATCATTTTGAAAGTTTATGAAAGCAGAGGCAAAGATGATGCTTGTTCGAGAAACAAATTATGTCCTGGGTTTCTAGAAATAATGTTTTAATGATAACACACAACACTAACATAAACCATTAAAGGATGGCGATGAATGGCATGCCTCAGATATTTCTGTTAGGAGGCAACGTATAATATTCGAAGAAGTGTCAATTGTGTCATGAGACATTTTGCAAAGCACATTTTGAAGAAATGAAAATATGAAAAAAGGAAGTGCAATTTTTAGTTTTAGATTTAAAGACAACACAGAGTTCCGGTATAATATTTTAAAACATTGATAAATAATCCTCCTTTACTATATATTCTTGGTATATAAAAATTCATTAAAATATTTTTATAAAATAAGAAATTGAGACATTTTGCAGACAGTGGAAAAAGAACTTTTAATAGAAATAATTTAATTAGCTAATAATTCCTTCCGAAAATTCCCTTTTTCGTTAAAGGATACTAAGAAATAATAAAAATTTTATATTGAAAGAGAAAATACATTTTTATTACTTCTGCAGTTTGGTTACGTGCCTTTCCTTTCTTCCCCTTGTAAGCACTTATAATAGAAAGCAGCAGAGTATTTCTGAAAAATTTTAGACTGGTACGTTATTTCAGGAATTTGAAGAGAGATGCAAACATTTCGAAGAAAAAGCAATCTCAAAATATTTGTAAACATATGGAAATGATATTCAGTGATGTATGTTAACTTCAAAATTGCAATGTTTAGTAAAAAAGATTTTTCGTTTGAATATTATAGAAAAATTAACAAGAAAAATTCTGCTCCTTATAGAGCTTAGAAGAATTTCTTTTGAAAGAAAAGACATTTTTCAAGTATGACAACCACATCACTTATATTTATAGATATTTTGGGACCGCTTTTCGGGCATTGAAGTACTTTATTCTTCTGGAATAAATTGTTAAGAAGTGTGGGTTTACAGGTTTTTAAAAACCTTTCAATGATACTAAGGAAAATATATTGATTAAATTTTCTTTTCATTTCTAACATTACCTCAACGTGGAATTTAATTGAATTCTTTGTATCATGATCAACAGCTTTTTTTATAAAAAAAATATTTCTCTCTCGTAAAAACATTCATAAATATTTAACATATTTCACAAAGGATGTTATTGTCGTGTTTTTTGCCGTTTTTCTTCTTACAAACTCATGCTAAATTTTCACAAATAGATGACTTAGAAACAGTTTCTACTTCGTTGTGAGTCTATTTGCGCTCTAAGCTTGTTGTTCCTTATAGTTCCAAGAGAAAATTGACTCGACTCTTTTTAATTTGACTCTCATACGAATTCGAAACTCTTATTAGAATATGAATTTGAGGCTCTACTATTCTGTAATGTTGGAAGTTTAAATTTTTACCCGATTATTACATAATTTATATATTTAACGTTCTACTGCTCAACATAAGAGTTTTCTCGCGCATATTGTAAGTAGACTTCCTATACTAATGGTAGAAATAGCCCCAAAATTTTCTCGCGCACTCTCTTTTAAAGCTACTATCCTCCACATGAAATTGTTGGCTTTAGGTAAAACCGGAAATTATTCGAATGGTATAGGGGAACAATATAAGAGAAATATTTATCAAAATATTAAATGCAGTTTTTTTACTAAATCCAAACTTTAATTTTTTGCATTTTTTTTTTGGCAATTGATTCCTGGCTTTCAGTTACAGTTGCTTGAAAATAGAATTTCAGTTTTAGACGAGTTGTTTGCTACTGATTGAAACTTTAATTTGATATACGACTACAATTTCAGTAAAGCAATTACTGAAATTCATACATTTCAGTCATTTTTGAGCTATCGCTTTTAAATTCTTGTGAAAGCAGAGATCGATAGAAAATCAATTTTTTAACGATTTCATTCCAAATTTGATCCGTATCTACATTTTAGACGCTGAATCCATACGCCAATTGTTTTAGAAATTTCGTTGTTAACTTATATTCAGACGTAGTCACTCGAAATGGACTGAAACATACAAAATGGATGTAAAAATCTTATGTTAGATTTCATATGTCTAGTTCAAAGCCTTTTTGAGCCATCTTTGTCAAAGAGAGCTGCAGAGACAGACCGATAAAAGACAAAATAACAGAAATGTGTTCACCGAACTCAAAGGTGGAGATTCGTGAAATTCTTGAGTTCGAAATATGATACCCTTCCTATTTGCGAAAATAGACATTTATCATTTTATAATTCAGTGAAGTGAGTATGATTCTCTGAATTCCAGATATTTTCGATTATCCAACATTCTTAACAGCATGGTCCCATGTGTCGGATTAGTTGTTGTATATGAAATATTTACATTGAAATTGGTTAGAGTGCCGCCCTAGAGTGACAGAAGCATAAGTTTCTATCACTCCATGCTATTAGAAATCGGTACTTTTTGGGCGGTGAAGGTAGGTGGGAACGGGAAAGATTCCGGGTGTATTTCCAGGGTAGGGATGCTTTCGTCGTACTTTGGCAAAATGTTCACTTAGAGGGTTGGTGCGTGATGATTTATCTCTTAAAAATTGGGGAAATAAGAAAAGAGATGATATCGACGTTTGCCACAACATTCTTTTCATGTGAAATGATCGAGAGTGTACAATGATAAAATGTATCTTTTCACATCCGACGTTGTCCCGATCAATAATTGCTCCCTAATGAAAAATGTCTACATTACTTAGACTCTACAATATACCTCAAAGGATCCAAGACAATAATTCAGTTACTCTCAAATACCTTTATTTTCTCTAGATCCAGATACTGATAATCGAAGTGGCTTGAGGACTCAAAACTCTGATTCTTTTCTTGAGATCCTTCTTAAATGTGGGTTTGGGCCCTCGCTAAATCAGTCAGTATATGTGGAACATTTTCACTCTTGATTGGCATGATATTGTAGCAAAAAGCCTTTTTGCACGGGGATTTGCTCAAAGTTGACAGTTATAATATCCTAAAAACATCTGTGTAGTTTCAAAATGCATTTCGATTCAGATGCTTTAAAGTTGCCCATTTTTATTTTTGTTGGCATTTGCTTGTAAAATTTGAATCAGAATTATATTTTATCCGGTTCACTTTTATGAAATGATGATATTTCTTTCAAAAAAATATTTGAGTCGGCATTCTTACATACAAAGTATAAATAATGTATTGGGCAAGGGGAGTTGAAATCAAAAGGCTCGAAACGACACTGTGGAAATGAAGGAAGGCTACATTCAAAGATACAACATAGGCCTACGCACAACGATCCCATTGATTGACAAGCCGAAGCATTCCCAGAATTCATGTGGCCGTGACGATACCTAGTCCTTGAGTTCGCCGGTAAATCTCCGCTGCTTGTTGATTTCCTAGAGCACCGAAGAACCAGTAACTCTGATGTGTATTGTGAGACACTAAGAAGCCCATTGAGAACAAAAGACTGGAGCTGCTCATGGAGGTTGGGGTTCCGCTCCCTTATTACACGAGTCCCCAAGGTCACGCAAGCGGAACTGACCAAGTTCAAGTGTGAACAGCTCGACCTTACAGGCCGGACATGTCGCCCTACTATTTCCATGTGTTTTATCCCTTGAATAAACATCTGAAATGGAAACTCTTGAAAATGGACAGCGAAGGCAAAGAAGGACTGTATCTCTTCACCACCCAAGGAATTCTGGGAACAGGAAACCCTCTGACTCGTTAATCAATGGGATAGATTCAGGCCTAGGGCGTATGTATACTTTGAATCAAGTCTTCTTTCATATCTAAAGTACAGTTTCGTACCGTTTCATACCGTATGTAACTAGCAGGACGTTCAATAATAAGGCCCTGAAATTCAAGTGATGATTTTATTTGAATTTGTTGAACATTTTTTCAACGTTTTGTTACGGCGATCCTTAGTTCCTCTTATTAAGAAGTAATCGGTTCAATGAGCTAAAAGTGATCCATAAATGAAATCAGCGTTTCGGAGTTCCCAATCACCCTTCCTGTCCCTATTTTTTCTATACAAAATCTCTTCATAATCTCTGAAACCAGATTTGTTGAGAAATTGTTTTATAACCGAAGAGAGTTCAATAGTTGGTAGAATGAAATCCAAGGAAAAACAATATTAAAACTTTTGTCAAAAGATAATATTTGAATCGTTTTCTTCCAAAATGTGATAATCTTAATGTTTAAAGTGTTATTGTCGGATACTATAGTCATTATTATCATTATTTTATATGTTATTGAATTCCGACCAAAGTTAATTTTGCATACAGGTCTGAAAATATCTGCAAAGGAAGAGAAAAAATAAACCATTGGCCAGCTTTATTTGTAAATTCTGATTCCTACGTTTGTATTACTAATTATCGTGTTTCGAATATAGTTTGAGATTTTTATTTCAACTATTAATGTAATAAAATACATTCCAAAAATGAGTTTCAAACAAGTTATTCTAAATTTCATTCAAATGGTATTCGGTCCAATAAAATCGAAAAAGATTTCTTTTGGGTATATTTGTAATTTTTGTTGTCTTTATTCCATTAGCTCTGTTCTTGTGCTCTTTATATGTTACAAGAGGGCTGAGGCCTCTGCTCGCTTATGCTCGCACATCCCCAGGAACTGCTAATGCATTTCCTCTCGGATCACTTCCTTCACTCGCCATCTACTAAAACCACTTGAGTCCAGCAAAAGATGTATTCAAACAGTTTATTCCAGAATGTGATAAAACAATGAAAGACATAAGAAAATGTGATGCAAAAAGTACACTTGAAAATGGAACCTTAGAAAAGTTCTTTGAGAACACAAATAACTTCTCATTTTGGAACTACATACATCCATCAAAGAAACAAATTCAAAAAAATTGTGATTTACTCACAATTTTTCAAATTCTGGGCCATAGCACAGAAACAGAGTTAAAAAAAAAAGTGATATTCAGCAAATAAAAATTGTTGGAAAGTAGCTATATTCAAATGCAGTGCATTCCAAAATAGGCTAAAAAAATGAAAAAAAAAAATATCTAAAGTGAAAAGTATACTCGAAAACTGAACCTTAGAAAAGTTCTTTGTAAACACAAATAACTTCTCATTTTGGAGCTATATACAACCACAGAAACAAATTTTCTTTAAATTGTGCTTTCTTCACAATTTTTCAAATTTGGGAAATATAGCACAGAAACAGAGTTAAAAAAATTGATATTTAAAAGAAAAAAAGTAAGTGTTTGGAAACTCTATATTCAAATTCAGTCCATTCCAAAATAGGACTATTAAAAAATGTAAGAAGAGAAAAAAATGTAAAATAAAAGGTACATTCGAAAAATGAAGCTTCGAAAAGCTCTTTGCCAAACATCCACGAGTGATGGAAGTGAATGGCACGAAGTTTAATTTCATCCAAACGCTGCCGCTACAGGAGTTAGCTTTCGATTGAAGCGAGCTCTCCTTCCACTCGGCAAGTCTCAGTGAATCGGGTATCGAAAGGGTAATGAAGCGGAATAGTCCAGCGATGGACGAGCGTCGTGTGGATGGCTGAGATGTGCCTGTTGTTTAGTGTGGAAGTAGCATCGAGTCCTGCGAGGAGTGTGTCAGCAGTTGGATGTAGCCAAAGCGAGGAGACAGTGGAGAATTTTAGACATCTGGAGAGGCGGTAGTGTGAATATACGTACATTCTACCTTCTGCTGAATTCTGTCAGGCCGCTTGACGGGCTTTGGTTGTTATTTCTACCGATCTCTACTTGTGACCTCTGTAGTGCTCTGCTCTATTTTGCTTGTGTTCGTTTCGGCTGTATGTTGGTCGTCTTTGTATTGGCATCGTTGCGTTAATAAAAGTCTTCTGTCACTAAAGGACTGTTTGTTTCATCTACCCACAAAGAAATCCTACGGAGATATCAGCAATAATGCATTTTGCGTTTCGACGTTTATCCCCTGAAATTTCGAAATTTCTTAAATCAAGGATCAGATAAGATGTGCCTTGAAACAATAAGGAATAAAATTTCATTACATGGCCTTTTAAACCACTATTTTTCTCTTTTTTGAAAAAATTCGTGTTTTGAGGAAGCTTCTTTCTTTTTTCAAATTTTATATTAGAAATGTTTTAATGATTTAATATCTTTCTAAAAAATCGTATAAAGGAAGAAATATAAAAAATGAGAAAACGCGCGCACCTATTGTTCTGTGTTGGGAGTATCAGGCTTTTTCTCAATAAAAACATTTTATTACTGTTAAAAGAGAATAATAATATTAATTTCAATTGCCATTCCGTTTCTTTCTGCTTATACTTGGTTATGCTGAATGGACAAATTACTGTTTTATGAATCACTGATTCATTGTAACGAAGAGCATTTAAAAATTGGCATCCAAAAGGAAAACAACACCATTTCATTGGACAATCTATAAACTGAAGATGTACAAAAAATTTAAAAAAAAATCTCCCATATTACTAATTTTAGACTCATGTTAAAACTCGTGACTTTTAAATACGTCATCAATGTCTTTCTACCCTTGAATCTGTCATTTTCAAGAGAAGTGTCAGAAATTCCATTTCACCCTGTTTCTTTGTTTGTTTCCAAATAGGATTGAAAATAGTGCTTTTCTTTTGGTGATAGGATAGAGTACATTGAGGTTGTCTGACATTACTAATTGAATATTATTGAACAGCTAATCGTCTGAGGCATCTGGTAGACTTTTAAGAATAAAGTGTTATTCCGGAAGAAATGATGTGGTAGTTAATGTTGGTGTCAATTTTTTGCCAAAGAAATTGTATTACAAAAATATGCTTTATTTTTGTTTTCTAATTCCACAACTACGAATAATTAAGGTTCGCATTATTAACATAGGATATAAAGTTATTTCATTACGAAACTACAAATTTTGAACATTAAGTGGAGAACTAATGAAAAAACATTCAATAATCCCCGCACTCAATAATATCTGGATCCGTGCGGCAGAGGCGATTCCGGTTGAATTCCCGCGCGCGTTCCTTGAACTTCGGAGTCGATCTTCGGCGCGCCGACGTCATCGCCGGAGATGGATGGCAACATCCGAAAGAATCATTTTAGAAGGGAAAGTGAGAAAAGCAAGCGACTGAAATTGTAAGAATCAAAGGGATTGAAAAGGAGTGAGTCCGAACAAAAAAAGTAAGAGCATCTTTAAAACGATTATAATGTTGTTTGCATTTGCTTTGCTTTTTGTCGCCATTTATTTTAATAATATTTGATTTTTAAGCATTAAAGAACTTGATTTTTACATGGAAAACTAAGTAGAGTTAATCACTAATTGTACATCATTTAACTAAACATAATTAGAAAGCTAATTTAGTATAAGTAAATGTTTCGTTAGAAGAGGAAGATTAACATTTCTGCTCAAAAATCTTTAAAACGAGTAGAAGGTCTTTGTTTTTTATAAAAGGCTGCCTTTTTTTTTATAAAACTGGGTTTTTGTTACTACCCTTTCATTTCAATTAAATTTGATTTTTAAATATTAAAGAGCTTGACTTTTACATCCAAGACTAAGTAAAGTTAATCCCTAATTATACATCATTTAATTCAACATCATTAGATATCAAATTTAGAATTTGTAAGCTCATGATAAGAGGCGGAAGATTAACATGACTTTAATAATCAGAAAGAAGATTTACTCGAGTAACAATAACTTCTTAAATTTTTCTGTAAATTTGATTCCGTTCTTCTAATCTATTCTTAATGATTAATTAGAATAACAGAGTTTCCATTTAATTATTGAAGATTTTCCTCCCATAATTATATGGATTTTAATAATTCAAAAACATACTTAGTCTTAAATTGAAGATCGGAGTTCTGAGACGAAGGGGGCAATTAAGACTGGCATCTTCAATGCTATTCGACATATTCCTCGAATCCTTAAGCAGTATTTCTGGATATGAAATGCAGGAAGTAGATTTATATCATGAAAATATTAGCATGAACAGAAAAGTGATGTTTTAGGAAGTGCGTGCATCCCTCACTATGTATGTATATAGATCACATTGGAAGCTTTTAATTTTTAAAGACAGTTAATTAAGTAGTTTTATTAGTAATTAGCTAACTGTTCAATATTAAGTGATATGCACTTGTCTGAAAAATCAACAAATTTGAATTAAAATTTTAACTGTACATCTAAGAATTACAACTTCAGTTTGAAACCTTTTTTGTATTGTGGATGGATAGAACTATTAGATGAATTTTGCGTATAGTTATTGGAATGGTAACAGAGTTACTTTTTTTTCCTTGATTGGAAGTTTCTTATACACGCACATGATATAAAAACACTCATTTTGAAACAGTTTCATGACCGAAAAGGGGGAAAGACTTTGTAATGTTAAACTTCGCTTAATTCCATCTCCTTGTGGCGTACTTTATGTTCAACCAAGAAGCGGCCAGATACGACAATCTACAGCGCGACACACGCACAATGGAAAGGAAGAGAGGAAAGCAGAGAAACATTTTCACTTGTGGCTTTATACTATCAGATTCCGATAAGGATTTCTTCACAAGTGTGGATTTAGGAAAATGAATTGTAGGTATCTTAATAAGAATATGTGTAGCTGGACAGATTTTTATCCCTTCACACGGAATGTGCAGATTTCTGCAGTTTTAAGAGACAGTGCTGCATTATTTAAATAAAAAACGTGATATGGGATCTGAATTTAGGTGATCATTTTAGAATGAAAGTAATATGGGTCAAATTAAGATAAGAAATTAGAAAGTTAATTATGATTTTATTGAGATTTTAAAATATCATTACACATATGTACACACAGAGTAGAGAGATGGTTAGTTACTTTTTATTAATAAGATTTCTCACAAGCTTTGAAATAGTTTTTCAATTGATATAAAAATAGAGGAGTTAACGCTTTGCTCTTTTTTTAATATTATGAGACATACTGTCAATAACTCTGACTTCTAATTTAGTTTATACATTTTCTGTTTTAATAAGATAATATTATTTTGAAATTTGATACTTCTCTGCATTTTTTATTAATGAATCTATATAACTCTGCTATGAGGCTAATATTAATGCATTTTTTATTTTATTTCTGCCTTATTTTATGAGCTTTTGTTTATATCGTTGGGCTAGTGTCTGATCTGAAGTGTCTGCTTCTGAAACTCTCCATTCAATGTTTATGTATTTTGGTCTATTAATTTCTCTTTCAGTGAAATATTCTTAAGCTTTAAAGTTATATATATAACTCCCACTATTATAAAAGCATTATGATGGTTAATATGATATTCCCATTTTCTGTAAGTTCCAGTAAAATTTCAATTTGAATTGGCAATGGAAAGGAGTAAAGACCAATAAATACGAAAATTTTTTATTGAATCCAAACATATTTTTTCTAAAAAAATGTCTGCAGGAAATGAGATTCTTTGGCATTGTGATCTTATGTGGGCCATATAATTTTTAAAACACATTTTATACAATAATTCTGAGAATTATTCCACAAACATTTTATCCCGCACACCTCTGTTATAAGTGCAAATATGGATGTGTCTTTCTCGAGAGCAAGTAGAAAAAAAATCTAATACAAGGCAGGTAAATTTGGAGGATTTGATGTCGAATTGCATTTGCTGCCAGGAGCGAGTCGTCTTGGTTGACCGACGGCAAGCAGACCTCTTACACTTCACGTAACATGGGCCCCTGGGGTACTTAGACCGGCTCAAACGTTCATCGGATCTAATTTTCAGAAGAAGATTTTCAAGCAGAGAGCAATGTAATGAAAATGACGAAATAAAAATCTTCTTCAGTAGTTTGCATTGTATTAATGATTACTGCAATCAAATTCAATTTTATAGTAGAACTTGCAAAGTGTTGAAACACCTTATAAGTCTCATTTGAGTGGTAGTATATTTTGAATACTTAGTTTTACTATTCGCTTCATTAAAATTCGACTATCACTTTCCACTTATTTTATCTCCCTAAGGGGTGAGATGCTGATGAATGAGTGTATTTCTGGAATTCTTCGTCATTTATTTTCTATCTATACTATTTCCTTTCAGTTCCTACTATATTTCTCAGGTTTCCCGTCGTTAAGAAGATACATCTTATTCATCCACTCCGGTTCAAATACATATTTTTAAACTTTTAAAGGATGACACTCATATTAATACAGTGTTTTCATTCAAATATTAATTCGTAAATTAAATTAAATTAATTTTTAATACTATAAATATAGTTTTAGCAGTTTCTGATGAAAATCGAAATCAACAGGCAGTACCTCCATTGGTAAAATGGAAGGATTTTAGCCTTTTTCAAGGGAAGCTGAAGAATCCGAGTTTAATTCTTACGAAAAAAGATCATTTTTGGATATTTAATAATTTTTTGGATAATTATTTAATAAAAAGTATCTAAAATAGAATTTTCTTTTTTAACTTAAATCGGAATTTTTTTTTTTTTTGACTATTACTTGTTCATCTTTATTCCCATCTTATTAAGCACCTCTTCATTCATTTTTTGCGTGTATGTTAGTTTCGTGTCATTTCTCAATTTATTATTCTAATTCACTTCGCGAGTAATCCGAATTTACTTTATAGTAAAATGTAAATCTCCCCTCCGTTGCCTTTAGCAAGCAATACTAAAGCAACATTTGGATTGACAGATAATTTCATAAGAATGCTAAACATTTACTCAATATTAAATTTTGTTTTCTTCAGTTTATTTAGTTCAATTAGGCATTTTCTTCAAATTGTAATTTTCGTATTTTATGTAAACTTTTTCTAATTTTTAGGTTTATGACTTTTCTTCCTTCAGTTTAAATTCATTCAGTTAAACCTAAATTTTAAATTTTTTAAAGAAAAGTTATTTTATGTCTTTCTTTACTCAATTGCTTATACTTATGTAGTGTTTAAAATTTTACATGAATAAAATATTACTCCATTAACTACTTTCGTAAAAGTCTAGTATGCCTAACCAAATTTTCGTTTTACTGAGATGGGAACTTCGGCTAATAGTAGCGAAAATAAAATAAAATTCCATTTTTTGTCTTTCCTTACCGTTAATTATTCTAAAATTACAATTCAATCCCTGACTAGTAAGCAAAAATGTTGTGAGCATAAGAATCTGTTTTAAAATGATACCACCACCAATAACAACAACAAGACAATGCAACTTGGGAAATAAATTGTCTAGTTATAAAGTTCATTGATCTAACAAATTCTATACAAAAAGTTGGATAAATAAATAAATTGATGCAAAAAATCCAACTTGTTAGTGTGTTGTGGAAGCTTGGAGATGTGTGTTCTTATAGGCTTAGGGTTGGCTGTATGTACACATTTGTCCTCCTTAAGCTCATGTTGATGCTCTCTGAGACTATTGGTGGACACAAGACGATATGTTAATCTTTGAGTTATTCCTATTGTTTGCAGGAATTAAAAAATCCGGTATGAATTCTTTCCTTCTGGAATACAATTATACTTCCTATTTTCAAGGAATTTGGGAAGCAGTTTAGATTAGAATTAGTTTAGATTAGATACTTAGAATTTGTTACCATTTTTAAGAACAGAAAAAACAATTCAATGAAGAACTTTGACTTTCTTTTATAAATAAGGCAGCGTTCATCACCTTTACATACAACGAAACCCTAAAGTATAACTTAGGCTTAAATTTTATTCAAAAATTCCTAATTAGGCTCATTATTTGGACAATGATCCATTGATAATAACAACCAAGTAAAAACACGAAGTAATTACGACCAAAAGTAATGATATATAAATTGTTTGTAAAAATCTCAATCTAACAACCGAAAGGCCTTCATTTACATAATAATAAATGCTGCTTCATATCCTGCAACTTTTAAGCAAATTAATTAAAACCATTTTCCTGTATTTTATGAAAAAAGAAAATTCATATTGAAATAATAGTCATCTCGAAAGGCGATTCTATCCTGGTTGTTAAAACTTGTGCTTCACGGCGAGTTTTAACGTCCATAAACAGTAGATATAATTGGTAATTGATTCTTTGACAGTTACCCATGGTCTGTCCTTAATGAAAATTTCTCAGAAACTCTTTCTTTAAACTGTTCATTATGCTGTTGCTTCGCAGTTAATGACTTTCATTTTTTAGGTGTATTTGTACGCCACGTGGCTTAGAGGCAAAGCTTTCAATATCATGGAATATTTTCACTCATTCTGATAAATTATACATACATACGTACATACATACATACATACATACATACATAT
>JAPMOQ010046290.1:204803-268492 GCA_026543055.1 Argiope trifasciata
GAGCTTTATATTACACATTTAAAGCTAGAGATATGCAAAATGTTTAAGTTGTAAATATGTTTGTGCATATGCATTATTATTTTTTGAGGGATATAATGTTGGCGGGGTGCTTACTTCGATCATTTCTTTGCAGTGAGCCTATTCATGACCGGTTTCCTGCTTCTGCTGGCAGCATTTTTTCTTGCCATCATTGTGTTCGTATGTTGGCGTATCTTGAAGTTTACTCTTTACAGGTAAGAAAATCGCAACGGGGTTTAATATTTTATCTTTAATGCTTAAGTGTACAACACTTAAAAAGAGAACTCTTTTCTTATATCATTTTCTTCTTTACAAATCATATGCTAAATATTATATATATCATATGCTATAAATATCATATATCATATGCTTTAAAGCTAATAACTCCATAGAATCTTTTTGGAGACACCTTCTTGCATAAGACCGGTGTCTTTTTTATGAAAATTGGTCATGCCTAGTAATGCCATATATGTTTTTTGTATATTATTTTACATATTTGCTGATTTTTCTCCGTCCTCATACCGAAAAATCTGATATGCGAATTCTTTGAAAATATATGCTTCCGAGTTTTCTGATTTCCATGCTTTCGAATTTTTATAATTTTATTTTTTGATGAAATTTATAATTTGTTGAAAGATTTTATTTATGAAGATCGAACAAGGGAGGTAATATTTTTCTTTTTTAAGACATTGAAATTTTTTAAAATGTATACTGTAACCGTAACTGTTTCCTCGGCCCCCTATCGGTCGTTACCATGAACAATCAGTCCATGCCTTGGATTGATTCATGAAAATTATTCATTGAAATTTTATTGCCCTAAATAGTTTTGTCCCCTTGTAAATCATGTCCTTTAATGTCATTAAATGTATTAATAATTAAATTGGCATGATTTATTAATTTTAATAGTCTATCCTGACAGAGTTAGACTTTTGGCTCCCTTTCGGTCACAATACTTTATTATGATATTTTTCCATAAATGCTTTCTTAGTTGAAAAACTTATTTATTAAAAAATATAATTATGAATAATAGTGTGTGTTTGTTAATACGTCTTTCTGTCTGATTTTTCATATATTTTATGCTTGCTCGTACAACAGAAAATACCAAGCACTAGTAATTTCATTGCTATTTTGAAAATTAAAACATGATTCAAAAAAATAATCCTTTTCCAGATTATTTTTGCTTTATTATAAAAGCCGGCGTCCTGGTATTGGGGTTGCGCGTCTTTCCCCTGATCTGGGCTTCATGGTTAGGACATGGCTGTACTTTTGTGTTCTTTCTGAGAGGTGTGTGAACGCGCGCTCTGTAGAAAGAGATTGTTCAAGTGAATGTGACGCATGAAGTAGCTAAGTCGTAAACAAGAGACTCTAAATTAGCGTAAATCGCTGACACACATGACAGTTGACTTGTAAAATGCCGTAAGTAACAACAAAAAAATTAAAGTAACATGGAAAGAAGTTATATATATTATCGTATATACTCGTTTTTCTGAGTAATTGATTAAAACTCGCCTTGATAAAACATGTAAACTTTGATTATTTCAGTTTCGAAATGATGTACAAATCATTCATTAAAAGATAAGATTTTATAAGACATTGCCTCATTTCTCTTCTTCGAAATCCTGTATATGCTCAAATAGTCCATGGAATATTTGATATAAAAAAATAACTAGAAAAAGACATAATATTTTTTTAAAAATTTAGTGCAACAAACATGATTGAATTGATGCAGATTAAAATTATTCCTTCAACTGAAATTTTACTGCTTCAGGTACCTGTCTATAAACGCAGTATTTTATCAAGTTAATATGTTAGTCTTGAAAAATATCTCTAATTCTTAAAATGCACTCATAATTTTTTAATAAATTTAATTTTTTTGTTCTTTTACAGAGTAGGAGACTCAATGGATCTTCCATCAGACTTTGAAATTTAACTCGACTGAGATTCTTCCTTTTTTTTTTTTCTTATTTGTTAAAATGATTCACATTTAAATAATGCTTTTTTCTGTTCACAAATAAAGATTTGTTTTCAGTATTTATATGCCTTTGTACTTTCTTCCATACTTCCTTTTTTCCGTTAATCTCTTTTATCATGTGAGAATATGATGCTGTTTTGGCTAAATGAGTTTGAATCTCGAAATCGAGAAGGATCAATTTTCATTTTCAATTTTTTTCTTGGCCGGTAAAAAGTTTGGAGCTCTCGTCAACCTCGAAAGAAATAAAAAGCATTGTATTTTTAATGGTTGATGCATACTCATTAATATAATCACGTGATCAATAAAAAATATTCTCACATGATAACTTGAAATTTGTGATAACAAATTTTTATTATTTTTATTTTTGATGATTGAAAAAATTTACTAAATAATTCTTAATATTAATTATTTATATTGCTTCCTTATTTATGTTTCAAAAATGCATGTTTTTTGAAGAAGACGATTAATTCATCTAAATTTCACCGTAAATATCGTAATAGAAAACATGATTTAGAACAAATTCAGAAATTTTATTTCAAAAATTAATAATTCAATCTACTTATTTTTTTTATATTTTCTTTCGGTAGTTTCAATATTGTGGTATAAAACAAGAAAAAAAATACTTTAGTTTATAATTGTATATTGCTGAAGCCATTTTATTTCACAGATACGGAATTTATAAAATATAAACATAATTTCTCGATTTTCTAACAAGATTGGCGAAACCTTCCCATTTTTATTTTGAAATAAGAAAGAAATGGTTTTCTTTCATAAATAAGTAATAAATATTTGCTCCATATTTAGTATTTAGGTATTAATTACACTGATAGAGATAAAACCATCTCTTTATGACGAGTTATACGACGATCAGTAGACTGCGCATGCGCAGAAAGGAACTGATTTATGTTAGTCACAATTTCATAAGATAGATTCAGGCATTTCAAGCTTAGCTATAAACTGCCATTTTGAAGTCCCAGATTTTTTTCAAAGCATAACGTATCAAAACGCCGGATATTTACTCAAAGAGACGTGATAAAATAAAACAACCAAAATCAACATACCTAAAATTAGAAACTATTGAAAAGAAAAAAATACCTCACATTAGAAAGAGCTAGGAATGTAGGAATGAATCTGTGACAAGTAATCATTTTGTCTTCTCCAAAAGAACCGCCTAATTGTACAAAGTTATGCGCAATAGGGAAGAAATAGTGCAATACAGATGCATACTTTTCTCCCGTTGGGACAATTATTTTCCATCAACCTAACATTTTTCTACCTTTCTACGTATGCGCTGCCTACTGGCCCCGTATAAATGCGGTATTAAAAATAATATAATTTTAAATAGGTGTTGTAAGTAGGGAAACTAAAATATCATATGGAATGTCATTCTCAACACTCCTCCTCTAGAAGGATGAAGTTATTTTTTTACATTCACTAAAGAAAAAATAAATTGTTTAATTAATTTTTCGCATAACTGCCACTCAATTCTTATTCATACTTCAAAATTAACGAATAAAATTTGAATTTTCTTAGCATTTTAAATATTTATGGAATTTTTTTTATTAAATCAGTTGTTATAAAGGAAATTGTATAAATTTAACACATGGAAAAATTAAAATATATTTACTCGTCGAATTTCTAAAACCTAGGAAAAAAAAAAGACTTTCTATCATTTGTTTCTTTATTCTCAACTAGTTGGTAGAAACACCATCGTACAAGATAGATAGTACCTAATGTAAAATATAGATTTTACATTAAAAGTATTAGATATTAGATGCTTAGAAAGTCTAACACTTTTAATGTAAAATCTATATTTTTATTACTTGTAAGAAATATTATAATATATAAAACACTTTTATTGTCGCTTTTTTTATTTAAAATGTATAAACAGTACCAAGCAATTTTCACATTAACTCATAATTAATGTACCTCATAAATTTATTTATAATTATTATATAAGTAATTGAAATATTTTTTTACAAATAATGAATTATTTTAATAAACATTTTGAGACATTTCATTAAATATATTTTTTTAAGTTTTAAAAATAGATGAAATCAATTGTTATTCCTAATATTATTATTCCATTGCGTTCAAATTTTCCAGACTAATAATAATTTCTAGAAAAATTCCTCGTTTTTATTTTGTTCTTCAACAAAAATATTTAATCTGTTATCAGAAACCTAACCTCCATTTAAATTTAAACAATTGATTTTCTTCTCTTAAACAAGAGATTTTAAAATGTTAAATTGTTCTTAGAATTTCTTGTACGACTCTAAGTTCAATATTTTCTCTTATATATTGCCTCGTAAAATACATAAGTAATCGTTGTAGAAGATTTTAAGGCCATTATTTTTTGCATTTTTAGAATTTTTTACAACTAATGCAAAAACGTAACACAAAAGGTTAATAAAAATAGAAAAAGAACGAATAATAGATTAGAATCATAAAGTAATGGAACAACTATAAATTAATTAATTTCAAAGAATACTAAATATTTTTAATCTTTCGAATAAATAATAAAAAAATATATAAGGAGTTCGATGGAAAAGAAAATGCATCATCAATAAAAATTAACATTTTGCATTTTTAAAACTTTAAAACATTTCTTGAGGGATCATTTTCTTCGAAGGAATTTTGAAAATAGCTTCGATCTGTTTTTTTAGTTCTTTGGGTTAATTTCTAAACATTTAAATGAACTAATTTTACATTTTAAAAAGATGAATATATTTTTTTTAATTTTATCTCAGTTAGTAAGTAAACAAATTTTGGTTGAATTTGGTTCAGTTATGAAAGAGACTTAGAATGTATATACAAAGAATGCTTTATGACAATAGAACTGAAAAAAAGGCTGAAAGGAAAGGCCTTCAGAAAGGCTGGAAGGCTAAGGTAGATTCCTAATAATCTTAGTACTTTCAAACACTTTTCGATTCTTTAAAAAAACAACTAAATATTGCACACATGTCATGACTTTATTGCTATGAAATAATTCAGTATTTATTGTAAAATAATTAATATAAAGATGACAACCTTTATAAAATTAAAGCATTCTTGTTTAAGAGCTTAGCCGTTTGCCCTTAGAAAAGTAATTGGGAGCATAATTATTCACATGGGCTTGTTTGTTACTTCAAAAAATAAATACATTCCATTGTTGTAAGTGGAGTTTTAATGAAAACTTTCACATCTGAAAGATGAATCGACATCTTTTTACCATTCTGTAGGCATTTTTAAAAATTAAAATTGAGTAATAAATAAATGAAACTTCTAAATAATACACCATCTTTAACGGTGAGTGAAAGGAACCAACTGAGTGCAAATAGTTAAAATACATTATTGTAAAGCTTTTACAATTCTAAGCATACACCAGAAAATTCCACCAATAAAAAAAAACTAAAATTCTATATCTACATCTATTAAATGAAGGCAAATATTTTATAATGTAAATTAACAATTTATTTTTAATTATATTAAAAAATGGGATTTTTAAGTTAAAGTTAAAATAATAGTTATTTCAATCGTAACTATTAACAGGAATAAAATAGCATTTATTTTCAATTATTTTAACATACTTGTTCAAGAGCGCAGCGGCTGCCTTTTCTAGAATCTAGTATACTTTTTGTAATGAGGTTGGCTTCAGACCTGAATTCCCTTAAATTAACAAAAGATCTGGACCAATTAGGCTCAATTAAAAAATGTATTTATAAAATAGAAATTATGTTTATTTCACAAACAGGCCGAATTAGGCAAAATAAGTATTACAAAATATAATACAAAACCTCAATATAGCCTATTTTACGCTTTAATAAGCTAACTAATATCTGTTTAATAAATTGGACGACAACTCTAAAAATCAGTTTCCTGATCAGCATTTTCTTTGGGCAGTAAAATGTCGTAACAAACCTGTAATGTTGCTTCAGAGAAAAGTTGGTTCAATCAAGTTTTACAATCAGCTCAGTTGGATTCTGACCTGATGCTACGCCGGTGATCTCAAATATGGTGATTTGGTGGTGAATTTGGCAACTCTGGAGGAAAATTAAGCAATTCTGGAAGATTTCATGAGTTTAGCAATTAAGCCACCATGAACCGAAATACGCCTGATTAGACCAGAATTTTCTCTACCCACCTTCTAGAAACTGTAAAAGGTCTGCAGTTTGAAGCTATAGTCTGTTGCGTATAGTCTTCGAGAGAAAAGTGAAGCAATAATGGAATAGTTGGATCAGTCCAGTGAAGCTCAAGTGATTGCTGCATTGAGCTGTGTGGCGAGTCCTGTTAATTATGGAAGTACCATCGAGTCCTGAGTGGAATACTCTGCCGTGTAGTAGTGAGTCGTGTAGGGGTGTGGATTATTTCCGATCATCAAATACACCGCTTTACAAAAATAATTCATTTAACGCAGAATTTACTTTTAGTTGAAAACGAAACGGGACGGAACAAGAATACGAAAATAACATTAGAATGATCTCCGGAACCAAACTTCTGCACGCGTTTTCTTGTTAGACCAGTTCTGTTTCTTGTTAGTTCACCACTTCAATCCGACGGTGTAGGTGTTGATCGCAGCGCCACAGGGCTCCCCTACACAGTCTGGAAGACGATCAAATAGCAAAGGTAACTCTACGCAGCTGGATCTCCGCCATCTGAAAGGCAGGCTTGAGTCGGTCGATGCTAACTGCCTGCTGATGAGAACCGACTTGAATGAAGAAATGCTTCAACGTTCGGGAAATAACAAGATGAGGTCCACTGTACGGAGGAACCAGAGACTTAGTAATCCTATCCTGTCGAATAATAACATGGGAACACTTATCTAGTTCATTATGCACAAAAACTTTACGCTTGCCATGTTGCGACATAGGAACGACATCCACCTCTGCAAAAATGCAAGGAAATCATTAGCCGATAAAGTTTCATCAGCATTAAAAAATTCTCCAGGCAGAGTAAAGGGAGTACAATAAACCAATTCTGCGACGGAACAATTTAGAGGTTCTTAACAGGTGCTCGAACCCCTAATAGGACAGAAAGCAAGACCAAAGTCAAACTTTAAGTCGCATGAGCCCAAATAGCGGACTTTAATTGTCGGTGAAGTCTCTCAACTGTATTGTTAGCTTGTGGAGGATATGGGTTTGAGTGAATCACTTTAACGCCAAGCAAACGAGCTAACTCACGAAATAGTCTGCTTTCAAATTGTTTACCTTGATCTGTAGTAAGCCTCTCGGGAACTCTAAAACGAGCTATCCAGCTAGTATAAAATTCAAATGCAACTGTCTCAGCTTTAATATCCTTCATAGGAATAGCATCAGGCCAACGTGAAAACCTGTCCACACACGTAAGAGCATAAACATAATCTCTAGAGGAAGGAAGTGGTCTCACAAGATCAATATGCACATGATTGAATCGTTGACGTTGAATAGGATATTTTCCAAGAGAACTTACCGTGTGGTGATGAACCTTACTTCGTTGACAAGGGATACAACAAAGAGTCCATTCAGCAACTTCTTTTCGGTAGCCAGGCCAAACGAAACGTTGTCCGACTAAAGTTACTGTAGCCTTTACTCCCGGGTGGGATAAATTGTGGAGAGTCTCAAAAACTTGTCTCCGGAACTGCTTGGGTACAAAAGGACGGCTTCTTTCAGTTGAAACATCACAATAAAGTTCAGTGTCCGCACCTGAAACTATCTGGAATTCCAAAGAATTAGTACATGATCTCAACAGTTTCAAATCGTCATCTAACAATTGAGCCTCTCCAAATTTTTTATAATCAATCGGTGAGGGAGTTTCGATCTCTGAAATGTGAGACAAGCTATCGGCTACCACATTAAGTGAACCCGAAATGTGCCGTATATCCGTCGAAAATTGACCAATCCAGTCAAGATGCCGAATCTGACGTGGCGAACATTTTTCATGTTTTTGAGTGAAGGCGTATATTAAAGGTTTGCGATCTGTATAGATTGTAAAATTACGACCTTCTAACAGGTAAGAAAAATGGTGAAATGAAGTGAAAACTGCCAGCAATTCCCGATCATACGCGCTATATCGCTGTTCAGCCGGTTGGTTGGTTGGTTTTATTGGCGCAAGAGCCAGTCCTGACCATACTGCGCCAAATGTATGGTGAATAAACAAGTTCATGGTGTTGAAATATATGGTGATTTTGCATAAAAAATGTTAAAATTCTAAAAGCATTGAAATTTGTCATGATAATTGATAAGTACATTTAGTTACCTTTTCAAATCGTAAGAAATTATTAGCGTGACAAAACCAAAAGAAAGTTCATAGCAATAAATGACAATGTTAAAGAGAAAAAATTAAGTAAAAATGCTAAATATTTTTGTGTTTTGTCGAAACAATGTACTTTCTTTTTTCTCTTTTGGGCTTGCAAGGAGGTTGAGGACTAATCACTTGTGGGGAGTCCTCCAAGACTTCAGACATGTTGGATTCTAATGTGTCATCGTCACCATCTGACACATAGGATGAACTCATCTCGGCATCAGCACCAGATTCCCGAGATTTTTTCACTTTTGTTTCTTTTGAAGGAATAACGTCAGGCGAAGAGAGTAATTTGGCTTGAGTAGAAGTATTTGGAGTTTTTTTGTATGGTTCTTGTGCTGGGACATTGACGAGGCGATACAAAGTACAATTTTGAAATTTTTTCGGCCGTGCTAGCATTTTTTGTTTTAAAAGGAGAGGCCATTTTAAACTTTTTCTTGTGCGTAACAAGTTTAAAACCAGTTAGATCAGGTGAAGAAGAAATGTCTTCGCAAACTGATGCAACAGGGTGAGAAAAAGACTTTGGTAGAGTATCCAAATTACATGCTATTGGTGTAGATTCCATCTGTTTCAGATTTATGCCATAAGTTAGATCAATTAGATCCCATTGAGTGGATGTGGAAGATAATTCTTTGATATCAGAAACATAGCTATTTGCTGCGACAGAAGTTTTAGATTTTATTAATTTTCGGGCTTCCTGATAAGATATTTGGTTTTTTTATTTTAGTGGATATAATTTATTTTTCATGTTTCCAGGCAAAACAGTTCCGAGAGAAAGAAGTGTGCTCCCCTCTGCAATTCACACATTTCTCTTGAGCATTGCAATCGCTACTGCCATGACCAACTTCTACACAACGGGCGCAAGTCAAAGTCCCGCGGCAAGAAGATTTAGAATGTTCGAAACGTTGGCACTTGAAACAAAGTAATGGATTGGGAATATAAGGTCTAACAACAAGGCGCATATAACCTGCCTTTATGTGTTCTGTCAATTTAGAGGAACTAAACGTCAAAATTAAATGTTTAGTGTTTTGGAGCTGACTCTCTCTCCGTATAGAAATACGCCGCACATGGATCACACCCTGTGTTTGCAATTCCTTAGTAATTTCTTCAATCGGAACATTAAACATCTCCTCAAAAGAATTAATTCCTTTGGAAGAGTTGATAGACGCATGGGGAGAAACAATGACCGGTATATTTGAAAAAACTTTAATTTTAACAATCTGTTGAGATTGCTTCGTAGAACATATTTCGACCAATAAGAAGCCCGATCTGAGTTTTTTTGTGCTTTTGACTTCGCCTAGATTACTAGTAATGGCTTTTTCGACCAAAAATGGGGAAACAGAATGAAAAGTTTCATTAGAGTCAGATGATCTTTTGATTACAAAAAAGGTAGGAAAATTTGGTGAAGTTGGAATAACGTTGGAAGTAATTTGTTGCCCTCCGAAGGGAGCCCGTTTGGATTCACCCATACGACATTGATAGAAATTCAGGTCCGTCGGCACCGCCCATCATGGAGCCCAACAAGGGAAGGCAGCCACCGGCTCTGGCCAATCCCAGCCTCGGCACTTACCTTAGTGCTATCTGGTACCTATACGCTCAGAGTTACCCCCGGGGACAGTGACCACCCTTAACGCCAAGCCCAAGGAGTAACCCCTTCGCTTGATCCCAAGCAGACTAGTAACTTGAGTTCCTAACTACCAGCCGATTGATGCACCGGGGACCACAGTGCACCACCGGTCTAATGGGTCGCCAAGCACGGCAAACACTTGGCGGTATTTGCTGTCCATGAAAAGCAGGAAGCAAACAGAGCGGCGACAGCTTCTCATGGAAGCTCCCTCGCTTACCGTCAAGGGATGGAAGGATCAAGCAAACAGCAGAAGATGGAGAGGAGGATAAACTGAAATTGAGTGCAGATCCCTGGGTACCTCGGGATTGGGACACCCGTACTCATCTATAGTAGGTGAGTCCCTGAAGGGCATTGTTCACCCGGAGTAAGTTTGCGTGAAAAAAATGTGAGAGGTTTCCATTCTCCATTCTCCTCCTGGCTTAGAACAGATCCTATAGCATGATCAGAAGCGTCACCCGTCAGAGATAACCGTGCATCTGGAGAAGGATAAACAAGAAGAGTTGACATTGCGAGACTTTGTTTACAAAGCAAGTTTCGCCTCCTCTGTCCACTGTAACTAATCGGACAAAAGACTGATCTTGTGCCGCATTCTTAAGAAATTTACGATAAAAATTTAAGACGACTAAAAAACGACGCAACTCTTTAATTGGTTTTGGCAGTTGATATTCATTAATTTTAAATCGATCAGGTAAGGGATGGATTTCTTTTTCGGAAATTAAGTATCCAAGAAATGTAACAGATGGTTGGCCAAAATCGCATTTTTCAGAATTAATTACAAGACCATACCTCTGAAACCTGCGAAAAATTTCCTCAAGATGTTTTAGGTGCTCATTTTCATCGACAGAAGCTATAAGAACATCGTCTAAATATGCAAAACAATAGTTTAAATCTCCAACAATTTCATACATAAACCGCTGAAAAGTCTGTGCAGCATTGCACAACCCAAAAGGCATGAAAAGAAATTCAAATTATCCAAAAGGGGTTATCACTGCTGTATTAGGCATATCAGCAGCCGCTACAGGTATTTGATGATACGCCCTAACTAGATCAAGAGTTGAAAATATCTTTTTTATTAAAAAGATTATGTGCAAAGTTATGTACATGAGGTATTGGAAATTTATCAGGCGCTGTTAGTGCATTCAAACGCCTATAATCCCCGCAAGACCTTCAGTCATCTTTCTTAGGCACCATGTGAAGTGGGCTTGCCCAAGCACTTTTAGATGGCCTGCACCAACCTTGAGACACCATGTACTGGAATTCTCGTTTAGCTGCTTGTAATTTGTCAGGAGCTAGTCTACGAGCTTTAGAAAAGACAGGAGGACCAGACGCTTCAATATGGTGTTCTGTGTTGTGTTTAATATGAAAACTTGGTTGGGTTTTACTTAGTTTTGTAATATCATTAAATTTAAGAAGAAACTTTACATAATGAGTATCTCCTTGAGCAGTAGCAACATACAAGGACTCATCCTCAGAAATAGGTTTTTCTAGACTAACAGCAACACTGGGACCATCTACTAACCTTTTACGCTTCATATCAACTAACAAATTGTAGTGTTGAAGGAAGTCAGCACCCAGTATTGGTTTTGAAACTGCTGCTAAAATGAAAGGACATTAAAATTTGCGTTTTAATCCCAATTTTAAAGTGATTAATTTGGTACCAAATGTGTTAATTGTAGTTCCGTTAGCTGCGTACAAAACAAATCTTGAAGGCGAAATTTTACCACCCAAAAATGGTGGGATGCTAACAACTGAACCAGTATCCACCAAATATTCACAACCCGTCAGTTTATCGTACACAAACAAGAGCTTAACAAGGCCCTTTTTATCCGCCAGCGCAGAAACGGAAGGCCGAACTAGTTTTCCGTTTTGAAAGTGCATGGCGGTTCGCATCTTTTAGCTTTAACTCCAAAATTAAATGATCACTGATGCTTTAATTTCAGAATGCCTAGAGGTATACCTTTAAATGATTTTCAAAAGGGTAATCTTGTTGCTTATAAAAACGGAAAATGTTTTAAAGATATTCCTCGTATAGTGTACGTCAGCCCCAATAGAGTTTCTAACTTTATTAAAAATTCAAATTGAAACGGAATAAGAAAGAAGACTGGTAGGCTAAAAAAGTTAACTCTTCGTGATGAAAGAAAACTTGCTCGTCAGCTTAAAAACAATACTGGAAGCGTTGCTAAAGCTCTAAATCAAACATGACTTATTGAGGCGTCAAAACAAACAGTATACAACTACATAGAAAGGCTCTAATGTTGCGTCTTTAATAACAGCGGAAGCCTCATCTAAAGTGGAAACAAGCATGTATCAGAATAATGAATTTCTTTAGGGCTAAGGAACACATGTCATGTATCGCAGAATGAACTTTTGGGATAATTTCAGATGAATAAAATTTAACTTATATGGTCCAGACTGTTATCGATTCTTTTGACTTTGTCTGAAGAATGCATGACAATAATGTTATTCAACTAGACAAATGGGAGGAGGAAGTTTGATGATCTGGTTAGCGCTTGATGATGTAGGAAGAACAAGTTTGGTTTCATTGATAATCAGAAGCATGTAGAATATATTAATGTTCAGAATTCTGAGGTTCTTTCTTATTTCGCCGAATTAGGAGAACAGTGGAGGTTTCAACAAGATGGAGAGTCGAATCCACACTCCCATAGTTTTTGTCAGACACAAATTCAATCTTTGTATAATTCTTTTCCAAACAGAGTATTCGAAATCATAAAACGAAATGGAAAGAGTATTTTTTATTAACACCGCTTCTGTTTTATTGTTTTTATATCAGTCCTTATGTTGTTTTACACTGTTTCAAATGAAAAAAGTCATTTTTCTTGTCATTTATACTTTATTTTTGAATATCATGGTAATGATATTAATATTTTTTTCGTGAATGGTCTAGAAAATAGTTACAATAAAAATGCAAAAAAATCTAGTGGAGAATGCCCGGGTAATGCTTGTTCATCGAGTATACACTGCTGGGAGCAGTTTGAATCGCTCTCTGAGCTTCGAGTGGCACTAAATACTTCAAGGGATAATTTCTGTAAAACAGAAATCCAATCTTTGCAGGATTTACTTTCAAACAGAATATCTGAAGTCATAGAAGATGATGGGAAAAGTTATCTTTACTAAAACCGCTTATATTTTATTCTTTTTTTATAACTGCCCTACTTTTTTTCAAAGGAAAGAAATCATTTTTGTTGTCAATTATACTTTAGTCTTGAATTTCATGTTAATGATACTAAGAGGATGCTCTTAAAAATAATTCATATACCATTAATTGCAGTGAAAATATAAAAAATCCTTATTTTTTAAAAACACTAATGATGTGTCCTTCTATTTTCTTACGCACTGTACATTTTCTTCTTTTGTACATGAATGGGATAGGAATATAAAACTCAACGGTTAGACTAAAAAGAATAGTCTTGGTAATACTAACTTTTATTTAAGTTTTCTTTTAGAATACATTATTTTCTTTGTCATTTGAAATTTTGTAGCTGTATCAATGCCAATAAAATATAAATCAACAACAGTAAGTTGATATTGAGATTTTTATACGGATTTAATTTCCCTACGTTAACCACAAAAATATTTGCTCGGGTTTTTTTCCCTGAATTCTCAGTTCATATTTAATATACTTTTTATGTTCTCAAAAGAATGTATTTTTGCATATTTTCATTCTTAAATACTTTCAAAAGAAAAATCTTTAAGTTTGTATCGTTTTACGGGTCGTTGTGGCCAGATGGTAATGTCTTAAATTGTGAGCCGTAGGGTTTCAGGTTCGGGACCCGATTCCATTTAACACTTGGCATGCGGGAAACGTATTTTTACGTTTTTTGCAATCTGTCATGGGAGAGCGGGTCACGTAAGAATACGTATTCACGAAATTTCACGAAAACCCGGCGTAAGTTGGCGGCGAAGTATACCCGCATGTCAAGTGCTAAGAACCGTCTTAGAAGAAGGACTTCTGCATGCAAGTTGAATCGATCACACCAAACGACCTCTTTCTGGTGCGGTGTAGAGAGGGAACTGCCCGCTGTGTTGCCATCCTCGTTATATGACCGTTATTCAAAATGACGAGGTTCGTTCCAGTATAGCCCTACTGTTGCTTTACAACTAAACGTTAATGCAGGTAAACTATACTAAACTAAAAAAAACTGAACTTGCTCAGTTGTACCATATGTTGTAATGTTGTTTTCAATGATGCATCATTTATAAGTTGAACTGTTTAGTATGGAACAGAAGGAAGAAAAAAACCTAGTGTTTTTGTTTTAAATATGCTCCATTATATTAGTTTTATAATAAGATATATTTTCTGTTGTATCCTGCACATTAGAAAGAAAAGGAAACGATTAGATAGATAAAACTCAGTGCATAGATTTAAAACCCATAGTAGAGACACGTGTAAAATTTTGAACCAAAACCTATAATATTTAATGTTTGTCGGTTTGTATCTTCAGAAATATATACACTGACTACCAATAAGTATTTGGATACCTATGCAAATGACGATATCTGCAGTCCTACGGTACGTCATCGTCCCCACCGGTATATATCGTGTAGGAAACAGCATCGGCTTTGGTCACATGCAAGATGCCTCTCCTTTCGGAGTTCTCTGCTTTCGAAAAAGGTATAATTATCGGATCGGGTATCATAAATGTGGCCAATCCTTAAGGGACACATCTAGAGATCTGAAGTACCCAAAATCGACAGTGGCCTATGTGATTAAGAAGTGGAAGGTGAGAGGTGATTGTCGGAATGTGCCCCCAGTCGACAGACCAACGAAAGTGGGAGATAGAGACAGACAAGTGCTGTCCAATGAAATTCGGAAGAACCGCACCAACCGCTGTCCTTCATCCGCGAGGAATTTCAACAGTTGACCGGGAGTATTGTTTCAATGAATACCATCCGTAAGGAAGCGCATCTGCTTGATTTTCATGGTCGTGCTGCTGCCTATAAACCTTTGATCACAAAGTCCAACCACGCTGCTTGGTTAATGTGGTGCAAAGCACATTGAAATTAGACCGTAGATCAGTGGAAACGGGTTCTTTAGAGTGACGAATCAAGGTTCACCCTTTACCGTTCGGATGGCAGGGTCTGGTGTCTACCTGGAAAAAGTCTCCTGTCAGAATGCATTGTGCCAACAGTCAAGTGGAGGTGGAATTATGGTCTGGGGGTGTTTCTCCTGGTATGGGCTGGTACCCTAGATCCCCATTCATGGTAAGCTCAACTCCGATGCCTACTGCACTATTTTGGACGACAATGGGATTCCTACGTTGTGGAAGTTTTACGGGTCAAACCCCTGTTACTTTCAGGACGACAATGCCAGTTGTCATGTTTCGACGTTAACCAAGGTTTGGTATGGGGCCAATGGAGTTCATCGAATGGACTAGCCTGCCCAGAGTCCAGATCTGAACCCTATCGAGAGCCTCTGGAATGAGTTGCATTGCCAAATTCAGGGGTGCACTACCCGTGCAAAATCGGTGAAGGAACTTCTATGTCTTCTCAAAGCCGAGTGGAAGAAAATACCCCTAGCTGTCATACAAAAAATTGTGGAAAGTATGCCCCGGAGGGTCCTCGGTGTAATTACCTCTCGTGGAGGCTCTACCAACTATTGATTTTGAATAAAATTAGTTTTTCAGTGCTATCACAGGAGTCCAAATTCTTATTGGTAGTAATTGTAGTTGTGACTTATGGAACTTTACAAGCCCCCTGGCTGTTATTTGAAACTCCGGGTGAGCATTTCTTTTTTTTCATTAGCGCCAAATAGGGTAAAGAGTACGACTTAAGTACTTCATGCGTCATATTCGATTGCTCAATCCTTTTTACAGGAGCGGGGGGAGTACATTCATGCATCTCGCAGATAGAAAACAGAAGTACAAGATCACAGGGAAGACGCGTTACCCTTATGACAGGACGCCGACTCAAAAGTATGTAAACGCGGTAACTCAAAAACACAATGATTTAAATAGATCACTTCTGATATGTGGTTTTTCTGAGCAGAAGGATTTAATGCTAAATTTTTATATCAGCTAGTGGGGAAAAAGAGTCTAAAACGCAAATTCGATTTTTGGATGCTAATAATTGAATGTCAGGGATTAAGCGAGTAATTACTCGCCAAGTATCTCATGAAAAATTTATTAAAACTACTAAATCGAAACCAAAAATTAATATTTACTAACTATTGCAAATCACCGTCATGCTTAACACCTTTATTAAGCGACAATCAAGAAAGTTTTGAGGTCACCATTCTCAGAGGTTCAATGTTTCCTGAGTGTTTTACAAGAAAGAAATGATTTGGCTTTTGTCTCAATTTAATTTCTCATTGTCAGTTGCCTCTGTAAATACATAATATTTGTATGCTTTTGTGAGTTAGATGAGTAAAAAAAGAAATTTGCACCTTTAATTTATAGGTTTCGCTTTTGCTTTAACTAAAATAAGTAATATATACCAAAAAGATTTTTATAAAAAGCTTTTATATATTTTGAAAAGTTTAACCATCCATTTGTACTTTTAACCAGTCGACTTTTAAAAAATGTTGAAAAGAAAATATTATCATGAAAAACAAAATTTCCTTCGAATTTTGGATATAATAAGAATCGAGCATTCATTATAAATGAGATAAACTATTACGCACGAGCTGATTTTACTCGGTCTTCTTTTTTGTGACGTCAAGAAGCGGCCCTCTATTTGATTTGTTAACATAAGTGTTTCCTCCAGTTTTAAAAGCAACCTGAAGCTGGCTAGACGCGCTGCTCTGAATTGTTTACTAACAGTGAGCTACGCAATCATAAAATATGTTCTATTAGGGTTTGGGAAGCATATGCTTTGAGTAAGTATATCGTTTTTCATTTCTTTACTATAGAATTATACTTATGATCCATATTTTAGATATCTCAGCTTACCTATCAATAATTTTGAAAGCTATATGTGAAATTTGAAAAATCAACGAGCACCATAATTCCATAAATAAAAACAATACATTCAAGTGCAGAATTTTTGCAGCGATTTCTGATTCTAACTAAATATTACAATAACTTCATTCCAATGCAACATTTTCGTATGAGTGATATATTTTTCAAGTAATTCAAATACTAATAATAATAATATAAACATAAAAGAATAATTTTCAGAAATTAATTACTTATTTTGCATTCCATTACAAAACATTCTTACGAGTGATACATTTTTCAAACGATACAAAAAAAATACAAAACATAAAAACATAATTTTCAAAATTTAAGAAAATTGTCAAAAATGTTTATGGAATATTTAAATAATTTTCATTATAGCTTTAATAAAAAGAACATCTGAAATTAAAAAATTTCTGAAATTATTTTTGTTTAAGCATTTTCTAAATTGATTATTTTGTCTTCTTACAAATCTCTTTATTTTCTTCTAAAATCTTCTGACAAATTTATTTGAATGTCTATTGTTTTTAATTCACTGAAGTGTAAAATCCATCCTGAAGTTTCAATCACTATCGTCCAAAAATTTCTTTAACAAACATCTTGTTATAACGTAACTTTCCAAAAATATCACTAATAGAGCAGCAGATTGTGTATTTCAATTATTTCCTTTTGACTACCTGCAGCATAAAATTGCTAATCTCCAAAGTAATTTTTAAGCTGAAAATATTAACCTAGATTTTTCCCCTTTTTTATAGATACCGAAAAGTAAAACATTTTATCGCCTTAATTTTATATAATCAGATTTTTAAATTTTCAAATTGACTGCAATGCAATGAGATTTGTTTCACTACCAAATGTATTTTTTCTGCAGATCTGCGAACAGAAATACATGACAATTTATCTCTCTAAGTAAATATGGTAACATGAATCTGTTATATTCACACCTCTTTCAATTATCTATTGTGTATGTGTATTTTACCTTAAATTTTCTTTTTTGAATACATACATAGCATGAATTTCAAGAAAGAAAACCACTTTCAAGCATCTCTATCATTGAATTTTCTAGTTAAAAATATATGATGAGTAAAACTAAGAAGAATAGCACAAAAGAATACTATTATGAACCCATTAATATCGACATTTTATGTCGCACGATTCACATGAAGGTAGAAATACAGGGTAGTTATAATTGAATTTTCACTTTGAAATGGTCAAAAAATCTAAACTGTCGGACCACATGTTATCAAATTTGTTATAAAGGAGGTAATGAAAATTTCTTTTCTGAAAAAAAAATCATAAATTTACCATCAAAGGGAGAAAAGGGGGCTTTATGCAATATTGTTAAACAAAATGAGACATAAAAACAGTGTTTTAAAATACGTTTGATCGTTTCTGAAATGTGTTACAAAACATGTTCAGTGTGGCATGTATCATATTCTGAAAGCAAATTAAATGTCATTTCTGTATTCTCACCAAGAACTCTTAGCATATCCCTCGGTTTATTCACTTTTCTAAATGATTCCTGCTGTGGCGGATTTCCGCACAGGTGGTGGAGGCGTTCACCTCTTGACTTGAGACCTGAGGTGGGGGACTCAAAATGTATATCATGATGCTGAAATGGCGAGATTTTCTTTTCCATAATAGACTTGCACTCATTTTTCCCCGACTTTACTTAGAAAAAAAAGAAACTCATTGAAAAGGAATAATGACACGAAACAGTGGAGAAAATGGCTATGAATGGAAAAACCAAAAATGAATAAACAATTTCGAAATTAGTGATACTCAGAAATTTCTATAATATAAAAAATTGCAGAATATTAAAAAAAAGCCTTTTGTTCGAAATATCAAAACCATTTTTTTACAAATCAATTCGTTAAAATTTGTTTGGAAATTCGTGAGATCCATACCCCCCCCCCTCTTTAATTTTTCCCGTTGGCCACAGACTCACAAGTTGACAATTCTCAGCTAACAGAGGGGGGGGGGGGGATAGCGCCATTTTACAAAAAGATTCCTGTACAGCCCAAAGGGTGTGACATTGAAATCATCCTTGACCTTAAGTGGTTGAGATTGCATTGTTTTGGAAAGATTTCTGTGTGTTTATTTTCATTTCCCGTAGTCTATTTTGATTAAAAAGATTTATTCACTTTTTTTTTTTGCTGAGTTTCCGAAGACACCAATTTTAACATACATTAACATTTTTCATGTGTAGAGACAAAAAAATACAATTTTTAAAAAATTAAAAGCACATTTCTCAACTATCATAATATTTATTCACAACTATTTTTGAATTATTCAAGGATAATTCCTTCTATAGTTTACTGCACGTGTGTTTTTTAAAAAAATTAACGCAATCGATAACAAATATAATAATTGAAATATGAAATGATAATTTTAATTTGTGGTTTGCCATTTTCCAATTAATTTTATATGTTTGAATGAAAAAAACCTGTGTGCATTCTTATTTAAAAATTACCATAGTAAGTAAGATATATATAACTAACTGAATTCTCCCAGTTAAATTTTCTAAAGGCATACTAAAAAAAACGAGGCATTATTCAAGGAATTTATTTCCAACACAGAAAAAAAGCTATTAAAAAATTCACTTGCTACAATAGTTCTCATCAAAATATAAGTTGCGAAAAAAGTTGAGGAAATGTGAAAATTTTGGAACAAAAATAACATAAATGGTATTTATTATTCAATAGAGGAAAAGCCAATTAAAAGGTGGAGTTTTTATTACAGTGAATTCAGCTATGCGAATATTAATATTTAGCAAAGCCAAACAGTTGACAGTTAAGATCACTGACTTAACTTTCTTTTTCTGCAGTTAATATAATATTTTGATCTGAGAGGAGGGTGGACTTGATAAGTGTTTTATGTAGCGAATTACATTTAAAGGATAAATATCTTTAAATGTTTTAAAATTCTAGAAATTTTAAAGTTTTAGTCTCATTAAATATAGATTACGTGTTGTAATCAATGCAAGTTGTGTGTAACAAATTTGAGTAATGCATGTCCCGTTTATATTTACGGTATTCAAAACTTAGATTGTTTAAAAAAAATTTGTATTTCACTTATAATCCTTTTGAAGTAGTAACTTCAGATCTCAGCATAACCATGTAATATCAGTTTAATCAAACTTTGAAGTAATAATTTTAATATTCCTATATTTCTGCAAGCATGGATTTTAATGAAAATGCACAAAGTTTTTTTTAAATTTGGTTTCTTGATTCAAACGTTATCATTCTTTAAAAGTGATCAATATACAGGTAAAGAATAAATTTCTTATCTAGTTCTGAAGGGAGAATTCATGATGTAATGAAAAGTGGCAATACATGGGCTGCTGTATTTATATTACGGGCAATGCTTAAAAATTATAAGATGAAGACGAAGACAGTGTTGCGGAAGATATTATACGTGGACGAAAGGGAAAACCAAGTGTCATAACAGAATTGATTGTCAGGTATGCTATACTCATAACCGGTTTTAGAAATTTAAATAAATAAAAACCAAACCGACGCATTTGTCAAGATTGATTTTTTCAGTTTTAAAATCTAAATGCTTGGACGCTTTAATATACATACATTGCATAATGTACATTTCGAAAATACACAAAAGCGGAAACAAATCACTGTCACATTATTATTTTGTATTAGCAAAAAAATAAAAATAAATAATGAAGATAAAGGATAACAGCTTTATTAGTTTGATATATAATATTACTTAAATAAGATAAGCATAAAAAGGAATTTCAAAACGCGAATAAGTTCAGTTCACATTGCTTTCTAATCATTGCAATTTACGCAGAAGGAGACTTCAGAATAATTTGGGGCCTTTGGTCTCAGATTGTCGAAATCCGCGACCTGCACAGAGGATACCTGCGCAAAGCACTTCAATCTAAGCTATCATAGAGTAGGAATGATATTTTACAAGAAAAGCTCTGTTTTGCATGGTTAGAGACATTGTCGATTCGAATCAATGAGAACTCTGACGCTCACTTTTATCGGGAAAAAAATGACTTGTCAAAGCGCATCTGCATAAATCGTTTCTGTCTTCCTGTCTGTAAGGCACATGATATTGAGGTTTTGCATAATTTCACAATCAGTTTTGCTTCAGAAAAGTTTAAACATTTAAATGTATGTCTATATAGCTTATTCTGTGTAAAAATAACACGTAAAGCTCAATTTCCCTCCTTGTGTAGAGTTTGTAAACTTTTTTTTGGTTGATAACGAATTCCTATGACCTTCTTTAAACTATTACCCAGTTTAAAAACATTTGATCCAGTATTTTTACTTTTATGGCCATTTCAAAGCGGAACTTTAATTATAACCCATTTGTCATTGAAATACTTTCAACAGCAAATGAATCATACGGAAAAAAATAAAAGTAGAATTAAATAAAATATATAAGAGAGAGAAAGAAATTTTATTTTTTAAGAAGGGAAATAAGTAGTATTACCGTGCTAATAACTGGACCACCCTGCTGCGTTGCTTATAATTGGACCGCCCTTGCTGGGCGTAGCTAATATCTGGACCACTTGCTGTCCCCAGTTTGTGCGCGCGCGAGTGCGTCGGGCGTGCGGTACGGGGTGAGCGATGAAGTGGCAGGTTTCGATGCGAGGTGTTTCTCGAACCATGATGTGGAGTACGATCGAGCAACATGTTTTTAGGGTGCTTACTAGACAATGGTAGATACAGGTATATAAAAAAAATCCATTTTTTTTTTTTTTTTTTTTGGTTTGCGATGCATGTGGTATTCGCGTATATTCTTTGTTATCATCTGCGAAAGATTATGTCAACAGTGTTTCAATCAGAATGGACCTTTACCTGATATTTTTTTCCAGTGTTATAACATATCAACCAGTTGTTTAGATTTCTAAATTCAACTTCTTTTCTAACAGTAGATACAGTTGCAAAAACTCAAAATTACATTAATATGTTCCTGAGAAATATTTACCGATCCCAAGTTGGTACAATGAAAGTATGCGAAGAAATGGAAAACTTGAAGGATTTTAGCAACTAACTGTACTTTGTTCAACCTATTTTAGAAGCCGGGTAAAGGATTATATCATTCTAGAAATGTTATTAACCCCTCGTTCGTGCTGTCTTATTAATTGACCCCTTTCGTTTCCTGGATTTTTGCTGTATGAATTGAATTATAGAAATGGTAATTTGATTTTTGTTTGAAATCTTAATGCCTAAAATTAACTTCATTTCAACTAAAAAGTCGCGATTATTTGTTGCATAAGCGTATCTTCGAACAAAAAAAAGGAAATTATGAGGGTCTATAAATGGCTAAAGTCAACGAAGATTTTCTTTCTTTTGAGCAGGCTACTAATAGCATGGGACTTATCATAAACTGTAAGTAGAACCAATATATGCTTGTGCTAAGTTATGGAACCTACCACGAATCCCATCTAGAAATTGCTTCTCACATATTTCAGTTTGTACATAGTTTTACTTATTTGGTTCTATAGTTTCTGATGACACCATAGCCAAGGAGATTAATGAATGCAAATAAAGGCGTTTACGGACTTAAACGATGTTTTAAATCTTTACTATCAAGAAATACAGATTTTTACCGCATAAAACCTTAATTAGACCAATACTTATGTATGACCCTGAGACCTTGACCTTGACCAAAGCTGAAAAAATAAAATAGCCATTTTCGAAAGAAAAATTCTTTGAGCCATTTTTGGTGGGATAGAAATCAACAATGTTTGGAGAAGATGTAACTTTGAGTTATATAAAATCTGTAAAGAGCCACATATTATAAAGTTCATCAAAATAAATCGAAGAAACTGGGTGGCTCATATATTTAGAATGGATGAGGATTTCATATTTTAAAAAATTCATTTACGTAAACTTTAAATAATAGCGAAAGTGTTAAACCGAAATGAAATGAATGGATTTAGTGGAGGCAGACTTCCAGGCTATCCAAGAAAGAAACTGATTCACAAGTTGCAGAAATAGAATGCGGGGAGAGGGAATTCAGAAGAAGGCACTGGCTCACTCTGGGTATAATCAAATATTATGATGATGGTGAAAGTCAACGTAAAAATTTATAATTCAAATGGTGCATTTATTGAAAATTTGGTGTTTAAAATTAATCTTTATTAATAAATGAAATTAATATTTATACAAACTCATTCTCAAGATATTGATTGTTGTTTTGCTCAACTTTTCTCTTAATGAAAATTTTTAACTAAAAACTAAATAGTAGCAACTATTGTTTAACAACTAAACAATTGTTGTGAACCTTTTTTCATTCTTTTATTATTGAAACTATTGTTTTAAATTTAAAACTTCTCACTGTTTTTTATATTAACGTTCCACTTTTTAATGCAATTTAAGGCTGTTCCGGGCGGAACTCATGGCTTTGAACCGCGGCCAGATGTCGATGAGTTAGCTTAATTCTCGCTAAACATCGCTCCAGGGGGTGACATTTTGTTCCCACGAATTTAACGAGAACCAGTCTCAATTAAACAGTTGTTCCTTTTTGGAATCAGTTCTCTAACATAGAACTAACAGTGTTTGAAGCCGAGACCTTTTAATATACAATATAAATATTCAATATACCAGGCCACCTTGGCCAGGAAACCTCTCATTGTATTTGACATCAATTTTCGAGACTTAACTTCTGGTAAATATAGATTTCGGAGAACTTAAATAATAAAGAATAGTTACGAAAAATGTGGTTTTATAAAAATATACAAATAACTGCTGTTTAAATTTTTTGCAAAGTTTTAGAAAATGTGTCAAAAGATTGCAAGCACACACTAGAGAAATAGGATCCAAAAGTAATAATCAATGACATAACCTCACAAATAATTTAGTACAATTTTGCATTGCGACATTCGTTTTAACCAGCATAATTTTTATTGTTTTATATTTTATGATCAAAAAATATCTACTTAACATTCCTTTTAGACAATAATTAATGCTTTATTCAATATAGTGAAAAAAATCTAAATTTTATTCAAGTGATGCTATTATATTTTCAAAGTATGAGAACAATTTAAGAAAGCGATCATTTTATTGTGGAATGATCATTTTATTTCATGTAGTATTTTGAGGAAATTTCTAAACAAAAATGTCTCAAGGCATTTTCTGTTTGATTTTTAACTTCTCCAACTCTTTCTCCAATAAAATATTTTACAATATACAATATATTTTACTGCAGATTAACCTGTTCTGAATCCAATCATCGGCAACTATCAACTTTTTTTAAATGCAAAATTCTTTATTTATACAATTGTTGAAGTTTTATGGCGTCTACAGAAATTTTGTCGGTTTATTCAAGATTCAGGGAAATGTCCTCTAGTTACCATTAATCTCAATGTAGGTGACTGCGTAGAAAAGTTATTATTTGAAAAAAAATTATTTAATTTTCTTGCACAATGTTTGAAGAGATTTACTTGAAAAAAACTCTTTAAAATTTCATTTATAAGTATATTTTCTGAGAAGTTGCATTGATTTTTATTTTTGCATTTACATATGTTTTAAGGCTACTTTGCATCAGATACTTTTTTTTCAAACTTTAATCTTTGATAGATTTTTCGGAAGATAATTTTTTTAAATTGAACTCAAATACAAGTTTATTTTCAGAGTCGATACTATAATTTCTCAATATGTTTTGCAGTTTTTTAACCAAAGAATAAGTAATCTATTCATTTAAAAATATTTTTAAATTACTTGTGTGCTTCATAATATGAAAAAAAAATCATCCTATTTATTAATTGGAGCCAGATAAATAAAGAATGGATTAAAGTGCAACTTATTTAATATTATTACAATAAATTACTTAAGCCATTTGCATAAGTGCCAAGCAGTATTTTTTCTGATTTTTTTAAAATATTGAAGGTATTCGAGTAGGTTCGAAGAATTTCTTTTAAAGGATAAATAAAACTTATTTACTATACCAGTTAGCTAAAATATCAAATAATATTTTAGACAATTTTACTGTAAAAATAAAGAAATCACTCATTTTTGAATAAAAATACCACTATTTCTGATTTAAATTTTGTTTGGTGCGTATAATTAAAAATACTGCACCTGCTGTAGTTATATTTTACATGTATTGAAATCAAAACTTGTTTTAGAACTTTTAAATTTTGATTTTATTTTCGTTTCATAATAAAATTTCTCGTTTATCTGAAAAACGCTTCTTTAAATTTTAGTCGGATTGTTTAAAGATACATTTGAACATTTACAACAATACCTTTTATTGTTATAAAGATATTTAGATCATTTAAGTTATTTTTTAATAAATATTTAATAATTGGTGTAAAACATTTTTTTGCGGATGGTCCAGAAATTTTTGATAAACCAAATGTAAAACACGTTTTTCCCACGAGTGCAGGTAAATGGCCTTTCTAGGAATCAAATTCATTTACAAATATAATATTAATTATTAATTAATTAATATTGCTCATTAATTTTATTATTTATTATTTTTACCTATTATTTGGCTAGGAACTTCAACAATTAGCCAAATTTCCAGCAAACATGTAAAGTTGACTGAAAAGATTTTTTTAAAAATATTTGAATTTTGACTACATCTTTTTAATTTTAGTTATTTTTCCCTTTCTATTATTTATATTACAATTACTATTCTTCTCCTACTTTTACGTTTACTTCTTTTTTTTCTTTCTCTCTCTCTCTTCACCTCTTTCGTGTACACTTTCTTCTATTATTTCCCTTTCTTCAATTTTTTTTAAATTTCTTTCTTCACTTTTCATTATTTACTTTTTTGTCTCTTTTCTGCAACTAGTATATATTGCCTAGTGTCCTGAAGCTAACATTATGCATTTGAAAGGGAGTGAAATATGTAAGTTCAGTTATTTTAGCGATATCGGGTATTTTCTTGTTCAAGGAATTTTCAAAATCCTTTTAGATGTATTCCTTCTCAATAGTCATGTAATATATCTACAAGACATAGCAATTTCGATTATCGGATTCTTCCCTGAAAATCTAAAGTATTTTTTTCCTTCGATAGGAGCTAAAATTTCTTTGAAAAATATAGTACCCTATCATCTAACTTAATATAGGCAAATATTTTGTAAAGTAAGAATAAAAATTTTCTGTTATTAAACACCGGGAAACACTCGGACATAATGTCTATGGCGCTCAATATCCCTTTTATAAGAAGCTTTTAATTTAAGAAATAACAAAGTTACATTTTTTAAAATCGTGTGAAAACATGATTTCGTTTCGGTTTGGGATTTTTAAAGCCTTAAAATGCGTAGGAAGGAAGTAAAGGGTGTGGGTCGCAAGAAGTTATCACAGGAAGAAGCGCAAAGAGGAATCGACGCGAAACAGCGAGTAGAAGTGTCGGAACGTGTGTGTGTAATTTTTTTTTAACTTTTAATTTTTCTAGCTGCCAAAACATTTGGAGCTCAAACGATTTTGACATGAAAAAAATTCGCTTTCCTAAAAGTTGACGGCTGAATAAGCATGTGATCATTTCAGACAGTTTAAACCGGGTTATCGCAGTATACATATACATTGGCGTTGAGGAAGAAAACACGATTGATTTTCGAGGGGGTCAAAAATAACTGCTTTGGCGAGTCTTAAATGAGCTGCCTCTCCGACCTTAGTTCTGTGACATTGATGCCACTCGATTTTTAAATAATAACAGCAGTAGTTGGAAATTTGAGTTATAAAAATTTCCATTTTTATTTATTTATTTTACATTCTTTGTCGAGATAACATACATCTATATATTTTCTGTCTAATAAAAAAAAGATTCCGTAGGAAGATTCATATATAAATAATAAGTAGAGAATTAAAAATTTTTTACTTTTCATAATCAGTCCTTCAATCAAATATAAAAAAATAATTGGGTACTTAACGAACAACCCCCGAACTAATTTCACGATATGATTTCTCAAATTTTGATTCCTAATGAAATTTTGATTCCTAAGTATAAGACAGTATCTGGCGTTCTCTGCTCTCAGCCACCATCAAATATCGAAAGAAATCTTCAAGATTTTATTTCACAATAGAATACTTTTGAAGAAAAAAAAATTGATTGTTTTTACAATCTCCACCACTAAATATAATGTCTAGTTTTCTGAGAATTACTTATTCTTTATTTCTTAATTCCTTTTTTTCTTAATCTTCTTATTTCATATAAAAAACTGGTGAAATATAAATACGTCATTAAAACTTATCTATTCTCTTTCCCTTGAATTTCGATAGTTATAGTAAAATAACCTTGACCGAACAACTAAATAACTGGACATATTTTGCCTATTTCTACCGATAACTAATTTTGTCATTTTTCAAGCTTAGCTCAGATTTAATGCAGCATTTTATGAGTGGTTCTTGTGGTGGGTTGCAATTTACGGCACTTTATAAGCCCATTGACAGTTATCTGTCAGCGATATAAGCCAGGAGAGCGTCTCTTGTTTTTTCAATAGCGCCAACATGCACTCAGTTACTTTATGCGTCACATTCGCTTGCACAACCCATTTTTACAGGGGACACACCTCACGGATAGAAGAATAACTCTGCTTGAATCAGGAAAGACGCGCTACCCCTAATCCAGAACGACGGCTTAAAAAATCGGCATCGGGAATGAAAACACTGGTCGCTGAAGAAGGAAGATGTTATTAGCTATCACTCAAATTTGTTGACAGAAAGCTTTTAATGTTTCAAATATATTGTTTACTTTAAATGCATTATATGATACTCAAAAGAATCTTTTGCTCATATTATTTTAAGTAGGGCTCTTTCTATATTTAATTTTCTGAGTGTATTTAACAGCAGTTAATTTCATGGAATAATTGAGTCCCTAGTAACTGCATAGAAACTCAAGTGTTTGTTCATACAGGTGAATTAAAAATGTTTCAATTAGACTGTCTCAAGAATTATCAGAGATTTCCATTTTTATCAGCAAAAAGAAGGAGATTATAAGTAAATAGAATTTGATAACATTGTTTTCTTGATTGTTATTAATATTTTTCCAATCCTTTTAACATAAATATTACTTTCAGAATTTAATCGAAAACTAAGTAATTGATAATGAAATAATCTTTTATTGTGAATTTTTAATGAAATCGAAAATAAAAAAGGCAGCTATGTACTTGCTTCTTAAATATTGTTAGGAAAACATTAAATGAATACAATCCGATATAACAGAAAACAGAAAAAAGTGATCGCATGATAAGCTGGTACTCTAAGCCGAAACAATGTAATACTAATTCCATGAGGACACAATATAAAGAGAAAGAATTAAATAATTACCAAAACCATTTACCCTGTTTATTACCATTTTTTATTCATTAGAAAGGTCATCACAAATGCTCTTATACACCAGAAATGGATTTTAAACAAAGCGCATTGAACTTTCTCGTACACAGTGATACAAACAGAAATTTATCAGGAAATTCAATCTGGCGATTTAGACATTTCCGCGTTCCAAACCTCCCCGGCTGCTAAAAACAGACATTTGGAATTTTGTCTGACTCTCAGCGTATGAATAAGATAACTGCCTTAATGCAATTTGGTGTATGAACTGTATTCGAAATAATACGATTTCTTTCAAATTGCGAAAGAAATCCCTTTAGAGGAACTTTATCTCTCCTATTGTCCGAATACAGTTCGTAATGCAAAATGAAAAAGACAAATGGGAAAAAACTGAGCACAGATTTATTATTCTATTGTTTAAATTTGGAACTGCCAAGAGATGGATCGGCTATCGACTGTGTTTTCTCATCCATGTGAACTCAAATACGCAACGAGTTAAAAGATTGAAATTCGGTACATTCGATAAGAAATTGTTAACAGCCATCGCAACAGATTAAAGAATATTGAATTCTAGAAGCATAGTTTTTAGAGCCGAAACCGACACATTCTCATGCATAAATGAAACTAATTACTAAATTTGGTCTAAACAAATATAAGATCTATCTGGAATGGTTGGTGCTCTAAATGCTATCATATGAAATGCTTGAAAGGATAGCATTATTATACTCTTCATTCCTCGTACGCTTTCGAGGGAAGAATGCTTCAAAAATGCTAAAGATTTCTAGGGAATATGCTGCTTATCAATTCTCTTGTTACTGAAAATTTTCAATTCTTCGAGAAGATAATTCATTGGCAATCTGAAGGATTTGAATCTCAGTCAGCCGCAAAACTTTCAGAATGCATTTTGAATGGCTGATGTTAGCAAAACTTCAGTTCAAAAAATTTATTTTTAAAATCTCCAACGTCCTGACGTAGGGATAGGACACATTCTCCGTGATCTGGGAGTCCCGGTTCGGGCATGGTTGCTTTTCCTCTTTTCTATCTATGGGACCTGTCAATGTGCCTTCCTGTAAAGAGGTTTCGTGCAAGCGAATAAGTGATGCGTGAATGGCAAAGTCGTACTCTTGGTCCTAGTTGGTTCTACTAAACAAGACACACCGTTGGCTTAAAGTCGCCGCCTTTGAGAGCTGGCTTGTCTAAAGGACGCCATTTGAAACAACAACATTTTTTTAATCTGTATTTAATAAAAAAAAATTGTTTTATCGAATATTAGCATTAAAGACAAACTGGAAAGAATTTCATCAATAATAGTTCAGTTTGGAAAATGACTGAATCTGGAATCGGGTCTATTGATTTATTATCGCTGCAAAAATGCAATCACGATCAAATAAGCATCACCAAATGCATAAAAGGAAAAGGAGTCACTGTTCGAGCTCCTCTTTTCAAAAATAATCCTTTATTACCGAAACTATATTATTAATTTGCCACTTTTTTACGCTTGCTTTAAAAAAATAAGAGAGACACGCTATTATTGCTAGCTTGACATATGATATTACAATGCAATGGTAAAAACCAACCAAGAAGGCCAATCGTCTTCAACGAAGCATCATGTCTCCTCTTCTTTTTGTTGACATGTATTCCAAGAGCAAATTAGTCCGAGTGCTTGTGAAAATTCATTCCTTTCAAAGGAGAAATTGCTTGTTTTTTAAAGTAAAATTACATTTTATCTTAATACTTTTGGCTTAGATCGATTTCAGTTCAGTTATATTGACAGTCCCACTTTTAAAGCTACTCTAGGGATATTTTGGGCCGGACCTCGTAATTTTGAGCAGCTGTGAAATATCGAGGAAAGCTCCTGAGCTCTAATTATGTATAATATTATCACTATGATGGGAATGTTCGGTGGAGAGTATGAGTAGATGAATTGTATTGAAGTTAATATGTCCTTGAGAAGAGCTTGGTTGAGGTAGGAGAAGAAAATTTACTCAGCACTGGGGCCTGAGGCGCTCAGTTCCTAGTTGTTCTGTGGGAACCGCATTTCTGATTTAGATTTTGGACATATCGTTTCCCATAACGTTGATCCACCAGATGCTTTCTAGGTTTTCTTTGTGTCTTTTGAGATAGAAGGATGTGATGAGAGGACAGCTAATGGTGTAATGAAGGAGATCCCCTATTTCATGCAGTCCCATTGATCCGATCTTTTAATACTGAATGGCCTAAGATATGAAGGAAAAAGACGAGTTGTAAAATGTTTGAAGAAGGATTTCTCTATTTTCTAGGATATATTTAAGTGTTTTTGTTGTTTTTGAATTTAAATTAAGTTTACTGAGGCTATTGAGGATGGAAGAGAATTGCAGATAATCAAAAATTCCTTGGATATCTAATGAATTTAGTGGTAAGAAGAATTTCTGTCATTTAAGCCAAATTGGTTTGGGTGTAGTAAGTCAATGATTAAGTCTCTGAAACAGGAGTTTTTCAAGAACTTTGCCAATGGTGGAAAGAGGAAAGATGGGGGAGATAAGAACTGATTTTATTATTCCCTATCCTTCTTATGAAACAATGTCATAATTCATTTTTTAGAGTGTTGAGTCATTGATTTTACCCCTATTATTTTAAATACGTACATCACTAGATATTTGAAATTTAAAATAATAGTTTCTTCACTTTAACTTTTTAATATAGAAGAATATTTAATGAAGATAATTTGATTCTTTTAAAATATTATTTCATTTAAATGGTTTGACCTCTTAGCAGCTAACATATATCTATTGTATTTACTATTATTTTATTGACAAAATTGCAAGGCTTTAAGAATTTTCTATCGCTTTAAAATATAAATTAAGAAAAATATTTATTAATAATACAATATATTCCACACTTGGCTGTTATTTTCATGTTTCCAGTTGGCTGTAATTTTCAAAAAAAAAATTTTTCGACATGCTTTTTGATTTAAAAAAAATCTGTGTATTGTTTTGCCATTATTTTCTGAAATACTTACATAGTGTTAAAAAATTGTTTACAAATGTTTCACTCATTTTATGCATAGTTATAAAAGTAATTAAAAAACTAAACTGATCAAGAAAATGTTTATTTTATCATCTCTCTTTCACAATCTAAGAAACGAATAAAGAGATTTAAAATGGTTAGATTATATCATTTTATAAAATACACTGGGTAAAAAAGAAGGTCACTAGATTCTAAAAAAATAAGGATTTTTCGTTTTTATTTCAATTATTTTTTAGATCCTTCACCGAAAAAATATCAACCCCTTGAGGACCAGCGCGCCGGAAATAAAACTCAGTCACGGGACCGAACGCTCTGAAACGGAGCGTCACTACCGGCCCGCGCATTTTAAGCAGTTAAGCCTAATTTTACAAAAAAATTCGTATAAAATCAGCATTTTAATAAAAAGACTCCAAATTTATATCCCATCACATATTATAATCCACAAAATTATATTCCCATCACATATTTCAAAACTTCTACGAAACACACACATAAAAAAACGCCGCCAACGCCGCCAAAACCGAACACCATTCATAAATATTTTACTCTTACCCCTTGCAATAATCCGCTGAATGTACTCCCCCATATTCTCCTAACGAAAAAAAGCAATAAACAAGTCACTTATCAGTCAAAATATAAACACAGCGCGCAATAAATCCCAGCCCTTTAAAGAGCCGTGATTCTCACTTTGTTTACATCAATAAATATATCAAATACAGAAGCATAGAACAGAAACTAATGCCCGTTCATGAAGGTCAAATACCATATGAGTCGACCGTTGTGAAAACCGTTGCCGTTTACCGCCATCTAGTAGCATTTAAAAATTCAAATAAAACGTTCCGCTTTCCAATTACGCATACGCGGCGCTGGTCTCTCCATATCAATCGGAGCTCTTCGCGTGGAAGCGACGCTGGGCTGATAAGAGTGGAATCGCTGCGTCGCGTCCACGAGACCTTGTTCACGAACGGGTTAATATTATTACCATGATATTCGATAATAAAGTATGAATGACAAGGAAAAATGACTTGATTTCATTTGAAACAGCAGTAAGACATTTATAAAAAGAATGAAATGTAAACGGTTTTAATAAAAAATACTCTTTCCATTTGATTTATGATTTCGAATACTCTGTTTGGAAAAGAATTATACAAAGATTGACTTTGTGTCTGACAAAAACTATTCCATGAGGTATTTATTTAGTGCCACTCGGAGCTCAGAAAAAAATTCAAATTGATTCCAACCTGTGTGCACTACTCGGACATTTTCTAACAAATATAGAAAATGACTTTTAGCACGTCATTGTAAAATCTGCTCATTTTTTGCAATGAACCAATTTTTAATTCCATTGGGAGTGTTGATTCGACTCTCCATCTTGTTGAAAAATCTACTTTTCTCCTCCTAATTCGGCGAAATAAGGAAGAACCTCAGAATTCTGAACATTAATATATTTTGCATGCTTCTGATTATCAATGTAACCAAACTTGTTCTTCCTACATCATCAAGCGCTAACCAGATCATCAAACTTCCTCCTCCTATTTGTCTAGTTGAATAACATTATTGTCATGCATTCTTCAGACAAAGTCAAAAGAATCGATAACAGTCTGGACCATATAAGTTAAATTTTATTCATCTGAAATTATCCCAAAAGTTCATTCTGCGATACATGACATGTGTTCCTTAGCCCTAAAGAAATTCATTATTCTGATACATGCTTGTTTCAACTTTAGATGAGGCTTCCGTTGTTATTAAAGACGAAACATTTGAGCCTTTCAATGTAGTTGTATACTGTTTGTTTTGACGCCTCAATAAGCCCTGTTTGATTTCGAGCTTTAGCAACGCTTCAAGTATTCTTTTTAAACTCATGGGCAAGTTTTCTTTCATCGCGAAAAGTTATTTTTTTAGACTACCAGTCTTCTTTCTTATTCCGATTTTATTTGGATTTTTAATAAAGTTACAAACTCTATTGGGACTGACGAGCAGCATATGAGGGATCGCTATTACTTTTACCTTCATTTTTATACACAACAAATGGGATTCTTTTGAAAACCATTTAAGCATATACCTCTAGGCATTCCGAAATTAAAGCATCAGTGAAAAGTTTAAAGAAATATGTTTTTCTGAAGAAAATCAGTTTAAGAAGGTATGTATTTACTCTCCTACTCGTGCACATACCATTAAATATAAAAGTGTAGCAGATGTTCTTCTACTTTTTGTACACACTGTAAGTCATATAATCTCATCTTTCCAACTATAAACAGTGGTAGTTATATCATTTTTGCATGAAAATATATAAAACATTGTTAAATAACACCTACATGAGAATCTATTTTGCAGGATTAAAATATAAGAAAAATTACAGAAAACGACTGTCCTACTTTTTAACACAGGGTATATGTTGTATTACATTCTTTATTACATGTTAAATTAATATGTGATGGAGATTTTTCTTTTTCAGTGATAATTTTTGCTTACATTTTTTCATTCGCATTAATATCGGCAGCCGTTTTGGTTTTTTATAATCCGCAGAATTATTCTGTATTGTGAATCTTCATTATCAGGTAAATAAATTTTAATCTTAGTATATATTTTATTGAAAGTACTGAACATTACATGCATTAAATATTTTATCAATTATTATTTTGTGTTATTAGGATGAAACATAAAACAAGAGAGATCGCTCACATCTATGTAAATATATATACTAAGGGAAATGCAATAAATTAGTGGTTATGCTTCTTTACATGTGATCATATTCACCTGATTGATCGAATTGACCGTAATATATATAAAAAGTGCTTTTAAAATCAAGAAGTTAACGTTAACCCATAAAATAATAAAACAAAATGAAGGTAAATTTTGAATTAGAATAGAGATATAAAAAATGGAGAATGGTTTACTTCAAAGTACCGCTTGTCAGTGAATCAATGAAAGAGGAAGAATATACCATAAATTCGAAGGCAATGAAATGAAAATCAGGAGGCAAGAACAACAATGTAGCTGCATCAATATCAATATAAAAAGCAAGTATCACACAGAAGAACAGTTCTTTTTGACAGTTTACTAACTGTTTCAACAATTTATTGTTGATTTATGTATCTTATCATTATTTTCACACACGGTATAAAAATACACTCACAAAATATTTAAAAAATGAAAGTGATGGATTGAAGTATCTAGAGAGTTTTTGCTTAATCAGAAAACGTAAAATATTGTCAATTTTCAGACATGAAAATAGCCATAAACCAATTATTTGCACACAATCGATTTTGATTTCACAAAAAATGACGAAGGATACATTTATTTTGTTGTCTTATATTCGAAGTGTACGAAAGGAATCATTATAAATGTCAGAAAAAACTTCGTTTTTTAGTAACAAGAAAGTACTAGTTTTCAACTATATAAATTTCCCATGGGTTGGAATTTCACTGATTTCATAACATAATATTTAAAGAAAAATAAAATAATAATATTTAATTAATTATATCTCCTAAGAAAATTTTTGTATCTCCTACTGTTTACTGATTTATGTCTCTGAAAAACATATTCAACTTTCGTAAAAATTGTTGTCACCACAGCACATAGATAAGATGACATGTACTATATTATTATCTTTTAAAATATTGAAATACTATTGATAATATTTTTAAAAAATTAATCTATCTTGTATACAATGCAATAAAAGATCTCTCAAATACTATGTGCAAAGAAAAAAAATTATCCGAAAAATTCAATTTAAAAAAATTTCGAGCTTTAATCATGATCAATTTACAACAGCTCAATATTTTCTGTCTCTTTACAGAGAAAGATACCCGAGAACCCAACGTAGCCAATTGGAATGGAAAAAAGTATGTAAAATAGCTCATACATATTGTAAACCAATCGAAAAAATTATTATTTGTGCTTATTCATTTCTCGTTATATCATTATTTGGTTTGTCTCTTTTGCTCTCCACTGCTTTTTGATTCTATTAAAATTCACTGCATAAATTTCGCAGTATCTGAAATAATTTTTATTCGCCTAATAATTTTTATGAAATTTTGTATAATGTATGCGTTAGTTCTGCCCGATACATAAAATAATGTAATTCATAAAATAGTACTTGTACGAAACAGAATATTTTTAACATTTTATTTTTTATTAATGAATCTATTGATTTGATACATATTGCATCACCGAGTGATGCCAAAATCAGGAGGAACTTTAAAAATGAATAATTCGAAAACGAATAAAAATAAAAAAAGATTCTGTGGGCACTAAAGGAATGGAAAAGAAGCCGGGTTTTACATGGCAATGAAACAAAATTAGTTCTGTTGGAGCCTCACAGATTTCGTGGCTGGTTTCTGATGCAGGATTATGTAAAATATAAAAATGAGAAACTGACGCATGTTATTGTAGTTGAAGCTTGTGTGCATCGAAATGCGTTCATAATTTGAAAAGCTCTCTTAGTTCAACTGTGTCGTAAGAATCTGGAAAGTACCACTGCGGCATTGCGAGAATATCGCTACATGGAGGGTATGCGATATAGCATAGGACCACTGCATTAAACAAAATGATGAAGAATTTTGAAGCTACAAGATCTTTGGCGTCACGTCCAAGAAATGGACGTCCCTCAACAGCCGCTGCTGTTGCCACGACAGTAGAGCAGACGGTGCAATTCATGTCGGCGATTTCTGCACACAGGGAGTGCAGTGTTTGAGAATCATCGGGTCAAAACGGAGTGTCGTACTGAAGAGTCTGCAGAATACTGCGAATACAGAATACAGAGTACTGCAGAGTACAGAGTACTATAACGGTATCCCTACAAGTTGCAACCCAACCAAGAACTGAAATCATCTGAATTCGACTTTCACCAAGATTTTGCGAATTTGGTATTTAGGTAGATGGAGGTGCAGTACGACTGACTTCAGGCTGTGATTTGGACAGAAGAAGCGCATTACAGACTCTCTTTCGCTGTTAACGCCCCCAATTGTCAAGTGTGGACCCCAGAAAGTCCACATGCATTTGTTGAGGAAGCCTCGCAACAGCTTAAAGTGAAGTTTGGTGTGGCTTCACTACTAGTTCCATTATTGGCCCATTTTCTTTCGAGAAAGTCCCACAGACGGGTTTCAGAACAGTTTATGTCACTGGTCAGTGGTATGCAGCACTGTTACAGAACAACTTTATACCTGAACTGCAAGAGCGGCAGGAACTCCAAACAGTTACCTTCATGCAAGATGGAGAACCACCTCATAGTAATCTGTCTGTGCAACACCTACTACGCTCAACATTTGGGTAAAATCGCATTATCAATTGATACTTTAATCTCGCGTGACCTCCAAGATCTCCCGCTCTGAAGCCCTGTGATTTTGGCTGAGGGGATTCTTGAAGTCGAGTGTTTACCGCAATCAACTGGTGTCCCTAGCAGCACTGAAAGATGCCATCCGCCAAAATTTGTCTACCATAACGCAAGAAATACTACTGAATGCTGAGAGCAGTGTGGTGACTCGTCTCCCTGCTTTACTTCTGAATGATGGACAGCACATTGAGCATTTAACTAATTAACTGTAATTAGGCTGAATTGAAAGTTGCCAACATTTTTTCATTGGTTAATCAACTTTTGGTGAAATAAAAAACTATAGAGTTATCTGTTGTTCGTCAACAGAACTATTTTTATTTCGTTGCCACATAAAACTCGGCTTCTTTTCTTTCCATTTAGTACAAACCGCATCTTCTTATCTTTATTTGTTTTGGAATTATTCATTTTTAAGGTTCGTCTTGACTTTTGGATCACCTGGTATATGTATCTTCTAATGCTCCCATTTCGGCTTAAACAAATTCAAATAAACTTTGCAAATATATGAGAAAAAAAGACTCTCAATTTTCAAAGTATAAAAATTAATTTGATATTTAATTAATTAGAAATGAACAAAAATTTGTCTTGTTATCATTTTGAACTTCTCTGTTATATTTTGTAATTTTCCTTTTATATTAAAACGTCTTTAAGAAACACTTATTTGTTTTAGAGTAATGATACCACCATCTTTAAAACTAGGATTAAGTCATTCACTAAAAGGAATATGATTTTTTTCATATATTTCAAACTTTATAAAGAATATTTACAATGCAAATTTTGGAAAATTAATAGCTTCTTTATTTCAAATATCGCCTGGTTTAAACGGTATTTTGATTTTAATTAAACGCAGAAGATAATAATTTTAGTCGATAGAAGGAATTTTGACCCCTCCCGAACACATGTTAATTACAATCAGTTCACAGCTATCACCTGAGTTCAATTTTTAATGGCGACGGTTGCTGGTGATGGATCGTTTCTTGAAGATATGAAGAGTCTTTTCGTAAGGAAATAAAATTAACATCCGGATGGTTTGGTGTTCTTCTTCCTTGAAGACGTGATGGATCTGTTTGAAACAACGAAACACCTCTCTATGACCCTTTATATAATTACAACAAATGACCAGACACAATGATTCTACCAGTGAAAAGAATCCACATCTGGTTGCCGAAGGGCTTAACTATGTGTGAGAAAACAGATGATTTCATACGGCCAGAATGCCATTTACCATGTGAGGAAAACGCTATAGAATTCCTTCTCACTAATATGCTTTTGATGTCAAGGAGAGATAAAGAACAGGTAGAAGTTTCCATCTTCTTTTGGTCTGATTGGACACAGAGACGAGACAAATGAATCAATTCACAATCATTTTTATTCTGCATTAACCAGTTGATAGATAGAAATGTAAATTTGTTCATTTAGTTCAACCAGAAATCAGAAAGGAAAAAAATGTCACTTTTTGCTGTTAAATATTAATGCTAAAGATTAAAGTGTTTTAAAATACTTAAAGTCACCATTGGATACCATCTATTAGCCCATCATATTAAAAGCCAGATGAACTAAATAATCAGACTTTCAAATATTTTTCAAGAACTAAGTAAAAAATTCTCGCAAACACAAAAAATTCATAGTAAAAAAATATTTTCGGTTTCTACGAATGGCATCAGAGGAACATTGGATTTTTCTTTTCAGGTATAAAAAAGATACCGAAATAAATAGAAAGGTGCTTCTCAGACATAAAACTGAGACTAGTTATGATAATAAAATGAACGCATAAATCAATAAAACACATCACAATAACGTAAGAATGTGCATTTATATTAAAATAAATGAATTTTCGACATGACCACTACCCGAAAATATGAGACAAGTGAGACTTGTCACTAACCTATCACACCTGTTACTATTATATGACCTACGATCAAATAGAGACGTCTTATACAAATTATCATTTTCCTCACAATTTGAGGAAATAAATTTCGTTGAAGTACTCTTAGTTTCTCCTAATTCAGAAATAACTAGCTCAGGAAATGGACACAAAAAATACCCAGCTCTTGTAGTCTTGAAGTCAAAATATGCGTTTTACCTAAGCATTCAGAGAAGGATACATTAGTTAGTCTATTTTTCCATATCATCAGACTGTGCTTTGGAATTACAAATATCCATTCCTGTGTGTAGACTAAGACTTTAATTCAACTGAATCCAAGTCAAGCTGAGATCTCGAAGTAGTAAAATGTTTAATATTAACAATATTTCTTATAACAATAATGATGTTTCTAATCGAAACTCCTGAACCATTATGCTTGCATTTAGAAAAAACATCTTGAACGATACTGACTCCTTGTAAAAGCCTCGAAATAAAAATTAAAAAAAGCTAAGTGAATCAAAACTAACAGGGAAGACAAATAATACTATTTAGAGAGAAATATTATATAGTAAAGATTTGTTTCATTATAAATTTGACCATTTCTATCCACACTTAAAAGAGTCCAAACTTTTCAGATTTTGCATATACTTCAAAATTTAACCACTATTTACTTATTTTAACTTAATTTTTTTAAAAGAAATACTTATTTTAATGAATACAATTATTTATCTTTACTCATTAGTAAAAAGGAAGTATTATAAATATCATTATTACCTTTCAGCACTTTTTTATAAAGCTAAGAAATGATTTCCGTAGATGCACCCTGTAAGCAAATTAATAAGTCTTATTTTGCTCAGACTCCAATTCTTCTACGCTTAGTCTGATATGGGGTGTGGTGATTTAAATGCGAAACTATATCATATCATTGATCAACTTGATGTATTATTTCTTTGACCAAATCAGAGGTTGCTTTAGTTTTTTTAATCTTTTAAAGATATAATGATGGCATTTTTTATGTTGACACAATACATTAAACTTGGTATTTGTTCGTTAAATGAAAAACTGTTTCTAATTATTCTGCAAGAAAAATTAATTTCTCCAAAAATATAACAACACTTAAGTAAATTTGAAATAACTGAATCAAAACACTGAAATGATGAGAATTAAGTGATAATAAAAAGAATAAAGCTTTCTACCATTCCAATTTCTTTTTTTCTTTTTGAAATTTTTGAATAAGCTCATGCACAATCAACCAATAGGTCGATTACATTGAATAAGCTCAATGTAATTTATCTATTCGTTGATTTTATCATTAGCAAATGAGTATCCTATTAGTTATCGCATTGGTTAGTAATTCTCTTCTTCACTAGTATCACCAAGAATTTCAAACCCAGGCTTTAAATCAAAATAATATGTACTATAGTTACCTTGTAAAACTGTTTAATTATTTGAGAAAAGCACAAAGCTTGGCATTGATTATCCTATGGGTTTATATTCCTGTGTCTTTGCCCTCATTTGATCATAATCATTCGCTTATGTCACCAAGATCTCCAAGCTTAAATTATCAAGTTTAGGTGAAAGCATTAAATTTATAAAAAGAAAATTCTCTACATTTATATTGTAAAAAATTTAATTATTTGATATAAGCGCACTAGCACCCTTCTGGACTTATATTAGTTTAATTAAAAATTATACAGGAAAAGAATATGATAAAAATTAATAGAAAAACAATTTAGTACTAATGAAAAATATTTTAATCGTCTTTTTACCGATTCCAACAATAATTTGAAATTATACGAATATTTCATGTAGCTTAATATTGATACTTCGCTCTTAGTCTTTCTCTAATACTAAGCAGATCTCCAAGTCCAAATGGCCTGATTTAAGGGATGAAGTTAAATAAAAAACATTTTCTCGATATTATTTTTGTAAAACAATCTTACTGTTTCAGAAAAGCACATCACCACTTCTGTGAATTTATCTATACTTAAATTAAAGCTCAATGTGTGTGTGCGTGCGTGTGTGCGTGTTGGCGCTCTACAGGCCAGACCATTTGACCTACAACTACCAAATTTGGTACATGTATACCTTGAAGGTCGGGAATGTGCACCTTTGAATTTGTAATTAGAATTTAAATTAATTAAAAATTAAGCGAAATTTTGACGTTTTCCCGCTATAACTTCCGAAAATATTATTGCAAAAACATGATTTTTATATCAATTTAAAGATTTAAAAATTAGCTTTCTAACGGTATCAATTTTTTTAATTTATAGCTTACACATCTTTTTTAACGAATTTTTAAAGAAATATTTTAACTTTGTTTTTTAGCAAAATAAAAGAATGCCGGAAATTAAAATTAAAAAAAAATATCATTGCAAAATAAATCTAAAGAAATGAAACTTTTAGCACGTGACAGGATAAAATAAAAGAAATATAAAATGTGATATTTTCTAAAAAAATAAATGCAAAGCAAAGGATTCTATGATCGTTTGCAATATCTAAATAATTAATTCAATAAATCTTCTTTACGGTAAACCTGATCGAATTTAGACAGGATATGCATTGGAATCCCGACTTAATGGCATATTTCTATTATCGTTTGCAATATCTGTATCATTAATTCAATATTTTTTCCCTTTTTCGCTTTCTTTTAAAAAACATATTTAATATTTTGGCAACATCACCGAAAAAAAACATTTTTAATATTTTGGAAGCATAACCGATAAATTATTAGAGCATTAAACTCAAAAAGTTTATCCGAATAAAGTTACCGACTCTTTAGCTAATAATTACTGAATTTTTTAACTTTAACTATTTCTTAAATTTTGTACTGATTTTAAAGAAAAAATAACACATATTTTTATATATACTTATAATAAAGCTCAATTTGTGTATGTGGGCTCTCTATGGGCCAGACCGAGGGATCTACAGCTACCACATTTGGTGCATGTATACTTTGGGGGTCGGGAATGTGCAATTCGGAGCCCTTTTTTTAATTTTTAAATTAGAATTTCAATTAATTATAAATTAAACGAAATTTCTACATTTTTCCTCAATAACTTCCGAAAATATTATCGCACAAACATGATTTTTACATGAAGTTAAAGATTTAAAAAAAAAACTAGCCTTGTAATGGTATCGGTATTTTAACATATAACTTAAACTTCTATTTTAAACGAATTGTTAAAGAACGAATTGTTTTAACCTTATTTTCAACAATATATTTCAGATAAAACAATAAAATTTAATCTGCAACAACACGTCTAAGGAAAAAATTAGGTTTTATCACAGTGTTGCCATCATTTTGATGGAAATTCAAATTTAATAAAAACTATCATCGCAAATTAAATCTGAGAAATGCAACTTTTAGCACGTGACTGGATAAAATAAAATAAATACAAAATGTGATATTTTCTTTAAAAAATGTAAGGCAAAGGAATCTATGATAGTTTGCAATATTTAAATCATTAATTGAATAAATTATCTGTATTTATACATGATTGAATTTACACAGGATATGCATTCAAATTCCTTTCCAACGGCCAATTTGTAAAATATTATTAATAGGCATATATATTGTTTAATACTATTAATTGGATCTAAATGAAGTAAATAATTTTATTTTATGTAGTTTGAGTCAAACAATGCATTTATGAATAATGTGTTTTAGATTTCTTCATAGTTTGCTCTGTGAGCCATATTTTATAAAATATTTTTATTAATATTTTAAATAAAAGTTGCTACATCAATCAGTCTTCGAAATCAATTATTCAAACTGACTGATTTATAAAATTAAAGAATATTATTAGGAAAACGCGTTCTTTTAGAACTTTCAGTCCATCAGCTTAAAGAAAATATTAATTCAGGCCAAGCAATGCCCGGAGTTACTTCAAAGCTAATGAATATGTGATTTAATTTAAAATTTTAGAACGCATTACTCATGGCGAACCAGCTGGTCGCCAAAGGCGGCTATTAATAGCTAAATCCAATAAAACTAATAGAACAGCTATTAGAAAGCAGTTGTTTTTTAAATATTCTTTTGCAGATTCAAACAGTAATTCACACGGTTTATTACTCATCCTTTAGCATTACGTTCCTGTGCAATCATTTACCTTCATTCGCTCATAACAGTTCTCAAATGCCTACAAAATTTTCATGAAAATCAACAATTATGAATATGAATCGAGATAATTATGAATTTACTTGTATTACAACGTTCAGATAGTTTTCCCTGTGAATCTTCTTCAACAAATCTGCTCATATAGTTTTATCAGAGAATCTTTTTAACCAGTCTGTTCATACAGCTTTTCCATCGAATCTTCTTCATCGAATCTAATGGTATAGTCTTCCCTGCGAATCTTCTTCAACAAATCTGCTCATATAGTTTTTCCAGATAATTTATCTCAACGAGTCTCTTCATATGGTACTTGAAGACTGACATTTATTACTTAAAAATAACATTTTAGTTCTTTCTTCAAAGGTTTTTGATAGCAAGAACAACTGAAATCCACATTTTCCTGATCCCTATCGCTTTCGTGGTTTCCATGAAATAATTTTTTAATTTGTTAGCTATAAAGTTTTTTAAAACTTTCTTATTATTTCCAGGCATTTCCTTTTCCAATGCAGACCTTTTGTTTCAATAGGTTATGCAAATATATGAGTATTCATATCTTTGCATATAATCCTTTAACCCACGTTTATATGCAGCACAGAGAATATTTTACCTTTTATAAATATACGCTTAAAAAGGATGTTTGCTCATGCTTTCTCTGCTAGACAATCTATTTTCCCATGTGAACAAAAAAAAAAATAACAGTTCACTTAACTTTGATAGTTAATAATAAAATTGAAGACTCTTGAAGACTAAAGATATTGTATCATAGTGGTTTTATTCGCCACAGGACTCTCTGAATTAGAACAAATACAAATATTTATATTTCCTGTTTTTTTTCTTCTTTTCACTATTCTTTTGTTCGATAAAAAATCACCTATTTAAAATTTTAAATATTATATAATTTATTTTTAAATATTTTATAAATGATAATTAATTAGGTAGAAAGTGGAAACCAAACTTTCAATTACTTATTTTTTTAAATTAAAATTTGTTAGAAAGAAATTTACAATAAGAATTCTTAAAAGAATAATTAGAATTGAATTAATTAGAAAAGAATTATGATTGGTAAAAGAAAATTCACAAGAGCATAAATATTAAAAATTTCACTTTTGAGATACTCGATATCTGATGAAGACGCCAATTTATTAAGATATGCAATTCCGGGTATGAAACTTCATTTGAAATTCCCCAAAATCCTAAATTAGAATACCAAAGAAAATAGAATGCATGAACTTTCTCCAGGCATCAAATTAAATCTTGTTACAGTTTTAATATTTTTTTTTACGAAATTACTTAAAAGAAAAGTACTGTTTAACTTTCCCTCATTTCAGAAGCAATTTAATGCAGCTACAAAAATGTCCTATTACAGTAGATATAATATCTTCATTAAAAATATGCTCTGTCGAACTACCGATCAAAAAAGTCGGGACCAATTTCCTGAAAAAAATTCAATGGTGATGATAAGTTCTAACTAAACTATTCAAAGATGATGTCATTCGGTACAAAAACTTCTCATACGCCTCAAATAATCTACGGAGTATTACTAAATCAATAGGACAGCATATTTTAGAAACGAAATGTGTCATCTAATCAGGCAACCTGCTTAAAAGTAGCGGCGATAACAAATAACACTGTGAAGTGGGCACAAAGTAAATAATGCAGTAAAGGATATAATGTTAAAGAAAGTCCAATATAATGCATTAATGGGGTTGAAATACTAATAAGATAAATAAATAAAAACTATTAGATTTGAACCTTATATACGAAAATATCGCAGCATGGTACTATTCTAACTTGATTTGAGCGTCTTCATAGTATATACATATTTTTTAATTTACTCTTATTTGTAACAACAATATTCTGCGCAAGCAAAAAATACTATTTACTTTAATCATAAAAACACCTGAAAGGAGACTGTATTTAAAATCATAATCACGTGACATTAAAGATAATCAACGCTGATATGTACTTAGCAAGAGTTTAATTTGAAGAAAGCATCCAAGCTATATTTTGAGAGAAGAGGGATTTATTGCATATTTATAACATAAAAATGTCTATTCGGTGGCACTTTTCAAAGCTTGAAAGACGAAACCAGTTACATCTCAGATTTTATGGAAAGTTGATTATTTGACATTATGGATAGAAATAAAAACCATTTTCAAAAATCTGTTCTTAGTATATAGACAATTTGATTCATTTAAATATTATTAAAAAAAATGCTTGCGTCTTATAAGATGAGTTTTAATTTAAGAAAACGTTTTATTATTGCTTGATATCAGACAAAAAAAAATTTATTAAAGATTTTTCCAAAAGCCATATAACTTCATTGACCGATAAAATTGTCAACATGAGCACCAATGAGACTTTAATGAATAGACCGAATATCTAAAACCAACAGGGGAAAAGTTGAACATGAACATAAACAATTACCAATAACACCATCATCGGGAGCACCAATGAGACATTAATGAATCAATTAACAGGGGAAATTCGGAAATGAACATAAACAAGAACTCAACCGTGCACTTTCAGGGGTGAATGCAGACCTTGCAGGAATTGGAGTCAGCAAACAGAATGGAACTGTCCTCACACAATGCATTCATTTTAAGTCAGGCATTCACCTTCATAGTTGTCCGGTGTATGTGATTATCACCTGCAAATGAGTTTTATGTGATCTCAGAAAAAGTTTTTAAATTTATAAATACAATAATAGGATGCTTGGAATTCGATTGAACTGCTGCTTTAATAACTTTAAAATACATTGTCTACAATTAAATATCATTTAAATTCAAATGAGGTTGACATGCCAATCATTGCCAGTTCGAGTTGCAAATGTTTTCGTAACGATATTATGTTCCAAATTTAGTCATGAAATTTTAAAAGTTTTCAGACATGAAATAACACAGTGTTGTGTTCCTTATGTCTAAGATATTCTTACATCAAATTATTGCTATTTATCATTGACTTTATTCATTTAAATTCGAGACTCATTTTTAAAAAGGAACCCAAACTATCGATGCTTTTGGAATTTCTTAAAATTTTACTTCAAGTTTGATGTATTGGTTATTTGAATACTGTAGTTTACGACATCTTTTGTTTATTTCTTAACGTTAAGTGTGGCTAATATGTATTAAAAAAATTTCATAAGGTTGAAACAGTTTTATTTTTATGCATTGTTGCAACCCATCTAACCAGCTTAATAAATGCAAAATGAGCTTCAAACTTCTAAGATATTGCTGAATTTGAATTCTGTGACTTCTAACTAAAACAACTGTATAAGGTTGTTTTAAATTAACTAAAATTGAGCGGTAACTATATTTACCAATGAGCTTTTAATGATATTTTTACCCTCAATACTCAATGGTAAGTATGTTTAGCACTTTCAGTTTCCACCGAGGAATTTCTGGGGTATATTTACTTCCTCTTATTTCCTAAATTAAACAAAAAATAAACAAAATTTTGATGCTTTAGCATTTATTTCATCAATTTATCATGATAGAACACTAAATGTTGTTATTTGTCAATGTCAACTAATTGTGCCTTATAAAGGATTAACATTATTAGAACCAAATTTAAAATATTCCGAGCAAACTCATACACCTTTCGAACACAATAATTAAAAACTATCTTTGAAAAATAAATATTTACGTTGTAAGACATTGTTTTAAACCCAATAAATTAGGGTCTGTGACAGAACGAACAACAGCATCGACAGCCAGCGTTTAACCCTCTAAAGAGCATAATTCTGGGGCATCAATAAATAGATTTTCTTAAAGTTATATCATGATTTGATGTAAGCAGTGAAAAATCAAAATTTCTTTGATTTTTCATCTCATTAATGAAATGAAGCGTAGTAACTCTAAATAAGTTCTTAAGTTTTAAGCATATTTACCACAGAACGTTAAAGGTAAAAATGCCATTGAATGATTATTAGTAAGTATACTTACTACTTCATTTTAGATAATTTAGAAAATTTTCATAAAGATTTTTTTAGTTAGAAATTATGAAATTCAAATTCAGTGGCTGTTGTTGTATCCAATGGCCCTTGTCATTGTAAAGCCCACTGATCGCTGTCAGTGATTTTAAGCCTATATTAGAGTCCCTTGTTTTTCAGTAGTGCCAACTAGGGACAAGAGTAGGACTCAGCTACTTCATCCTTCACGTTCGCTTGCCCAGCCCCTTTTTACAAGGGGGCACATTCGCACTACTCAGAGATAGAACACAGAAGAACAACCATTCCCGAACCAGGAGGTCCAGAACACGATGAAGACACGCTGTCCTTAAACCAGGACAACGGCTCAAATTCAGTAATGTCTTACATTAAAGTTTGAAGCTCATTTTGCAATTATTAAGCTACATTACATAAAAATAAAACTGTTGCAGTCCGATACAATTTTATTAATATCATCTTAGATACGTTTTGCATTAGGAAATAAACGAAAATGTCGTAAACTGCGATATTCAATTAATCAGTTCATCAAAGTCAAAATATGCATAAAACTATTAACAAGCACATCCTGAATTTTTTTAAATTTCAAATGCATTAGCAATCTTTGTATCTTCTTTTAAATGATTGCTGAATTTAAAATAAATAAACTCAATAACAAAAAATTAAATATAAGACTATCAATAATATAGGCAGAACGCATTGGTGTTTCAAGCCTGAATACTTTTTCGACAGTTCAAATTTAATGACAAAAGCTTTAACTTAATGTTGTTACGAAAGCTCCTACATCGTGGATGGGCAATGGTAAACATATTTACTGCTTTGGAAATCTTAAAAATCTTACTTAACAGTAGACTTAGTGTACAGGGTGGTTATATTTAAATTTCCACTTTGAAATGACTATAAATGGAAAACTATTGAACCAAATGTTATCATATTTGGCAATAGTTTAAAGGAGGCTATAAGAATTTGTTTTCCGACAAAAAAAATATCACTTCACCAGTGGAGAAATGCCGCGCAATACTGTTAATCAGAATAGGACATGAAGGTATAGGTTAAAAGTATGAGTAATCACTTGGGAAATGTGTTTGAAAGATGTATTCAAAGTGTGTTATCTCAAAACACACTGTTTATGGTATAATCTGAATACTTTTGGCGGAACTGAAAGATGCGACATACCGATATATGTACAACATCCCTCCTTATATGCAAAGACCGCTGTTGAGAATGTAGTAATGCGAATTAACTTGCTTTCTGAAAATGGTGGACAGGACATTGAGCAGGCTTTTTAAGACGCTTTAGAAACGATTAAACACATTTTAACCGCTTTCTCTGTGTACTATTTTGCTTATCAATATCACATACAACTTCATTTCTCCCCTGCCGGTGGGTTTTTAAACTTTTTTTGGCGGAAAAGAAATTCTCATATCTTCCTATAAACTATTGCCCCATTTGATAAAATTTAATCCAGCAGTTTTCATTTGATGACCATTTCAAAGTGGAACTGTAATTACAACTCCTCTGTATTTCAGTGGTATCAAGATAACTCAATCAATTTTTAAGCATCTGATTACGCAATTTATCCATTTAAAATGTTTTTGTACCCTCATAAAAAGTCTTTTACTTGTGGTACGACTGTATACCTCAGAACTATAAAGAGTTTGGACCCTTAAAGATCGACATTCAAATTTATAAATAAATCTCTTTAGCGGATGAGAAATAAATGCGGTACAAAAGAATGAAACTTAATAATACACCGCTATCAAAAATTTGCAGTCTATTCATGACAAATGCTGACAATCTTAATAATCCAACTATTGCAGAAACCTGACTGCACAGCCTCTACGTTCAGAGAAAATCGGTGCTTCCGAAATTCCTCTTTAATTCTGGGAACTTGAAGTTATGAATGGAGAAACTGAAACCCATCGACTCAGCAAACTAGAATGAAGAGCATAGAAGGAAAGAAAGAACAGAAGGAAAAGAAATGGGAAGCACGCAGAATAACTAAACTCGACTCAACAAGTTTCTCTCGCCTCGCTCGACAAATGGGAGGGGAGATACCGTTGCCAAGCAACCGAAATCTGAAGCCGGGAGCTCCGGAAAAAAGCAACAAAATGGGTCCCAGTGATTTGTAATTCAAGAGGGGAACATATTTTCTTGTTTCTCATAATAACATTAGAGTGAAAGGAAACATGATAGTTTGGCAGAAAGAGGAATTAATGAAGCAATTAAAGCAAAAGGACTTTGAAATATTAACAATGAGTTTTCGTTTACACAAATTATTTTCGGATTCTTCTAATTTAGATATAAAATCTATTACGTCTAATGATTCAAAATTAATTTAAATGATGATGTTTGGTCACATAAAGATTAAAAAAGCTCTTAGTGGTGCTTGTTAACTTATTAAGATCCGAAAAAGAAAGGTTTGGAAAATTTACGAATGCTGGTAAGAGAAAAGAACATTTATCTATCAAAATACACTGATGGGGGAAAAAATCCCAACACCAAGAAAAAATTACTGTACAGTAATGAACTTTTAGGAATACATTTGTCTAAGTAACATATTTAATTGATTAAAGTTTCAAGATCACAGGTAGAGCCATTGGCGAGAAGAGTCATTTCAAATGTGAAATGTTGGTACATTACTAACCGGTGTAACCGCCAGAATTTTGAATGCAAGCATGCAAACGTGCATGCATTGTGTCGTACAGGTGTCGGATATCAGTTTGTGGGATGGAGTTCCATGTCTGTTGCACTTGGGCGGTCAATGCAGGGACGGTTAATGCTGGTTGTGGATGAAGATTTAGTTGTCGTCCAATGATGTCCCATACGTGCTCGATTGGAGAAAGATCTGGTGATCTAGCAGGCCAAGGCAACATGTCGACACTCTGTAGAGCATGTTGGGTTACAACAGCTGTATGAGGGCGAGCGTTATCCTGTTGGAAAACACCCCCTTGAATGCAGTTCATAAATGGCAGCACAACAGGTTGTATCACAAGACTGATGTACAAATTTGCAGTCAGGGTGCGTGGGATAACCACGAGAGTGCTCCTGCTGTCATACGAAATTGCTCCCCAAACCATAACTCCAAGAGTAGGCCCTGTGTGTCTAGACCGCAGACAGGTCACTAGCAGGCGTTCATCTGGCCTCCTTCTAACCAAAAAACGGCTATCACTGCGACCAGGGCAGAACCGGCTTTCATCAGAAAATACAATAGATCTCCACTCCGTCCTCCAATGAGCTCTAGATTGACACCACTCACGTCGCAAACGGCAGTGGTTTGGAGTCAGTGGAATGCACTGTACAGGGCATCTGGCTCGGAGCTGACCTTGAAGTAACCGATTTGTAACAGTTCGTTGTGTCACTGTGGTGCCAACTGCCACTCGAATTTCAGCTGCAGACTCAGTACGATTAGCCACAGCCATACGCCGAATACGACGGTCTTCCCTCTCAGTAGTACCACGTGGCCGCCCGGAACCTGGTCTTCTTGAGGCAGTACCTACTCTTGACCACTGCCACCAATACTCATGCACAGTGGATACATTCCTGCCAAGTCTGTCAGCAATATCACGGAAAGAAAACCCACCTTCTCGTAGCCCTACAACACGACCTCTTTCAAACTCAGTGAGCTGTTGATAATGGCTTCTTCATCTTCTCAGAAGCATCCTTGACTAACATTAACAAATTTCGTCAAATCTCAACTGTAAATAATGATCACGAACCTTACAGCGCTTATTTCAATCAAACCTCATTTGCATGTTCATAGTGTCGTTACTAGCACCACACTTACGCGGGTAGCTTGAAATTTGAATTGACGTCATCTCTCAGATGTATAAACACGCCTACCAAATTTCGTTTATCTAGCACAGCTCCTTCCTAGAGTTGAGATTTTTTTCCATCAGTGTATGATAGCGTGGGCACTTTTATTAGTTAGAAGACGTGATAGTTAACCTTCTGTTTTAGGTATCAGAGAAAAGACCTTTACCTGGCCTTTTGCATCTTCGAAAGGGTTAAAAAAGCCCCCAAAAAGTGAAATATTAAAATACACGCAACAAACTTCTGTTGAATTTAAATTCACGTACTCCATCCACTAAAGAAAATGAGTGAATGCATTGGTGAAATAATATTGTTACAACATATACAGGAGTCTTGCATAATAAAAGAACCTATTTCTGAAGAATATTCCATTTCATGTCTCTGCAGCCCGAAATAGAGGGACACCGCCTCTTAGAGGCCCCTATTAACTCCACTGACACAACTCATGTTTCCATTCTGAGAGTAACTGGTCGGAAAGCGGACGAATCCACCTCCCCGAACAAACCTTTGTATTTAATTGTATTCGTCTGTCGGCTGTCTTCAGAAAGTTAAGACGGAGTTAGTGATATGAGAAGAATTCTTCGGGAACTAAGAAGTGCTTCCCCCTATTCTTAAACAGTCCGATGATTAGGAAAATGGGTGATACCCTTTGATGGAATCAGAACTGCGAATTTCCATGCACTTTTAGAGCTATGAATGTTTTTTTACTTATTACTGTTACTTCACAAGCTCAAGTCAAGACACGGTTAAAGAAGAAAAAAAATGTTCATTTACAAATGAAAATGGTATGAGGGTTTTGTACAAATTAAATCTTTGATTACTGTTAGGCAGCGATAATTTCCTTTATATGTCTGTATTCCTTACATTTATTTCTTCATCAACTTCAAACGGGAATCATTTTTAATCCTTTTTTCTGAGGCGTAGCGGTCTTTCTTCACACAACGTTGCGTCTAAATCCCAAAATGTCGAAAAGGGGAAATAAATAAAAATTGAAACCTGCTCTCGCACATTTCAAGTTATCATGTGAGAGTATTATTATTTTGGGATATATATCCGACAGAAAAATATCATGTTCTCTCAATTTCGCAATCACCAACATTTAGAAAAGCGACGTGTTTTTACCATCTCAAAATCAATTGAATTTTTTTCTTCTCGAGGCCAGAATTTATTTTCTTGAAAGCGAGTTTTCAACATTTTTAAACTATCATGTGACTATAAGAATGTGCATGCATCGATATTTATAAAATGACGGGGTCTTTTCTTACGTCTTAAAATATTTCGATTTATATAGTTGTTTCGCGTTTATTCTCATTTTCTTCTCTTTGTTTTTTCTGTCGATAACTTCTAATGGCCCTGTCTTTCTTGGCCAGACAGGAGAATTGGTAAATGACTAACATTCACATCAAATTGTAATGTTTTGTAGGCAATAAATCGCCAAATGTGATGATCTTTTTTATCATTTTCTTATAAGCTTAAAAGTAAAAAGTTGATACCTCAGAAGCAATATATCAACAATTTTCTGCCCGCACGTTTTGAAGTTCAAAAATTCCAAACAGCATGCTTTCACAATGTTTTTAAAAAATACGGAATCTTCTCAAAACCGTAAAAGGCATATATAGTAAAAAAGAACAGATAATCAGTTAGGATGGACGGAATTTATTAGATATTTTCATTTCCTTTAATTAAAAAATGTAAAGGAGAAGTAAAACATGTCTGTTTTACTATTACATTATCAGGCTCTGAAGGGATAATTAAACAATTTTTCTTCCAAATTAATTTAACAATTAAACAATTTCTCTTAGGAGACAGTTAATAATTAAATTGATATGTTAAAATTCATCTTAACACTTGCCTCAGAAAACCAATGTGCTACCGACTAGAGTAACAAATCGATTTGTAATTATAAGGAAATACTGCTAATTGCTTCTGAACTTATATTTTAACACCCTATCACAAGTGCCGACCCAAATGTTTTTCACAACGTTTCAATAAAAATGCATTAAATCTCATAAGATATAGAGCCCAAATTGTCAAACCTCTTTAATACCTTCAATGTGGAATATTTTATAGCCATTTTATCCCCATGATTTGGTGATAAATGAAATGGATCTCTAAGGAAACCGAAAAAGCTGAAAGATATTAGATACGAGACTACAAAAAGTTTAGAGCAATCTTCTTTTAAATGAATGGGGTTTCCACATCAGAGGTGATTGCTGTCTAAATTACGATCTGTGAATGAAATGCATGAATGAAGTCTGCCCCGTGAAAAAGGGTTCTCGTGAGTAGATAAGAAGTACTCTTGGCTCTTGATGGCGCTACTGAAAAACAAGAGACATACAAATGTCGACTTATAATCTCTAATAAAATTAGTCAGCGGGTTTGCCAATGTCAAGTGCCGTTAGATACAACAACAGCAGCAGTTCAATTACGTAAGGAAAATAGACCTCCCTTTTTATCTAGAACATTCAATTTCCAGTTAAATTAATTTCTCTCTCAGATTTGCAGAGAGTGAAAAATTCTTCTCAGTAATAGGAGCTGCTAATACAGTTTTTATCTCACATTCCCATCGTAAATTATTATTAATCATTAAAGAAATTTTTTATATTAAAATAGGTGTACTTCGAGTCTGTCCGCAGATAGCCATCAGCCCCATCAATTACTTTGACCTTTCTTCAACTTCACAAGCTTCGCCCCTTCTTGAAAAGAGTCTTTTCCATCTTTCAGAATTGCATTTTTTCTGGTTTTCTGTTATACTCGATATCAATAACTATCTAATCATTATTACTGAACAGTTTCCACAATTGTGAAAAGAGTATGAATGTAGATTACCTCGTATTTTTTTGAATCTCGAATATTCCTTTTCCATGAGATAATAAATACTATTATTTTAACAAGGCATTACCTTTTTCTTATATCATGGTAATTGTTTTAATGCTGAATATTAATTTTGCATGAGGTAATAAATATTATTGTGACAAGACACTACAATGTTTTTAAGCTTAATATCATATAACATTTTAAATGTCAAATATCAGTTTAACACGAGGTAATAAATGCTATTCGTAAGCCAAAGCCCTACCTTGTTCTTCAGCTTTATATCATGATAATTTCTTTAATGTCAGATATGAATTTTGCGTGAGGTAATAAATGTTGTTGGAGCAAGAAATTACATTATTGTTCCTAATACTTTCGTCGCTATGCGCGAAGGACCAGATAGATCGTGCTCTGTTCAAGATTTTTCTATATTGCTGTGGCACATCGCTTATGTACAAATATATTTTAGCGCAGAGGGTGGGGCAAAGGTGCTCCATTGCAGCAACGAAAGTGTTAATATCACCCTATCGTTCACCAAATCAACAAAAATGCGTAAAAGATGTTTATATTACAATAAAAACCTGTTCCTAACTATCCAGGATGAAAGTTCTACGGGAGCAATTAAAAAAGCTGTTTTTTTTTTCGGAGAAAATCTAAAAATAAAGGCTGAGCTTTACCTTTAACCATTTTATTGTACAAATCAATAAATGTATAACCTAGCAATAGCAAATATTCGATGTAGGAAATAAATAAGGGCACTTAGGAAATTTTCATTTCCGCTTTTTAATGCAATTGCAACGACAAAAAAATACAAAATTTCATTGGGAAAACAAACGGGACTGTGTGTATCATGTTTCTTTAATATTCTTTAATAAAAGGTCGTTAACGCTTCACCAATATATAACTGATCTCATTTACCTACTGATACTATATAATTCTGGTAAAAATAATAATTTGTCGTCCTCCCGCTGGTGTGGTGTGAAGGTTTGGAGTTTGGGTGCCAGCTCAGATGTCGTCCTTGTCATCTGACCGTGGTTCAAAGACACGAGGTTCACCCCAAAATAGCTTTAGTTAAAACAACTGCACTAAACTGAACTGAACCTTAATAATTCTATTCAAATCATGTTCCTTTCATTGGATAGCCCTAAATTGACAGTAATTTTTTTATATACTTTTGGCTTAAAGTGTGGATTTCAAAGCATTTTTTGCCCTTTTTTTCTTATTTCCATTCTAATATACCCTTCCCTCTTGTGCCGCTTTTACTCTTTTTATCTATTCCTTTGTTTAACGAATAAAACAAGGGGAGAGCAGAAAGTGGAAGTAAAGACAAGAAATAACACTAACAGGAGCAAGCTAAAAAGTCTTGCTTTAAAAACTAATAAGGATTCACATAAAGTGTCTCAAATTTAAAAAATACATACACTGGTCTTTGTAAGAAAAGGCGAAAGCATGCCACTAGGTATTTATCAATTGCATGGAAAGGTTGTGGCTAGGAAATATATATTGTTTGTAAAAAACAAAATCATAGTCTAAATGCTTCTAAATAAAAAGGGTATGGAGTCATACTAACCTGACTTAAAGGAGTAATAATATTGAATATTTCAAAAGCTGATAAGATCAACTCAATAGTAAAAATAACTTTTCCAAATAAGAATTTTCTAATAACTAAACACTATTTGAAACTTTTTTTCAGATTAGTCGTCGTACTTTTAAAAGAAATTATGCATACGTGATTGTTGAATAGATGAATAAGCCATGTTTAAAAATGTGATAGCCTAAAATATTTGTGAAAAATAACTAAAGATATCCAATAATGATTAGACGAATTGCAAATTTTAATGAAGAAATTAAATTCTTACCCCTTTCCACTTACCATCAAATTTGATAAATCTGCAAATGTTGATGGTATTATTCATTTTGATGTATTCTATCAGCTATGATTGGAATTCCTAGTAGAAGAAAATATGCTATCATGCAAATGTCTTTCAGAACCTACTACTAGGATTTTTTTTAAAAAATGAGCAAATTAATAATAAATGAAAGAGAATGAACTATGCTGGGATTACGTATGCACAAATGAAACAAAATCACTATTGTGCTCGAACAAATGTGCACAATGTTGAATAACTGCAATCGCATCAAACTACATGACCCGTTTATGGTAAAATGTAACAGAAGAAGTGTATTATATTCTGTAAAACTGACAGGTTTCATAGCAACAATTATTTGCTTTGATATAAGAAAACGCATCGAGAGAAAATCATCTAATACTTTTATTTTTGGATAACGAAATATTGCTGAAAAGAAAAATTTTGATCTGACTCTTTGAGTTGAACTTGACTTTATTTGTATTTTTTTACAATGTTATTACGTTGCTGCTTTATTTATTAAGAAATCAATAAATATGACTAAAAAGTGGCATATTTTAAAATAATTCGAACCTTCAGAAAAATTAAATACTTTAAATCCAGTCGATGCTTCCTTAAGAACACCGAAATAATTTATTACATTCATTTGCTTTGGAATATTTTGAATACTTCTATATTTGAAGTTATGTTTGTATTTTATCCTTCATAATAATACTCAAGAAAGATTTCATCCTTAATTTTTCCTCCTATCCGAATTTCCGAATCAATGTTTTTTCATTGGAAAGATGTTGAAATATTTTTAAAAGGCTGTTAAGCAAGCAAGAGGAAAGTAATATTTTGATAAGCATAAAAATATAATATAATCTTAATCGGTCTTTCTTAGAGTATTAAGGGGACGGGAAGGCTTGTTGGTAAGGTCATGGCTTCAGAACCGGACTTCCAGACCTGATTCAACCGAAGAACCCTCTCTTAAGCGGGCCTGATGAACGATAAATCTGTCGAGCCAAACATCCACCGTCTGGTGTGGTGTGGAGGCTTGGAGAGGGCACGCCAGCTCAGTTCTCATCCTCGTCACCTGACAAAGTGTGGTGGTAAGTTTATAAGACATATCACATCTACGGGGCATTAACAATTTGCTTTTGTCTTGTGGCTGTGTTACGAAGCTTCTAATCAAAAGGTCCCAAGTTCTATTCCGAGCCATCATCACCATTCACACTGGTGACCTGGGGCAATGAGCTGGTAGAGGATATAACTTTCGTTGTACCCTCTACCGGTAACAAAAATCGCCGTAACAAACGTTCATTGCTCGCCATAACACTTGGCAAGATTAAATCGTTCGTCGACGGCCTTAACGCTTGGGGCGATTAAAATGTTCGTCACAAGCCAAAAAACGGTGCGATAATATCATTTGTCTCACATCAGACTCAATGGAGGGGGAGTAATGTGGTGCTCATAAGCCGGATAACATTTAAGGCTCGAAACCAATTGCTTTTTTTCTGATGGCTATGTTAAGAGGCTTCTAAACAAAAGGTCCCGAGTTCTATTCCAAGCCAACACCACCTACCACAAGAAGTTCAAAATTACTGGGTCCGTCCCAAAATAGCCTTAGTGTTGTTGCTTTCAAAAAATGGGATGTTTTTATAACTAAACTAAAACTTAAAATCGTCTGGAACTTGAAGACATGGTATCTGAAGTATTGGGCTTTGAAATACGTTAAAAATTTCAAAAATATGAAAAACGCTTTATTGTTTTAGCACCAAAACTTACTTTTACATTCAGCTAAAATAGAACAATGAAGTATATTATTCAATAAAACGAAAATTTAAAGGAGTTATAAGAGGAGAATATTTTAATGACTTTTCTCTCAAAACGATTGAATAAACTGAAATATCTTTGAAGTATTCAAGTTATCTGAATTGTAAAGGAAAGTATTGATAGTAAAGATTTCGATTAAACATTTAATGGAAACTGGGCTGCATTTCAATTTTCTTGTTATTTTAGATCATTAAATATCGATTTCAGTTCAGATGAACACGAAATACTCAGGAAAATTCAGTGGGGGTGCATAAAAATATTTCTTAAAAAATTCCATTGTAATGATAAAATATACCTACCGCATTGTATTTCTTTAAGTTCTAGAAAATATACTGATATTTACATATAATTAAAAAAACAATAAATTAAAAGAATTTTCTATAGTTTATAGTTATGGCTTTGACATATTTATATTTTAAGACCTATGTATAAATTTCATTATACTAAGTCAATCATTAATAACTCTCATAAATTCCAAATAAAGTTCAGAATTTTTTGAATATCAATGAATTCACCCTACTATTCTGTTCGCATTAACTTCACGTATGTAGTGTTCGAATCAATATAACCTGAGTCAGAAAAATAACCTTTCTTGCAGTAATTGAGTGGTGCTGTTTAAGAAATTATTTTAAAAATAATAATAATATAAATTTCAAAAGAGATCTAATAATATAAAGCATTTATAAAAAGAAGAAAAAAAAGAAACTTACAATAATATGAAACAGAACAAAAAATAATAGCAGAAACTTATTCGAAATTAAGGCTTACTTTTATTATCATGTAAGAACATATTTTTTCGCGTTAGATTTTCGGAGCCTGAAAATGTGAAGGCAACAAATTATTGAAGCCTCAAAACGCGTAGGCAACAAATTGGATACTTATCCTTCTTTTACAATTTGAAGAATAATATTTTATGAGATGTGCAAATGCAATTCTTACAATTGCAGAATAACATGTCAGTTTTGCTGTCACTGTTTAATGGGCAGACCTTGCACGTTTGGCACACAATGAAGTATCCCGATAGTGCGTTTTCCCTTTTTCTCTGTATTCATTTCACTATTTTTATTGAGTCTCCACTTCTTGGTAGGTGTGGCCTAGCTTCAATGCGTGGAAAAATGATTGAGTTTTCCGTTTCTTCCCAAAGTAGCATGCGTTTAGATAACTTGTTTCACAGTAACATTTTTTTTCGGATTACGTAATTTTGGTAGAATTTCTATCCACTTTCCCCAGATATATCGCACTCAAGCTAATTTATCCAAATTTCTTCTTTCTTGACGAGTGGATTTATTACCAAAATGAATAACTCTCAATATGGTGTGAAATGTTTCGAGGACAATAAATATATTTCTGCCAATTATAAACACCAGCTAACAGTAATAAACCAATATTTCAATGTTTCTAAACCTTTTAGTATTCACGGCCCAATTTTCAATCATAATTTCCATCGTCCCTCCCTACCCACCACATACAATAAAATGTATACAATAACAATGTATTTTGAGTATTTTGGAGCTAAACCTATACCACAACCTTAAATTTAAACTTTAAAAATTACCAAGAATACGGAAATTTATTGACATTTTGCAACACCGATCCTCAGCATTGAAAAAACAAGAATCCTATGCCTTTTTATTGCTCTTGAGTCCCGCCATGTCGGGCATTCTCAAGGTTTCGCGAGAAGTTTCGATTTATCTGGAATTTGTCTGGTCAGCTTAAAAGTTAAGTTAGGAGCGTGCGCAGATGTGAACATTGAGTATTCTTAGAGGGAGAAGGAGAAAGTTCTACAACGCCAATTTCAATTCCAGACTATTTCATTCGAGTCGATCCTTCTATCGCTATTGAATCTATTTTGAATGTGTATGTTATATATATTTTCGTGTAATTGCAATTCACCGTATTAAATATTCACGGTAGCAGTCTAATGCAGAATCAGGGATAAATTTTTAAGTGGGCGTAAGCAGGCATTAGACGATAGACAAGCATCAACTAGTACACAGAGAGCGTGGATCCGAAAATAAAATCAAGAAAATATTCTCAAGAATACTTAAATTTTGGGTTCACTAGTACTGAAGTAAATGAAGAAGAAAGGTAACTGTGTATCATTTGCTCAAAAGTGTTGGCGGCAAACAGTATGAAACCTAATAAACTTAAAAGACATTTGGAAACGCCTCATAGTGAATGCGTAAACAAACCCAGCGAATTCTTCGAATTAAAATTAAAATCATATGAAAAGCAAAAATCTTTGTTTAAAAAAACTTTTTCTGTGAATGAAAAAGCTTTAATTGCCTCTTACAAAGTTTCATATAAAATAGCCATATGTAAAAAGCCTCGCACCATTGGTGAAGAGCTTATTTTGCCAGTCGCAATTGAGATTGTAGAAAGTATGTTTGGAGATAATTTTACAAAACAATTGCAGTCTATACTTCTTTCAAATGATACTGTTGTCCGTCGAATTACTGATATAGCTGAAGATGTAGAGTGTCAGTTTTTGTCGAAGTTACGTGACAAATGGTTTTCAATACAACTCGATGAGGCAACAGATAGTAATAAAGATGCTCATTTTATTGCCTATGTTAGATTTTATGATGATTTGTCAGTAGTAGAAGAATTACTTTTCTACAAACCAATAGAACTAAAAGCAACAGCACTCGCATTATTTACTATCTTAAATGATTTTATGAACGAGACAAACATAGTATGGAAAAATTGCGTCGGAATATGCACCAATGGTGCTCGTTCTATGTCCGGAAGATTCCAAAGTATTCAGCACTAGTGAAACAAAAATCGCCACAGTGCGTCTGGACACATTGCATGATCCACAGAGAAGCTTTGGCTTCCAAAGAAATGAGTCCTGGCTTGAATATTGTGTTATCTACGGTTGTAACCGTCGTAAATTATATAAAAAAGAGAGCCCTGAAATCAAGATTCTTTTCCACACTTTGTAAAGACATGGGTGCAGTACATTCAGCGTTACTATTTTATTGCGAGGCAATATGGTTTTCACGAGGGAAATTTTTGCAACGTGTTTATGAATTAAGAGAAGAAATCGCCGTTTTCATGGAAGAGGAAAACAGACCGGAAGCTGTGAATTTTCATGATAGTTTATTTGTGATGAAATTGGGCTACATGGTCGACGTATTCGAGAAATTAAATAATTTGAATCTTCAACTGCAAGGAGCAAAAACACATATATTGGATACGAGTGATAAAGTTAATGCTTTTTCTAGGAAATTGGAATTATGGAGCAGAAATTTAAAGCAAAAAAACTTAACCATGTTTGCAAATTTGAATGATTGTATTAAAATTTACAAGGCTGAAGAATAACATGTAAAAGTTGTTTTTGTAACCATTGAAAATCATTTAGCAATGCTAGCAAATAATTTTAGTAAGTATTTTCTTGCTGACGACAAACTGATACCAAGTTACAAGTGGGTGAGGGATCCATTTCAAAATACTGCCGAAGGACTCTCAATTGAAGAGAAAGAAACCTTCATAGACTTCACTGCAAGCGGTGAAGGAAAAAGACAATTTAGTAATAAATGACTCTTTGAATTTTGAGCAGGAGTGGATGATGAGTTTTCTGTACTAAAAACAAGATCATTTCGCATTCTACTACCATTTTCAACATCTTACCTTTGTGAAACTGGATTTTCTTCTGTGGGTTCTTTGAAGGCAAAATATAGATCTCAGCTAAATATAGAAAAAGAACTGAGAGTGTCTATTTCTAATAATTAGCCCTCCTTCTAAAAGCTTTGCTCTGCAAGACAGGCCTAAGGAAGTCACTAATAATTATTAAATTTGTTTTTAATTTAGTAAGTTGCTTTAATTTAATAAGTTAATTATTAAATACATCGAAATGTATTTTGTTTTGTATGTGTGTGTGTGTTCTCTCCTTTCAGTCACTTAATCAATTTTTTAAATAAAATTTTCTCTTGGATATGCTCATGATCCCCCCCCATTAGTGTGCTTGCTCCCCCCTAGGGGGGCGCCTCACAGGTTGAGAATCACTGCAATATATGATTGCCTTCATGCTTTTCAACAATTATTAAATTTTTACATACATAATATTTTAATCTTTTTTTACCGTACGTCTGGTGCAGTATAGTCAGAATTGACTCTTGCGCCATTAAAATCCACAAATCCAAATCCAATGTATGATTGAAAAGTCTTACTTCCGATATTGTTTCCACTTTCCTTCCTAAGTTTCTTCTTTTTCAATATTAGTCAATTCCATGATACCATTTTTAATTGTAGAATTGAATACTATCTGACTTGATATCTGTTCTGTCTGCTTTTTACATCCGTCATGTTTGCTATTACATATCATATGATCCCTGGAGTAATTTTATAATATTAGCAACTGTTGATTGAGAAGAACGTGGCAGCGAATCCAACTTCTACTTAATTCTATGATTCTTGGACTGAATACTCTCTTTACAGTTCATTTGTTGAAATTGTTGTCAGAACTTTTTCAATTTCATCATTTGTATGATTTTCATATCCGAATGCTTCTTCTTCGCTGTCAGCAGCTCCGATTAGTTTAGCTATGCCAGCGCGACTCAAATTTCTGCAATTATCCCTTTTTTCTTTCACAATCACGGGCGTAACTCTTTTACAGTACATCAGAAAGTAAAATATAGAAGTAAAAAAGGGAAACGTTGCAATAAGACCAAATAATTTGGTTCCCGTCAATTGTATGTTTTGACCTTGCACGCGCACTCTTCTCATGTGACCAAACACAAACGTCAATGAAAGAGGTTTCGAAAACGGTAAATTAGAGAATATATTGTTAATCCTTTCTTTTGAATTATTTCAATCAAAATTAAGCATGTATGAATAAAAAAAAACCTTGGACCATATTGACCCGAACGATACATTAGGTATAAATTGAAAAATACTCCTTAGAAGTGCAAATAAACATAAACCCTTCTGGGAGTGCATATTTATATTGTTTACCAAAGATGTCAAGAAGTTTCATGAAAATATCCCGGTATTATTTTCTATATGTACGTTTCAATTTCATTTCGGGTCATATAGAATCGAACAGAACAGCAGGGTTAAAGAAGGCAAAGTGTTTTACCCTAGAATTGCAACAGATGACACTGTGTTTTACGGACCGTAGATGAGAGAATGTTTGTTTAATTGACCATAGTGCTCGAGCGAATGGCAAGGGGTATATTTCATAGACCCTAGAGTTAGAGTGAAGAAATTTCTCCTGATAGACAGGTTCAATCACCTTTCCGAAAATTGAGTCATCAACTATTCCTCATTTAAGTCCCAAAAAGGGACCAAGCCATTCACCCACTCTCCATTTCTTAAAATATCTGTAAAACTCTCTTCCTTACCGTGAAACTAACCGTGGGGGGAAGCAAGATTATAGATTCATAACATTTCATTCGTAGTGTCTTCAATTACGTCATTTTTTGTATTGTGTTTATTACTTTCAGCACTTACATAATTTAATAGAAAGATTTTAATACACTTCAAGAAATGATGTATTGTTCCTCGAGAAGATCATACAGTTTCAAAAGTATCGTGAAAGCTGTTGGAAGGAAACAGCTTAATAATAAAAGATCATCTGTATGCATGTGTTAGTGTCTGTATTTGCTTCTAAGTTTATTTATTGACCCTCTATATTTTATGGAAAAGTGAATTCAGTTTGAAAACCTAATAGCAATCGGACCATCTCATTGACCCTTAACTAGACATACCGTTAGTTCTTGATTCTAGAAACTCAATTTTAAGAACATATGCTTTTTCTAATTTATAAATAACATGAAACTCTCAATTTCTTTTTTTCTCATTATGAATCATTAAAACAAATATAGAATATTTTTAATTAATATATTACATATTATTTTATAACTTCTCAGTAATTACTTATTCTTTTGTCTTTTTTTTACTGCTGACCGAATCGACAAGTTTTTACACTAAATTTTATTTCAATTTCAGTGTCATCGGAGGAAATACTTACTAAAGATTAGAATAGGAGAAAAGGGCATTTAAAGATGTAAGAGCCGTCAGTAAAATAGTTTAAATGCGTGTTGAATATTCATCCTTTCCACCAAAAGTATCGATCAGAAATATTCTATAGAATTATCGCAGTAGTAACTAACAATACTTTGGTAGGCAGGTCTTTATTAATAATAATGACAAAAGCACAGTAATTGATCAGGCGAAAAATTCAACATAAAAATAAAAGACCTGATAAAACTGCAATTAGAAATGGTAAATGTCTGATCATTGAGAATCGTTTTCCTAAAAACCGAGAGGAACTAGGTTTTCCAAAGTGATTGTGTCGCACTCTGTATTTTCGGTAAAAGTACAACTCATGTTTCAATTCCAATAGCTCGTGCTAGAAATGAAAATTACAGATGCAAAGTCTCGTTTTCACGAGAAATCCATCCGAACGCATGCGCAGTAGCTCTGTGGGTTTTAGAATCTGCTGGTAAACAATGACTCCAAACGATTTATATTAGCAAACAGAAAGCTTTAATTATTTGAGACAACTGACAATTTTTTCGACAATCTTCAAACTTTGGTTTAGTATATTTTAAAAGCTTATGCACTTAAATAACTTAGTATGTACGTGGAAATCTTCATAACTTAATGATTTTATTTTTGTATCGATGGATTTAAATAAAAAATTTTGTGAAGTAAATATATAAGAGAAGTTATATATTCATACAGATTTCTAATCCCAAAAACTAAGAATAAAGATACACTGACACTATCACCTAGAATATCAATGAAATCAAAAGATATTTCCGTTTTGGAAAAATGCAATGGAGAAAAATTAGATTAAATCAATTTTACAAAAAAAACGCCTTAAATGATTTTTCTACGTTATCCTATAGTAAAAGCTGTATAGTAAAGCTGAGAGTGGTCTGCTCCTACTGAATCATGCATATATGAACAAGGATCCTTTTCAATAGGTGGTATTATTAATGAAAAAAAATTGCGTCAAAAGAAGACACAAAATTGTCTCTTAAAAGGCCAATTACATTGGAAAAGAAAGGAATGACAATTCAATGAAGGATGTAAATCGTTAAAGAAAAAATATTTTTAAAATG